>CM053402.1:121953148-122056987 GCA_028644305.1 Xerus rutilus | reverse complement strand
AAGCCTGTAATCCCAGCACTTAGGGAGGCTGAGACAGGAGAATCGCGAGTTCAAAGCCAGCCTCAGCAACAGCGAGGCGCTAAGCAACTCAGTGAGACCCTGTCTCTACATAAAACACAAAATAGGGCTGGTGATGTGGCTCAGTGGTTGAGTGTCCCTGAGTTCAATCTCCAGTACCAAAAAAAAAAAAAAAAAAAAAAAAAAAAAGGTGACATAGAGGAGATGAGGGGAAAAATTTCCCAGTTTAATTATGATGTCTGGCTGGAAGATCTAATAGAATCTTCCCAACTAACCAAACAAGTGAAAATGTCAGTAGAAAGATAGATGATAGATACATAGAGAGAGAGAGAGAGATAAAAAGATAAACTACCCAAACCTGCAGATATCTTACTGACTATAAGGCCAATAAAACTGGATTTAAAAATACAATCAACACGCTGTAATTCTTCACAGAAACAAAGACTGCCTATCCCCACCTCTTGCCCATTTTGAGAACCCATGAGGACAAACCAATCAGAAAATTGCCTTTTCCTATAAGATTAGTGATGCTTTTGGAGAAAGTTAGAATGCTTTTGTCTCCCTCCTCTTTCCCATTATCACCTCTCTCTCTCTCCAAGTGCTAACAGAAACTACTGTTCTTAGAATATAATTAGGCAGAAAGTGGGAAGTACATGGTGTTAATGTAGTTCTCACAGAAAAGCATACTATGGACAGAAGATAGGGAGTATAGGGAGAATCATGGGTGCTGGGCATTGTCCATAATAGTAGGTTTTTGTGTACTCAGTCTATTCAAATTGCCTTAGAGGGAAAGTGGAGGTGGAGAGCAGCCATTTTAGACATTGGACTATGAACAGTGTCCATCAACCTCTCACTCAGCTGTAGACATGAAAAAGGAGTATGGTTAATATGCAAGCAAGCAGGAAGTAGTGTAAATGATAGTCTACATACCTAAGCTAAATTTAGGTAAACTAGGACTTATTTAGAGATGAGTAAGAAGTCAACAAACCAAACAAAAAAAAAAAAGATTTCAACATTTTTTCTTTTTCCAAACTTTGTAACATATGGAAATACAACAGAATACTTACTATGACTCATCAGAAGATATATACTTCATAGCATTATTGTAAAGGGACAAAGAATATAATCTATTTTAAGCACTTAGCATAGCACCTGGCAAGTAGCTAACATCAGATAAAGAATACGAATTGTGACCAATGATGAATCAATACTGAAGAGATGATTTAAAAACTGCTTGATTGAGGGTAATAAACAATCCCCCAAACAAAAACTGAGTACTGATTAAAAGAAAAAAATCCATGAAAAATCAGTGAATTAGTGAATAGTTTCCCACTCCAAGATGTAGCTTGGAAAATATTTTTAGTCATAGAGATAGAGGGGAACTAATCAACAAATATTCAGGTAGGAAGAAACACATTGCCTCCTTGCTCAAAAGAGTTCAATCAAAGAAATAACCACTAAGAATGTTATAAAATTAGGGATTTTTTTCCTTCTGAATAATACCTTATACATTTGTGGAATCTTATGGAGCAATGTACAGAAGGATATTGCTTCTGCATTTGTTGGTGGTTCAGAAGTTGCTGTGGACCTGCAGGGTCACTACTCAGGAAGAAAATCTAGATATGAGTGAGGCAAGGAAAACAGCAAGGACAAACTGAAACTTTCAAGGGCAAACTAGAACACACAAGGACAAATCAGAACATACATTTCCTGTACCTTCCACTTCAACGATTAGAGTGACCTGCAGAAGAAGGTGACACCCATGCTATGAAGTCATATACCCACCTGTCTCCAGACTCCAAGGAGTGGATGGAGGAGATAAACTGGGAGCTTGAGATGCTGCAGGTCAAGCTGCTACTCCAGGACAAGAGACAGAGGAGCAACATATCAGCAGCAATCTATGTGACTTGCCCTGCATCAGGAACCCTCATCAACTTGCAGGCTGAATAGTTGTTGCTTCACTTCTAGACAATTCTCTCATGGCTAACACTAGTCCAGAACCATGTAAGAAGAGATTTCTGGGAAATGTGATTCCAACTTAATGTATCTGCAAATAAAGAAAACTAAGAATGACCTCAGGTTTTTCTTCTGCAGGCCTTCATTTCAGAAGACAGTGGAACAATAATAACTAAATTATGAAAGAACTAAGCTTTCAGCTGAGGACTTAGTGCCTGTGATAGCTACTTTTTTTGTGTTGGAAGACATCTGTCCTCTTCAACTCACTCGGAGTTTCAAATTCCTTAGATTCTGTATTCCTCCATCTGCCACTGCTCTTTCTCTGTTTGAAACCCTACTTTGTAGCTCAATGTTATTGTGTGTTATCATGCTCCTGGGGCAATGCTCCAAATTCACAGTTTTACTTGTATCTTGTCACTCTTAGATATGGCACATGGAGTCCTAAATCTTACACTGGCAAACTTTATATATTTTCTCTCCATTTCAGGTCTAGCCATAGTCATCCTTTAAATTGACCTATAGTGTTCTATATTTTTTCAATCAGGAGCTCACGTATACCACCTAATGGGCACCTAAAAGAATGGTCTTGATGTTATCCAAGATTTGTTCATTAAAAAGATTCCAGGCCCTCTTGAATACCCACTTTTGTTTCCCACAGTGCTGGGAATTGAACCCAGGGCCTGACACGCACTAGGCAAGTCCTCTACCAGGAACTAACTTGCCTCTTTGATTTTGATTTTTACTATGCTTTTTGTCATCTGACTTACAAACTTTCATTCTTAGTATTGTTCAATGTATTCACCCCACAAGGTATAAATAATCTGGAGTGTCTATGTTGCTTTATTTTTACTTATGCTTTTCTTAAACTTTTTAACTTAAGATGTAAGATACTTGCTTTTAGGAAGATAAACTAGCAACCTTGTTAATCAAAATAACATGGAATCAAGATACAGCGACAAATAAGTCTTCCTTTTCTAACAAAAAAAACAAAAAAAGAAAAACAATGTATAAATCATTTTTATATGATTGTTGTTCATAACATGAGTATGTATATAATACTAGGGCTTGTCACTTTCTTTGGGTGTCACTCAGGAACTGTGTAGAAGTTCTCACCAAGATCCAAACAGTTAAGACTATTCACTGGTAATAAACTACAAATTTGGTTTCATTTTATACATAGTAAATTAAATTAGTAAAACTATTACTAAAATGTTTATAGTCCTCCAGACAAACTACCCTAGCTAATCAGCTTGGAGTCTGCACCGTCCACCATACCATTGCTTGTACTGGAGTTAACCTGCTCTCGGGAGGGGGCTCATTTCTCCATGACTCTGCCCCATTTGAGCAAACTCCTAGCAACTCTGATTTAAAACTCTTTGTGGACAAGACTTTGAGAACCACTCTTGGAAAAAGAGGATTTATACTTTATTTGCTGACTGATCACCTGAGGAATCAAGGGTAGCAAGAGAAGTATAAGAACTATTGAGTCTGCTTTGACAAATGGTGGTTATCTAGATTCCCTGTTTTTTGGGTTTTCCTATATGATTTTATTTTTCTTTACCTTTCAGATTATATTGTTTCCTTTCTTAATTTATCCACTCCTTTAGAGGGGCAAAGAATTCTGGAATCTCCAATAATCAAGATTCTTCCTCTTCCTTTGCTAGCTCTCCTCAGCCTATTTCTAAAAGCCTTGAGATCAGTCCTCTAAAGAAAGTGGCTGGTAAAATAAAAGGAAGCAAAGTAGCAAGTGTCTCAGACTCAGAGCAGTTTTAACATGATAATTTAAAACAATAGACAACACCTATGTTTGAAAAGATACAGTCTCTCTTTAAGATAAAATAAGGGCTACATATTCCTAAACTTTTAAAAATGCTTTTTCAACTATTCTAAATGATTAATGTTCAAGAAAATCTATTTAATAAATTTGAGTATTACACATTTGAGAGGTCACTTTAAATGGAACAAAAGTTAAAAGAAAAAACAAGACGTTTATTTTGCCCTTAAAGTGTTAACATGCAATTTAATATGCTGTTGAGAGCACAGGGATGGTTGCAAGTCAAATGAAGGTTATATTATAATTGATACTTTGAATTGTTAAGGAGAAGCAAAGGTGAAATGGAATGCTTTTTATTATTATTTTTTGTTGAAATCTTATTAAAAACTTTTAATGGAATGCAAACTAGAGGCCATCTTCAAGGTCTCAAGTTAAATTAGATATGCAGCCATTAATAGTATCACTTACAATAATACTTTTGGAAAATAACTTTCCCAGCACAGACATGGGCTAATGCATTTTCTCACATTTTTGGCTTTGTTTGCTAGCTCAGAGAAATGCATGAGCCCAAAGAATATAAGGTGTGGCCAGCATACTTAATCTTGATTTTGAAATAAAATTGAAAATATCTAGGTTGGGATTTACACTCAAAAAATCTAAACCAATAAATACATTTAGCATTTTAATTCAGTGGTTTTCAGTCATGTTTAAGTGCCTGAGCACCTGAAAAATCGCCATTTTTATTGGGTTTCTATGAAAGAATCATGTTTTAATTAAATTTAAAAAATTAGGAGGAAATGTGCCTACAGGAATATGACTTTTTATATGTCTGCAAGCCTCCACAATAAAAAGTAACGATACACAGCATGTATTTGAGAACTAACATGTGTCTCTTTGGTTATGTGCTCTTGGTTCATTCATTTTGTCATCTTTGGCAGCACATGTCAGTAGACAAATTAAAGAATAATCCATTCTAGAAAAAAAAGGGGGGCCATGGAAGAGCAAATTAAAATTCAGAAAAATTTATTCTCTAACTTGTTTTTCTCAGAGATTAGAAAAAATCTGTTATTATTTTATTTTAGTGGCAGAACATCTTGGTTAAGCTCCCAACAGAATAGTTTCCTAGAAGTATAGTATGAAATCTACTATTTTAGTATGTATCTGCTCAGACACATTTCCAAAAGAGAACACTTTTTTTATATGAGCAAAAAAACGTAGTATAATTACACCAAATTTTTTCATGTTGTGAAACCTGAAGGCCTTTAAAATTTTCCATGTAGTATTCAGACCATTTTGAGCATAGTTTACATATTATTCTTTATTTTTTAAACTTGTCTGTCCTATCAAATCAATATCCAGCAACTTTTCATTGCTTTTTATTTCTAGTAAAGAAAGAGGTATAAACTTTGATATAGATGTATCATTATGAAAAGTCAGTGCAAAACATAAGGTCCCTGAAGAAGACAAGAAAAATAGAAAATAATTTAAAAGGTAGTATCTTGTGCATGTTATAATCATCATTTTGAAGGAAGGAAGCAATTCTGAAAACAAATTTTCAATGCTATTTTTACACTAACATTATTTTTTCTAAATGGGTACCCATTATGGCAAAGTTATCTTTTCCTTCCTTAAGCACAGAATTAAGTCAAAGTTAATTTCCTGGTATGTGATATGCCTTTATTTTTATGTTTTATTAAATTGTTTAGCCAGAGCCAGATTAGAATGTCCATTTATTAACATATATAAGGTCACTATGAGCTAAAAGGATAAATTGTATACCTTTATTTAAGTGAAAATATTCTGAATACTTCTCAACAATGATTCTAATGAAGATGTTTTGAGTAATTTTTTGATGTCTTTTGAGTACTCCAATACTAAAAGTTTAAAAAACTGGTATAACCTTCTTTGACTGATTTCTCCTCCTTTACTCAAATCAATAGTTTTCATGTGATGATCAATATAAAAAGAATTCATTCAACATAATATTTTAGGATAGTATGAACAATTGTCTAATGACAAGTAGTAAAATACCAACTAGATATTTATTTACCTTTGTTTTATTTAATTTTTATAATAGGAATATATGAAATATAAAAGTATTTTCAAGAGTGTTTAGCTTTAGACACTAAGCATTATATTATCATGTGAATGTGTAATAGAGAACAGTAATATTATTTATTATATCTATACAGTGGTAGAAGAAATTAATTAGATCACATAAGTATAGCAAACAGAATAATATCATAGCATATTCTGGCTACTTCATAAATATAGCAAAGTTAATTTTGTTACCTTGAAAAAATAATACAAATGGACACAGTTTGTCTAAATTCATAGAAAAGTTAATTTTTCTAATGAATGCATGAATCTTTTGAATTCATGATTTGAAATGTTTAAATATTTATCTCTACTTTTGCTACCAGAAAATATATTGGATCCAAGTTTCTCATGAATATCATCAGGGATTGGGGTGGGGAAGAGCTAGAGGGGAAGAAAGGAAAGCAAAGATTACGTCTAGCACCATTCCCAGCCAGCCTTCATTTGGCATTGCCAAGCTCCAGGATGGCAATTCAGGAGGACAATCAGATCCTAGTTTAAATAATAATTGCATAAAATAAAATGAGGAGGAGAAAGACAAGTACACTAGATTAAATGGCTTACAGATGACAGTGAATAAATGAAAATAGTTGCAAGATTGAGAGGAAGGAGGACGAGGAAGTGGTTATTCAGGATGTCTTAATGCATATGGGTAAAAAGAAACTCTGTATAATAAGGAAAAGCTAAAAGCAAAGGAAAATGTTAAACCTCTTTCATTTTTTGCTGAATAAAAATTTTGACACAGTTATATAAAACTTTCCCCAACTATCTCCAATGATTTCACCAATTAGAAAGAATATTTGTTTATTGACAGAGACCAGAAATCTGTGGCTCAGAGAAACTAAAATTGATTCTCACAAGACTTGCATTTTTATAGACTGTGATAGAACTTATTATCCTCACCGAATCAAATGGTACAAGTCCTCCCCACACCTTATCCCTTGCTCTCAGACAACAAGCCACAGGCTGATCTTCAATAGCTTGTTATCTTAGCAGGAAGAAAGGAAGGGTTAAAAGGGTGGATGGGTGTAGGAGAGGATCAACCCTGACTCCTAGGCTCCTAGCTTGCCTACTTGGTTGATTTAGATGCCAGTTACTGAGGTGGGACAAATGAAGTAGAAGCAAATTTCTCGATAAAGAACAGAGTTTAATTTTTAATGTTAGTTTATAGTGCCTATAAGATACCCAAGTAGATACATCAAGTAGGCATTCGGATTCTAGTTGTTGGACTTTAGTGGATTCTGAACTGGAAAAATAAGTTTAAAGTTGTCATTCTGTGAATGGAAAAGATTTCATAGGGAAAGACTGCAAAGAGACGTGGAAAGGGAGATTTGAATTGAATTTGAAGAATTTCAACCTACTGTGAAAGAGAAAATGAGATACTAAGCAAACTGAGAAGGGCAAGACAGTTACAAAGCAACAGAAAGTAACAGAAAAATGAAAGAAAGAGAAAAGGTGCGAGGATGGGGAGGAGGGAGGGAAAGGAGGGGAAGGGGATTGTCATCTATGATGCATGCTACTAACACGTGTAATCAGATGCTTAACTCAAGCCTCAACACATCTCTTCTATACCGATAGGGTTTTTGAACTGGTCCTCACTTCCAGTCTGAGTCTCCGCAGTCTATTCCCATATTCCTGACAAAGGGTATTTCTAAAATAGACATCCCTTCCTGCCACTCTTCTACTTCCATTCTTCAAAGTTCTCTGCACCTCCACAATGAAGTTCCAAGTCCTTAGCAACTTGCATATCTGCCTCAAGATGTGGCCTCACCCAGCCATTCCAGACTTGCTCTACTCCTGCCCTAGGTGCCTGGGGATCTCCACCTCTACTAAACCACTCACAATTCCTTGAAGGAAGTCTTCATGCCTCTGTGTTTGGGCTTGAGCTCTTCTATCTAGCTGGAAGATTTGTCTCCTACTTTTTTGCACAACCAAGATGTTACCATCTTGTCGCTTCCTCTCTAAAGCCTTGGCATACCACCAGAGTGCCTCACGAGCAGCAAGCTGTGATTAGTTTATTGTTTTCTCGTTTTTGTTTTGTCCTCTTAAGTGTAAAGTAGTGTCTTGTTCATCTTTGTATCCACAAAAAAACAGAATCCAAAAATATGTGTTAGACTTTTAGCACAGATCTGTTGAGTAAATGACTGAATGAATAAAAACACCCAAATTCTACCTCTGTAATTTTTCTTCTACACATTTCTGCTGTAGTTCTTCATTACACACTTGGAAGATCTAATATTTGGTAATGTTCAAGGAAACACAGCATAGCTTCTTTTTTTACTCCAGTTGATGAAAATACCTTTTGGACTCTGATTCTCATTCACTAGCTGAAATAGAGAAATGTCCAATTTCACTGGGCTTCTAGTAACTTGCTGCTAAAAGAACATGAGTGAAAGTGTGACAGGCTGTGAGATGGAGTCACAAGGTCCTAGGTATACTTCCCCACATGAGAGCAGGGTCTCCTCGAGCCTGGAGTGAGCAATGCTATTTCGCAGCTCATGTTTCAGTTGATGAGGCATGGGATTATAATGACATGAGTCATTTGATTGAGTGTCTTATGCAGATAGTCACTGAAGTGGTTTGGACTTGGTTTTGACATGGTCAAACTATAATGTCAAAAAAAATTCTAAAGTAAACGACTCTTGACCAATCTAATCTAATTGTGAATTGTTAGTAAACAAAGGTTGACATATATTTACTGGTTATTTAGACTATGTTGAATGGAATTACGAATCATCCAATGCAGCTTCCTATAACCTAATATCTCTCTAATTTGCAATGATCACTTTTAGATCAGAGTTAAACCAATCTTACTTCAATTCATGGGATTTATTATCTTTAGTTCATGTACAAATTATTTCTTATAGTATGGCCATTGCGGCAAAAGTTGATACCATTATTCTTTATTTAAAGCAATCTTTAAAGCTATAGGTTAAAAAGAGAGTGTCATCCTGTGTGACTCATGATGTACATGTATCCGCTCATCTCTGCACAGACCTTATACTTAGTCAACATTTGTGTTAAATGTCTTGTCCTGTGGAACTTTCATTGTCTATGACTGCAAGCCTGCCCTGTAGTGAGCTTAGGCCATTACAGTGACTATTTGAACTATGACTCTGTCTTATAATATAATGAGACAACACCAACATTTTGTGACACTGGGATTATGCCTCAAGGAAGAGGACAGACCCTAGTCACACAAGCAACGTGACAGGTCTGATTCCATTTTCTCAAACATGATACCAAGTAAAATGGTGTGCACTTTCTCATAGAAAGGAGCTGCCTTCTAAGGGTCACACTTCCTGTCCTAATGTCTTGAGCTACTTATTAAGTGGTCACCACTGCTTCCTGCATATGCCTTATTATTTTTAAAAATGTAATTGCTTTTTATGTAGTGAGGATTATTTCAGTATGATTCCTTCAAAACATATTTAACAAACTTGTGCTTTCAGCTATTTAAAAATGTTATCAAAAATGTGATCATTCTTCAGCCTTTAAAAGATAGACTATAATTTGTGCAATTTAGTCAGTTTCCGATTTCGATCACACATTCTGTTAAAGAGGTACACATAATATAGAATGCATAGCCAAAGGGCCACACTCAGAGTGAGTATTTCAACCTTGTAAACATTTCATTACTTTTAGGACTGGAAGAAAAGGCTTCAGTAACAGCCTCTAGAATGCCACTGAACTGTTTGTGTGTTCCTCTGTCAACAGAAATATTCCAATGACAAGTCAGAGCTATCATTTTGAGATTCATTTTTTATGAATCATTTTTGTGGATGAAACTTTCTATGGTTACATATAGCTCAATGCCTGAGATTAACTAGCCAAAACCTTAACAGCATGCTTTCTGCCCAAGTCCAACATATATATCAGGCAGGCAGAAGAGCATTGCTGCCTAAGAAGACTTGCTAAGCAAAAGGAGGCATTGTCTGCTTTGCAATTTCTTGCCTTGTTCACTGCATTTGCTGCAGAGCATACCCTCTGAATAGTAGTTTCTAGAAATCATGGTCATTTTCTATCCCTGCAGTAAACACTAACTCATATTTTGAAGGATATGCAATCTCAAGAGTACTAATAACAAATGTTAGTATGAATTAAATAATCATTCAAACATACAAGGCTGATTTTTTGTTGTTGTTCAGATTGAGACTCAGGGAGTATAAACTCTTTTGAGCAACACAGTGAACACTTAAAATTATATAATATGGATTTTAATGTCAGGAATGTACAAAGATCATGAAAAGCCTCATTATATGCATTGCACATAGCCTAGGGCCATCAAATAGTGAGGACCTTTACCATTCACACTAATTATTGAAGACTGATCTTTAGGACATAAAATTCATCATCTCATTTAAGATAGCCTACTTCATATCAAAGGTACATTTGGATCATTTTTTGGCAAATGCCAAAATGTATAGTAACTTGTACATGGTAGGCACTCTATTTTTCAACATTTATTTCATGTCCACTATGAATTAAGGATTTACCAAAAATTAATGAATATTTATAGTTTGTATGATGAAATACTTTTCTTGATAACTGAAGTAAAATAGCATGCATTGATTTAATAAACCATATAATTCAAATCAAAACTTTACATCTACACTACTAAAATGTAAGCATATTTTAAAGTCAGAAATGTATTCATCTGTTTACTCATTTGTTCAACAAATATTTATTGAGTTCCTATTGTATGGCAGACATTGATCTAAGCATGAAAAATACAACAACAAGTAAAGCAGACAAAGTCACTTTCTATGTGTAGCATACATCTTAGTATACAAAACAGACAATTTTTAAAAATCGGCCAGGCACAGCAGTGCACTCCTGTAATCCTGGCTACTCAGAAGGTTGAGTCAAGAGGATCACAAGTCAAGATCAGCTCAATCAACTTAAAAGATTTTAGATCAAAATAAAATTAAAAGCTGAAGGTGAGCTCAGCAGTAGAACACTTGCCTAGCATGGGCAAAAACCTAGGTTTCATCACCAACATCACAAAAAAAAATTATGTATGTAATATAATATCATGATGCAGAGGCATAGTGCTGCTGAATTAGATAGGGAAGTCAGAGGATGTTGTCTGAAAAGGCTGCAATTAAGCCTTAGAGGTAAGAACATTCCAGGCAAAGGAAGCAGCAAGTAAAAAATCCTACTGGCAGAAGCATACACGACACATTGGAGGGGTAATAAAAAGTCAGTTCCCTCTTGATATATCTCTATAAAGAACCAATCAAAAATAAATAACAAATGAGTTAAAGGAAGACCAGTAGCGTAGAAGAAGAAGAACAAGGGGAAGGTAGAGAGGAGGGAAATGAGGGGCATCAGGTATTGAAATGGAGTAAATCAAATTCCATGCATGTATGATTTTTTCAACATGAACCCAACAACTATGTATAACTATGATGTACTAATATAAGGGGGAAAATGGTCTAGTGTGGTTGGAGTATGGAAAGGGCATACAAGATTGACAAGAAGTGAAGTTGGAGAGGTAGCCAAGGGCCAGATCACAAAGAGGCTCATAAACCATGGCAAAAACTGTAAGTCAATGGGAAATTTTTCTCTGAGTTTTGGGCAAAGGAATGATTTGATCTTATTTACATTTATAAGCGTCACTCTGGATATAGTTTACTGACCCTCCAGAGGGCAGAGTAAAGGCAAGGAGAGGAATTTGAGACTTTGCCATCTCCCTGGTAATTTGTAGATATAGACCCATCTTTAGTTATTTTTAGATCCTGAGCATCTTAGTATCCTAATTCTGAAATAGCCTCTAAATTTTTCATTTATCAGGGAAATTTTTGTATACTTTTACCAATTTTTTATACCTTTATATTTCAACTTAAGTACTGCTAGTTATCTTAGTATAATATTTTCAATCTTTTATGGTTTAAGCTACTGTGATCTACATGTGAGTATGCATACAAAGCTAAAGCTATCACATTTCTTTCCAAATACATGTTTTGGATTGTATTGCTACTTTTGATTAGAACTTTACATTTAAAAAATATCTTTTCCCTAGCACACAAAAAAGTACTTTTTTTATATTAGAAAAATTCCGGATTAGAGAACAGACTAGTTCATTTATTTAGGGCCAGCATTTTATAAAGGAAAACATAAGCTTACATTCCAGCTCATGTTTGCAGGGCCTTAGCTGATACAACATTTGGATGAGTAAAGAAAGGATCCTGGGTGCTTTGTTAGCATGGATTCCATTTGTGCCTGTTTTGTAACTGATGATCTAAGCAAACCCCAAGTTTGCCTTCGTGACAACTGTCAGATCTCAGTAGCCCATGTCAGTGAGAAAAGTATAAAATACATACTATTCAGAGACACCAACAAAAGTTCTCAACTTGGAGGTTAGTAGTGTAGCTCAGTGATGCAGCATTTGCCTATCATGTGCCAGGCTCTGGATGTGATCCCCAGTACACCTTACACACACACACACACTGTCACCCAGTGATTTTAAATGGTAAGCAACTATGAATTATAAGCTGACATTTAAATAAAAAGCTGAAAGATAATATGTAACAATAATAAATGTTGTTTTAAAATCCAAGGAAATATAAGTGGGTTTACTTCAGATAGAAGATAGTTTATAAAATGAATGGCTGGCATAAATATAAGTCAAATCTACACTACATATACTACACACAATCACAAAAAAGATAAAATAGTGACAGTATTGCCAAATTTTAGATAACTGATGTTAACATGCTTATTGGATTTATTAAAATGAGATTTCCTCTTAGACTTAATTCAGAACACCCTTTAAAAAAACATTGTGTTCCTATATTGGCCACTTACTATAGCTGAAGTCCACATTTGATCATGCATCTTAAAAAGCCTTCTGAGATGAAGCCAGAGCAAGAAACTTGCACAGCCATGCTTAAGAATAGAAATGCAGACATTTTAATTAGAATAAAAAGAATAGCAACATTAGCAAATAACTGTAGCATGAAAAAATAAATGAGAGAAAAGGAACTCACAATTACTTTATGCATGTTGCCATGTGTATTTATCTAAAATCTATAAATTAAGTTTGTTTCTACTATATTTGAAAGTACAAGTAGATTTGTCTCATTCATTTTATTTATTCTGTCTCTATATATACATATAATACATTTATATTGTCCTTGTGGACAATATATAAACATATTTTTCTACAATTATTATCAGAAATTTTGAACATTTTCTCTTCTAAATGGTAAGTTTCTTTGCTAAATTGAGAACTCTATGAATGTCAGGAAATTTTTTTCTCTAAATACATGGGCTAAATATATTTTATATTTAAAAATTTGGAGGGACAAAAGGCAGTGAGAGGGGGAAGGAAGGAAGGAAGGAAGGAAGGAAGGAAGGAAGGAAGGAAGGAAGGAAGTGGGTGTGTAGGGACAGAGAGAACCATGGCTAGAAAAAATTGTAGGCATGAAACTCACTTTTAATGTTATTCAGTACAATGATATTCTAATACTTTTATAAGAATTTTTAAATACTTCTAGAAAAAAAGATAAAATAATCTGATTGCTTGTATATTTTAAAAGTTATGTAGAATAAAAATATTAAAATCTAGATGCCAAATATCTCATCTTTAAAATAGATACATTGGAGATGCTATTAACAGTTTCCTTATGTCTTTAGCCAAAAATAAATAAATATATGTCAGAAATTATTCTATTTGTACTTCCAAACATGGTAGGGGAAAAAAAGAACTATATTTATAGGTTTTAGATAAATATGCATGGCCATGGCACATAGCTGTCTCTTTCAAATTGGGTCAAAGATTACTTGCAGTTGATCAATTAGGAGTAGGTGGAAATGTAATGTAGTTTGATAGCCAATTTGGAATGAACTAGATCAATTTAATAAAAGTTGAAGAAGGAACACTCCAGGAGCAAGGAAAACAACCAAACCTACTACACACCAAACAGTGCATGAAATTGCCTCAATTTTTCTCCCCTTTTTAGCTGTTATAAGCTGGGCATTATTTTCCATGTTTTCCAAAAGAGTCCAGTAACTCAGAATTGGGATTTTAACTCATTCAACAATATGTTTTAGGCACTGATATTGAGTGGAGGCCCTAGTTCCAAGGTCTATGGTCCATGTTTTTTCCACTGAACTTTAGAGATAGGAAAACAGCACACTGAAGATTTAAGAAATGAAGAACTCCAAGTGCTGAAAGAGCAAGCTTCCCAGCAGAGAGCACCAGCCCAAGGAGGAAACCTTCTAGATGACAAAGAAGTACACCAGAACCCCAGACAGAAACCCTGTGTGTTCATTGATTGGGGAGACACTAGAGAAATGTTGAACAGTAAAGAGGAATCCTCGCTGGTTTCCATCATCTGTAGGATGTATTATGCACTGAGCCCTGTGCTAGGAAGGCAGAAGAAAATGCTAATCTCAAATTGAGATGCTAATCTCCTTTTGATAGAAGGTTCAGAGAGAAGCAGCAGCAAAGACAGTGAGGATGGTTAAAAAAAAAAAAACAAAAAACAGAATGGCCAGATAAACAGAAATACCTAGTATTTTAAGGAAACTAAGTGTAGAAGTTTAGAGCCCTTCACCCCAGTCTTTACTCCTCAGCTGGCTTGACTTTCAGTATCCTGTGGCCAGAGACCCAACAGTTAGAATTTCAGAACCTCAACCCCATAGGATTCTTGAATGACTTGACCTGATGGCTCTGGGCTCCAACCTGGGCACATATAGTATCATTTCCCATGTGAAACAGAAAGCAGGAGTTTTAGAGAAGGAGAAAAGCATTTTGATTCATCAGGTGCCACCTAGTGAACATGCAGGAGAAAGATCAACAGAGGAAGGAGAAAGACAAATTACATTGCTAGATGAAATCTTCAGTGGAAAAAAGGATTTAGTCATCCTCTTGTTACAAGTCATCAGAGAAACCAGCTATTGAGATCTTATTCCTCCTTAAAATTCCAGCTCAAGCATCACATCCTCTAAGAAACCATAATGTCCACTCCATGTGGACATTGTCAAATGTACTTTGACCTCAAAATACATTTTTCATGCCAACAAGACCCATCCCTAATGATGCTGCTTTATGGATATTTGTTTTTCTCATTTTGTTGTGATCTCTGTTGTAGCTGACACCACAAGACTCATCTATGTTTCTTTGATGTTTAGCCCAGTAAAGAACTTGGTACAAAGCAGGTGCCCCACTACACTTATGGGATAGAACTTAATTAAAAACACCTGTGATAATGAAAATGCATGTGCTCAGAAGGAGGAAAAAGAAAGAAACATGGTGGCAGTAAGAGATGCTCTCTCTAAAACCTTTGGAGAGAAGACTTACCTGGAATTCCATGAGAGAGGCACTTACAGATCCTCTCTTATCTTTTAAAGTTTAATATTTTTTAGAAACTCAGAAGGATTTTTATTTCAAGGCAAAATGTTCCAATATTTCTACTAAAAGTCCTTCAACCCAAGGATTTTGTAATAACTCACAATTTTTTCTGGCTGACAGCATCACCATGCATCCTTGTTTGAAAGCAATCAAAACTCATGGAGGATGCTGCAGGAAGTCAATGAATAATGGCTGGTTGGAGCATGCACACTGAAATGCCACCATGTGTTTTGAACATAACATTTCAGAGGGTGAACACATAAGATGAAGAGAAAGAAACAGAAGTGATTCCTTTCATATAATAAACACTGTTTGAAAGTCATTTTTATAGACATAAACTCAATCTTAGTTATTTATAAAGAAATATCATCTTACTTCACTGGAATTTCTCCAAGCACACATTTCTTTTTCAAATCTTAAATAATTAAAAAAAACTATCTGGCTCAAAATCAATGCAAAAAAGTATTAACTAAGATTGGGAATGTAATTATCAGGAAAAGTGTTAAATATGATATGTTTTCTTTTAAATTATGAAATATTTCAAAACTATCAAATCTAACTCTTGTGCAAGCCACCACCTAGTTTTAACAAATGCAAATATTTAGCATACTTGCTTTAGATCTTTTATCATGACATGTAACATTATAAATAAAGTTAAGGCAACCTGCTGCCTTAATCATATTTCCCACATTCTCCTTCCAGGTTTAGAGGACAGTACTTCTATGAACATTTTAATTATATTTTTTTGTTTTTCAAGTAATGAAATTTATGATCCCTTGTTATATATTTCAAATATTATTTTAAGGAAAAATTAAATTGACCCTAAAATCAGTAAGGAAAAGATAAAATGGGATATAATCACAAAAGGAAATCATCTGATACAAGTACTAATTATGAAGAGTTAGTTAATACAAACATAATTTAATCAATGCTTCATTTGTCATGCTCAGTTATAACAGCATAAACTTTTGTAACTACGAGTGATGAAATAACATGTGACCAAAACACTAAATGTTAATTTCATAAGGATCCGTTTTAAGTATACACACACAAACTTTAAGAATAATAGGGTCTATTGAAACTTTCTGGATAGATATTTTGTTGTTCCCATGTGCATCATTCAATTTATATACACATATGTGCACATGTGTACACTCACACATACTTATTCACTGTTATCTCTGAATTTGCTGAGAATCAAAGAATAAAGAAAAACTAAATAGGCCTTATAGCTGATGTTTTCTAATAAAAAGAGACATGATATCTGGTGATACTAGCTTTTTTCTTCTGTAGAATATTATCATGACTTCCTTATAAATAAATAAATATGAACTGAACAAATGAAAACCAGATGAACAATGTAATGAACAATTACTTATGAACTAGAAATTGCACCAAAATGCAAAGCTATAATTTATCCACTGTTTCTTATCTCTCCTACATGAAATCCAAGGGAATGATGTGAAGCTGCAGTTTCGTGGGATGTCTAGAACGCAATGATATTCATACACATTTACTCTTGAGACCTTTTGTCAAATGAAAGCATGCCAGAGAACCAGTTTATAAATACAATGGGATGAAGCCATCCCACTGGCCACAGTGGATGTGGGAATCCTGGAGCTCTACCTGGAGGAAGATACTAAACAATCAACAAAATCATGACAGAAAGGACCAAGGGGGAATGTAGTCCATTGTGTTATAGAGATGTGGTTTTCCTTTCAGTAATATTATTGCATGCATTATTTTTCCTTCCGATTTTGTATTCTGAGGTTTTCATACATTCTGACTGTGGTGTGTATTAAGACCCATCCAGTCAGACCAGTCATACTTCTTGGCAATCATAAAGTCACCCTTGGTTACTGAATGTGTTTTCTAGCTTAATGAGCAAGAGTATACGCGATGCTAAAGAGAAATTTGTCTTCAAGAAACTTTTAAATATGTACACGAGTAAAAGGAATTGTTTACTTTGATTATTTTAAGATGTAAATGCAGCTGCTGCAAAAAGAAAAAAAAAAGATAATAACCCTGAGAACAAGGCAACTGGGGTCCATGACAACAGATCATCAGTTAAATCCTGTTTTAACTCTGTCATATACAGGAACAGGAATGTGGGAGCACTTACAGCTTTGGGAGGAGCCTCGTTTGCTTCCTGAAACTGTGGAATCCATCAAACTGCCACTGGGGTTTTGTTTCGGTCTTCTTAAGTCACTCCTGGAATCTGTCAGGCATACATTAACACAAGGAGTACCCTCCTTAAACTGTAGTGAAGGGTTGCTTGCCTGACAACATCATCATGACACAGCCCTGTCTGACCCTGACCCAAAGCAAAGATGCAAAACTCTCCCCATGGGGAAAGGAAGCCTTCCTGAGTCACACGCAGCTGCCTTCCAGAGCCTGGCTGCTCCTCTGAGTTTCCGATTTGGAACATAATAGCGGGGCAGGAAAGAAAGCTGGAAAGGGAAGATCAGGAGGGGCATTGTGCTAACATTTCTGCCTTAATACTTCACTTTGCTGTGCCTTTAGTAGCGAGCCACTAAGCCCTATTGATTCTTCCTTTTCTTCCTTATCCTGGACTTTCTCTCCAAGACCTCCTACCATACAGCAGTAGCCTGATAAATCCTCCACCCACTCTCTACTGCTAGAGTGATCTCTTTAAAGCACCTCTTTCATCATGTTGACCTTCTGGTCACCCTGTGTGCAAAAAGCTTTCAGGACTCCCCATTGCCTAGACAATAACGGCTCCTCCTAGGATTGGAACTGAGGCCCTATGCAATCTGTCTGGAGTGTGGTGTGGCCTCTTCCGATGGGAAATGTTCATTCCAATCAGACTGGTCCCTTCATGTCCTCCTAGCACTGTCTGCCTGCACACATTTCCAGTGTCCTTTGCTCTACCACTCTTCATCTAAATTCTACCCATCTTTCCACATTCTCCACTTTCCACCTCTTGTCCTATCTTGTGAGCATTAACTCAGAGAGTCCTGAGGCTATAGGAGCAAGGTGTGAGGCACAGGGAAATCTACCCCATTCTGTAGTTTCATCTCCTTTTTCACCAGTTTTGGTTTTTTATTTGGTGAATCGAGTTTGCTGAATGCTCCATCACTGATTTTTTTTTTTTTTTGGTACTAGGGATTGAACCCAGGGATGCTTAATCACTGAGCCTCATCCCCAGCTCTTTTGTGTGTGTGTGTGTGTGTGTGTGTGTGTGTGTTTGTGTGTGTGTTTGTTTTTGTTTCTTTAGAGACAGGGCTTCACTATGTTGCTGAGGCTGGCTTTGAATTCTTGAGCTGCTGTGATACAGGCATGTGGTGACTTTTTTTTTTTTGATCACTGCGTTTAATCACCTGCCTATGTCACCTGACACCACCACCTCACACATACTACCTGAAGTACATACTGCATGGAAAAAACAAAACAAAACAAACAAAAAACCTTTTAACCAATATTACTAAACTGTGGGCTTACAAAATAATATTGAATTCCTTAGGATAGAATGCATAGAAAAGAAAAGAAGTGGCTGGAAACAGAGTAGCTGATATTTCTCTATAAGTGACAAAAGCCATCTAGGGTAGAAAGGGCTTAAGATCTTGCTTCAAATGCTGACTTTTAAGTCTTATCCCAGACCTGTAACATAAGAATTTCTCATGGTGAATCCTATTTACCCAAGCTAAATTTGGAAAAAAATTTAGATAGTCTTAGAAGGTGGAAAGGGGTATTTAATATCATTGCAGCTCACAATGGCACTCATCAGAATCACCTGTAGCAATTTTAGCAACTTCAGTTCCTTGGACCTCATATAAGACCTCCAAAATGAGGATCTCTTGGTTGGGCCCAAGTAGGTGGGCTTTTGAAGTATTCCATAGAAGGTTTAGATCTGCACCAGGATTAGATATTCAGATTGGAAAGTCAAACGGTAATGATGACCATTATCCTTTGTGTAATATTAACTTCTCAAAAGCTTTGGTAAGCGGTTTGTGTTCATTGGTCCATTTAGGTCCTACAATCCTAGGTTATGTCCACTTTCATAGGTGCAAACTCTAAGGCTTGAGGAAGATCAGAAATGAGTCCAGTGCCACACAACTAGTAAATAATCAAGCCTAGATTAAACATAGGTCTATCTGATATCAAATTCCAAGCTCTAGTTGCATCCCCATCTACCTTTACTGTTTTAGATGTTTAAATGTGTGGCCATCAGTTGTTTTCTCAGCAATAACTCCCTCTGTCCAATATTTCATTGTTTTTGAAAATCTTGGCACCACTCAGGGAAAGGTTTTTTCATCTCAGATTTCCTTTGGATATTTATTATTCTAGGTGTTTGAAGTCAATGAGTCCCAGTATTCCCAAGACCTTCCTTATAATAAGCCAAGTTTTGGTCCCTCTCTTCTCTGAGAGAACCCACTCTGTCCCTTGAGGGTGTCCCCTTTTCTCTTTTCCCATCCCTTCTAATAAAGCCATGCATGTTACTTTGGAAAAAAATAACAAGACAACTTCTATGCTGTCTGCTTATGAAGAGATCAATATTAGTGATAGCTGAACTTTTTCCACCTATAAAATAAGCTTCCCACCCCTGGAAAAATTCAGTGCAGTCCTGATAATGCTTCTAGAGAAAGACATTGTCCCTTTCCTGCTAGGTTTCAAAACTAAAAGGATTGCTCACTAAAATTTTTTAGAAATGTCACTTGAGTAACATTAGGAGAGACTTACTAGCTTACCACTCAGTGTGTTTTTCCACCCTTTGTATGGAGGGTTTAATTTTCCAGTGCATTTTCACATCTCTTGCTGTATTTTTTCCCCTCATAATTCAGAGTCATCCCTGTACTCTAGTTTCTTTTCAGATAAAATACTTATAATCAAGTTCCATCAAAAGGAGTGACATGAAAGTTAATGAGCAAATGGGCTTAAAGTATCACGGAGTCTTGAATGAAAGGTACACACAGTTTTTACTGTTATTAATATAATGCAGCTCATCCATTACGGATCTCATGATGAGCACAGACAGTGGCTCTGACCTCATTTACTGGCCAGGCCAGAGAGGGTCTATTTAATCGCCCCAGAGACAGACAGCTCAAGGGAAATAAACCAGAGTCAAAAGCAACCCAGAAAGCCAACCTCACTGCAGTGCAACTGGGTGCTTTAAAACTGGCCAGAAATACTGTCTAGTCAAAATACGGCATGGACACCCAGTCAAGGACCTTGAGAGAGGAATAAGTGACAGCCATGTTTAATAGATGAAACAAAATCTAGTGAAATTAGAGGGCAGCCACAAACCAGACACATGAATAAGTAATTTGCTAGCTGGCAGGGTTTGCATCCTCACGCTCTGGCGGATGACAAGGCATTCCTGAACACATGGGCCAGAGTCATTTAACTCCTTGTAGATCACCCTTGGAAGAGCCTTTCCAAGTGAGACAGGGAGCTAAATTAATGTCCAACCGCCCAAAATATTCATGAGACAATTATAAATGTGTGTGACTTGTCTTAGGTGCTGCCTTTTCCTTCCTATAATTTAGTTTCTTTATTCCATCAAGTGGTCTTTCCAAATCATTTCATATTTCTCTTCTTTCTCATAATTCAGAGAGCTAAGGTTTTCGGTCAATGTTAATTGTCTCTAAAGAATTTTCACAGGATAGTACTTCCACATAGAGACTCTTGAAATTATTATTTTCAAGTATAGCTGATTCTTTTTCTTTGTAGAAAAAAAGAAAAGATATCTATGTAATCGCAGTGTCAAAATGTCAAAAGAATGAGATAGGTTGAAAAAAAGAAAAGAAACACACACACACACACACATACACACAAACCTTAAAGGCATCCATACAGTCCTCAGCTTTACAAATTCTTGGCTCACATAAAATACTTGTGACATGTTGTAATTAACTAGTTACTCCTCTCAGAATGAATAATAATGCAATTATTCACCAAAAGCAGTGAAGAAGGGATAGTTTCTGCTTTTAAAAATGTGTTCCTTTCATTTCTGTAGAAAGAAAAACCCTGGATTAATTTACATAAGCTGCTAAAGCAGAGTGATGTGCAATTTCATCATTACAGTATATGATAATTCTGTCACCCTTTTATCAAAGACTTATATTTTTCATTGGGTGGAAGTATCAATAAACTGACAAGTTGCTATCATACTTAAATTATATTGGTGCTGAAAATTGTATCTAAATATCATAAAATGTAAGTAGTAGCCTATCCAGTGGAAGGATCTCCTTGTCACAATTAGACACTAAAGTTTTTGAGGTCCTAAAGAGCTAGTAGACTGTTTCCCTTGGTGTGGAAAAGACAAAGAAAAGGAATATATGAACCTTAGTTGTTAAGGAGCCTCCGTCTCCTCCTTTGGTGGCCTCATGTGTGCTAAGTAGCACAAAGGTAGGTAAGAGTTTTCACGACTATATCACCAATTATCTCTCTTAGTTGCTGTTAAACCAAAACTCTTGAGACAGAGTTCTCTAAAATAAGAGGAATTGTTATACAATTATAAATTTGAGACAAAAAAAGAAAAGGAGGACTAGGTCTTGGGATAACTAGCTAGTAATAGCAACAAGTTTGGAGTACAATTAAGACTGTGCCCACTAAATGTAGAATGAAGAGTGTTTTTATAATGAAATTTGGGGAAATGGGCTTAAGTTGTTTACATTGAATTTACATTGGTTATTAATTAAATGGGTAGGATTACCTGAAACAAGAAAAATCTTGGGATAGATGGACAGTCCATTCATCAGAAGTACTTGGCGCTTTATGATTAGTCGAGGTTAATAGTTGAGAAAGTTGATAAGTGAGGTACAGTGACACCTGAAATTCAGTAAGCTAGAATCTGAGCCAAGCTTTCAACTTATATTTTGACACTTCTTTTACTGACTACCATCCTGTAGTTCCTCTCCTTTTTCCCTCCTCTGGCCCCTTTAAATTTAATTTAGGATATCCCAAAATGTTTCTCGGCAGTGCTGATGTCTAGCACAGGGACCGTTTTCTTGTACTCCTTCCAACTCCATCTGGCCATTCTCTCAGTAATTCATTCAACAAGCACTATCAAAGACTGTAGAATATAAAGTGCTGGGTACCAGGAATTCAAAGATAAGATGACTTTCCCGTGAAAAGATTATGGAAAAGTAAAGATATAAACTGTTAAATAGGCACATTAACAATGCACTAAATGCCACCATGCAGGTAGGCGTTGGCTCACCTCACACAAACATACACAAATCCATTCATTAATTCAAACAAGCAAAGCCCCTTTTCCTCCATGTACGTGAACTTCCAAAAAGTTTCTGCTTCAAAGAAAGCTGAGACTTGGAAAATATTCACTGCTAACACCTTTGAATCTTGTAATTTCTGCAAAATCCATTGAGGTGTATTATTTGTATATGTGTGTGTATTTAATCGTGTGCTTTTACATGGAGCCAACTTCATATAGCATTTTATTTAAGGAATAAAATTTCTGATTAACTGATGCTTTAAGTAGAAGATTAATGTCAATAAGATTATTTATTCATTATAAGAACAGGTATTCATTTACAGTGTCTTAAAACTAACATTCACTGATATATTCCAGTGATATAAAAAAGGTTGGATCACTTTTTCAGAAGATGGAAACTAAGAGTCAACGTAAATTCATAAGATCACAATAAATGTTCCAAAGAATAGATACAGTATGTTTCAAATTCTGTTCATCCACAAAGTATTCCTTTAATCCATTAATGAGAGGAATTTATATCTGTTCTGTTTTTCCTTGAATTTTCAGTGTGTTGAATAGTGCTGGCTCTGGCATCAAACTGCCTAGATTTGAAACTAGGTTCTTTCCCTCACAACTTGTATGACTTCTTCAAGACTCATTTTTCTTATCTATTAGATGAAGACAGTAATAGTAACTACTCTTTTTGAGAACATAAAATTATTTATGATTTATCATTTATGTATATACCTCATTTGATTTAGGTATGTTTGAAATGTACCCATGGAAATTTTAGTGTGTCCTAAGTATTAGAAAGAATAGAAAAGGCAAAGATAATTTAGTCTCTACCAATAGAGGTCAAGATGGACTTAAAATTTCAGACTATGATCTTGGAACCCTGCCTGTTTTCTAATTAATAAAGCTTCTAACAGACTTAGATGCACAAAATACAGTAAATGATTATATAATCAGAGCTAATCAGTCTAATGGAAACAAATGATGGGTTCTTGGTAGTACAGTCACAACATTTTCCTTTCCCCAAACTGAATAGTTTTCAAGCCATTTTAGCAAATCCTTGAAGCTTTTTCTATGTATTAAAAATATATATGTATTCTTCATAGATTTCCCTTTTCAAATGATTGCTGATATTCTCAAGAAAGCATTTTTCAAGTTTACTTTTATATGGATTTATTTATTATATTTCAAGTCTAGCAAGTAGGAAACAAAGAGGGAGGTGAAATGAAGGTACACAATATGGAAAAAGGCCAAAATGGCCCATGCGTGCTTGAAGCTTATATCCCAGGAAAACTACATCTTAACTTTACCTCAAGGAATCTCTGTCCTCCATTTGATATGAGACTAAAAGTCCCAGATATCTCTATCTTTTTCTTAGCCATTTCCTGAAAGACTTGATTTGAGGCAGCAAGAACCAGAAATTTCCAAAGGGGAAACAAATCTTGAAAGGAGGCCCTAAGCAAGCAATGCTGAGAAAGGAAAGGGAGGATGATGGGGGTGGTGGGAGGTCTGTGTGACTAAGACCAAATCAATCTGGAGGAAGAATAAATGCAGAAAAAAATAAAGTTAGTCAATTGGAAAGAGGATTTATTAAAATATCCTGAATAATTGTTCAATTTGGGGTTATGGCTTATTAAGTAAAATTTTTTTATTTTGGACAATTCAATTCAACCAAACTTTCTCTTTCTCTTCTCTTCTAATTTCATCATTTTATTGTATCAAATGGATTTCAGAACTGTCTGTTATTTTGAGTCCAGATACATTTGGTGTGCATTCCTGGATTTCTTTGGGCTCAACTCAGAGATACTCATAACACTCTTGATATTTTACTTTATTGTTTAGATAGATGAAACAACATACTTTTATTTTCTGCCAAACATTTATATCCTTAAAAGGACTCTTGAAAATTAGACACATAATCAAACCTGAACTGGCATGAAGGCAAAACGAACCACCTTTTTTAAAAATGCAAAAAGTCAGCCTCCCCATTCCTTTACTTAATACACATGGTTGAGGCACTCTGATATACAGTCTCTTCTCTGGATCCTCTCTGAAAGGAGCAAAAGCTCTTTAAATAGATAGGCAGCTTCTGAGCTCCAGTTTTCAGATGCCAAGTATCAAATCTAGGTAGCAATATTCCTTGACATCATAGCGGAGGTAGGAACACTGCTTCTCAATGAGTTAAGCATTTAGAGCTGGTTACCATCTGGCCTAGCTATTTGTTGCTAAATAGGTAAATGTAAAAATAACCAAGTGCTCCTACAGCAATTCTTTTGGAAAAAAGAAAGAAAGAAAGAAAGAAAATAGAGAATACTGTGTCACTGTATGATCCTATTTCCTGCCAGCACTTTTAACAGCAATTTGGGTAATTCTACCATGGATGGTCTATGGAACACTCCCTGTCTCAGTCAACAGACTCATCAAGCATTGATTCTCAAAAAGTGAATCAGGTGCCAGGATGACTACTTAAAAATACAGAATCTCAAGCTCTATCCAGATTTATTGGAGCCCAGGACTCTGCTTATGAATCTATATATTTAAAAGTTCTCTGTGAGATTCTAATTTACAACCTGTGGCATTAGGGGAAAAGGGTTGGGTTTTAACTTAACATATCTGTAATGGGTTCTTGTTCCACAATTGATGTTATGTAATACCGTGGTCTATAAAGTGAATGTTGTGAAGATTAAGTAAACCAATGTGTGTTAAGAGGCCAACATGTCGTAAGCTGGTTATTACTGTTATCATTATATCATATTCCCAGCTCAAGTAAGATGCACAGAAGCAAAATGTGTGATTCATAGCTTCAAATAGCATATAATCTATTTAGGCAAACAATATAAACACTAGTAATAATTTTAAATATGAATTTATATTCTAAGACAGTAATAGATTTGCACAAACACACCCAAAATCACAATATTTTGAATAACAAAATAGATTGTAATACAACATTAATTCTAAGAACATTTTAAAAAATCATATAAAGTTTACTTCAAAATGTTTTATTCTTATAGTTTAGGTGACCTAATTCTCATTAATTCACTAAATATTGTTTAGTGCTGAAAAATATTAAAATTATGAGTGACTATCAACTTATATTTATTATTTCATTACTTAAGATGAGAAGTAGAAAAAAGTCAGTGTATATCTTGGAAAAGGATCTATGGAATATGCTTCAAGTGGCCTAAGAGACCCTAGAAATTTTAGACAAATGGTTGTTTATATGAGTGTGGGCAATTTCTGGGAAGCAATTTATAGATTTTATTTGATTCTCAAAGGGTTTTGTGACACCCAAAAATTTTAAGGACCACTGAAGATTCCCATTTAGCACATTTTACTCATGTTCTTATTTTGAAGAAATTTTACTCCTTCTTAACATTTCAAACAATGCACTTGTTTTCTCTTAACTGCCATGTGAGTCATTTTCCTCAAGCTTTAACCATTGCAATAGCCCAGGAAAAGAAGGAACAGTAAGATTGTTTTAGAAACTCTAAAGCAGTTTCATGGTTTTCTTCACCTATTCAAATTCTTCAGACATCAACTTGAAAGTTTATGTGCATAATTTAAAAGTTTCAGAGCAGATATTAACTGAGGATCATTTTCTGAAGTTTTCTCTGTTCATTTTTTATCCATTCCTTAATCTTTTGAATTGTATTCTATTAGTTCTGTTTCTTTTCATCTCAGATAGAACAGTGCAAGGAGCTTCCCTGGAAGGAAGGATACAATTAAATTTTGCCAACCTGTATTCTACCAAACTAGCAATTCTTCCATTTTATGTGTTATTTCTAATGTGGTAACAACACTATTGATGTGACATATTTTTATTTCTCTCTTCATCATTTAGGTGTGTGTGCAATATTGACTGCTCTCAAACCAACTTCAATCCCCTCTGTGCTTCTGATGGGAAATCTTATGATAATGCATGTCAAATCAAAGAAGCATCATGTCAGAAACAGGAGAAAATTGAAGTCATGTCTTTGGGTCGATGTCAAGGTAATGTTCATACCAAAATTCATTTCAAGCAATGTTTTTAGTCTTTGTTCAGAAATGCAAAGTGAAGATAACTCCTTATTAGGCAGCTATTTCATTTCCGAAAGACAGTTCTGATTTACAATGGATATTATAGCCTACTACAGTGTTCGTGTTGATTATAGGTGTTTGAGGGCCTATCAGCAACAGTACACAGCTTTTTCTATATAATGGGACTGTATTGTCACGGTGCCATGGACATAGAAGCTAATGTTCAGAAGATAGCAGACATTCTCCTTGCAAAGAGTGAAAAAAAAGAGTCAAAGGATTTTTAACAAATAATCTAAGAATTTATTAGAAATCTTGAGATTAAAAATATCACACCATTTTTATGTATTGATTCAATAGAAATATTTCAAATGTATTTTAAAAAGCAGATATATGGAATGTTCTATTTCATTTTTTTTCAGAAACAAACATTTGAGGAGTGGTTGATTTGTTATTCCTTTATTCAGCTTCTCTCAGTTATAATTATAAACTTTCTCCTTCTCTCAAAGTTTAGAAAACTGGCATTATTCTCTCAACTTCTCTCAAGCATAAATATGCATTGGAAATCTGTCTTTGTACAAAGGTTGCTTAGAACTATAGTACAAGAAAAGCTCTAACTGCAATGAAGATACTGTTGGGTAATATTTGATACTAGATATTTAGGAGACAGTTAATCAATCTTTATTATTAATTTTTTAACACAGACAACACAACTACAACTACTAAATCTGAAGATGGGCATTATGCAAGAACAGATTATGCAGGTATGTAAAATTTTCTACTACAAAACATGAGTACTTCTGTAAGAATTCTGAGGAATCATTGTTTCCTATTTATCCTAGAATGAACCTTGCAAGACTTAGACTTGTGTTGTAAGACTTATATCATGTGCTGGTCTTCTCTTGTTTAGTGTAAGTTTTCAATAGGAAAGAATAAAATTTTGTTGAAACAAATAACCCACTTTTTTTCGCTAGAGTTAGAGCAATTGTCAAAAATGTCAGTAAGATATACTTAACTTGTTTTGACAGTGCAAATGGTACAAATGACAAAACATTTATCAAATTAATGGGCATCGATGGAAATTAATGCAATTTTTGGCAGTATATTATAATAAATGCAAATGTTAATTTTCACAAAAGTCAACAATGAAAAAGTGCTAGTCTGAAAAGCTAGAAAGGATAACTACAAATAGTAATATAGGCTGTCTCTTTAGATGCTAAATTAAAACAGTATGTATAATTTATTTAAAAAATAAATTCTTTAATTTATTTAGAAACTAAAATACAGCTACTCAGACATGCAAAATCATAAAAAAATTTTATGCAAAAATATAAATCTTTTGCAGCTATAGAATTTTATATTGAAAATAGCTCTACCTAATTTAATTTTCTTGATAATGGCATGTAAAATATTTAAACAGAATTTTCCACATGGCTATTAATAAGCAATTGTAACTATTATGGCTGATAATTAATTAAAAATAATTGCTTGTTATCTTTCAAAATACATACTGCCATTCATTGTTTTCTCTGAAATTTCATTTCCTTTAATAATATTTCTGACATTATATTTATATATACAATAAATCTCTTATAAAATTGAAAAAACTAATTAATCAGATATTTTATTTGTACATCTTTTGAATATCTCAGAATTTGGAAAGAACAAAAGGATTCTTTTTTAAATTTTTTTTTCACATTTTATCTTATTGTTTTCACCATGTAGATAAAACTTTCCATATGCCAAAAACCTGAAGTTTTCATGAAAATTGATACATGGAAAAACTTTCATTCTGCCATTACGTACCCATTCCCAAAACATCCAAAAGATATCTCAGTGGATGTTTCTTGAAAAGACTAGTCCAGTGGTCAGTAAGTTTAAAGAGAGCTGAGATAAATGAATGGATCTTCTACCCAGGACTCCTCACAGATCTTACATTGATTATAAAAATCTTTAAGAGATATGCATGTTGTTTTATTTATATTCATCCCTCCATATCCATAAGCAATTAGTTTCAGGACCACTTCACAGATACCAAAATCCAAGGATGCTCAAGTACCTTACATGAAATGAGATAGTGTTTGCACATAACCTAAGCATAGCCTCCTGATGATTTATAACACTCAAAACAATATAAAAGCTATGTAAATAGTTGTTGTACTGTATTGTTTAGGAAATAGTGACAAGAAAATAACTCTGTATCTGTTCAGTAAAGCACAACTTTTTTAAAATATTTTTGATCAATGATTGGTTGAATCCTAGAATGTGGAACTCATAAATACAGAAGGCCAATTTTTATTTCACCGTTTGTTGTCAATCATTTCTGATGTATGCAAAATACACACAAACATAAGCTGTACAATATAAGAAACCCACATGTATTCATCATTCAAACCTAGTAAGATTTATTCATAGCTAACCCATTCCCATCACCAGCCCCATTCTCTCTCCACCTCCATAGTATGTGAAATTAAATCCCAAACATTGCATGATTTCATTCAGTTTAACATGCATCTCAGAAAGATCAACCTTTATTTTAAAAATTGCTATACCATAATCATGCCTAAAATAGTTAAGAATAATATCTCATAATACACAGATTTTATCTAAATTATTTGGTGAATGTGACACATTTGTAGTACTCAAGTTCTCAGAAATGTACTTGAGGTATGTTTGTCCACAGAAAAAATATTAGAAAAAATAAACATAGTAATAAAAAATTTGAGTCTAATAATACATGTTTAAAATTTTGGATAAGTCAAATATAAATTTTATATTTTGTTATAAATAATAAGTCTATCTTGACACTGACCAAGCCACTACTATTAACTATAATTTTATATATGTTTTTCAAACAAATTTATTTGGAAAAAAAATTTAAAGATAACATTCAATGAAAATCTTCTCCCTGAACCAAAGAACTCTTCATTTATCACCCTCATGTGCAGGTATATGTACATTTATGAATTTGTACCAATAAATATCATGATAAAGTTAACCAGTCTCTCAATATTATTCAGATATTATATATCCATTTGTTCATTTTTAAAAAGAAATTCTTACTTCAAAAAGCTTATACTTGGTTTTGACTTCAAAAAGATAATCTCTGATGTTCAGTGTCACTGTTTTTAATTGACATGGTTTCCTACCTTCTACCTTATCCTCTAAAGAGAATGTTTTTAAATACATGCAAGTGAAAACTATTCACTTACTCAGTGTAGTCCAGGCTTTTCTAGTTTATCAGCAAATTTATCTACTAAGTCTCAAGGAAAACTTAAGATAAAAGTTTAAAAATGCATGCTTGTACCAATACAAATTTACAACAGAAATACTAGTGTCAACTGAAGTTTGCCATTCCTAATTAAACATTGATTGCATACTTAAAATTATCTAGAATTTACTTTAAATAGCTTTATCTTCATTAATGGTTTTATTAAAATACATTATATACACCCCTTCAGAAATTACTTAGTTGTGTTCCTCATTATTTCTTAGCTTCCAGTGGTATTTGCATCTTCCTGAGTTTGGGGACGTAAACTTTGTCAGGGGTGGGGAAGAATTAAAGGAACCAAATGGAGAGTAAATATGTCATTGTGCTCTTAATTTGCATTTCAGAGGCTAAAAACTCCCCAAGAAGGGAAAGCAGGAACTGAATGATTCACATTCCTTGAAGTTTGCTATGTGCTCACAGCTAATTTAATACCACATACACTTTTCTCCTTAGACAGTCACAGACTCCCACCAGACGGAAGTGACAATCTTTTTTTTTTTTTTTTTTTTTTTTTTTTTTTTTAATATTTTTTCAGTTGTAGATGGACACAATGTCTTTATTTTATTGCTTTGTATGTGGTGCTGAGGATCGAACCCAGGGCCTCACGCATGCGAGGCAAGCGCTCTACCGCTGAGCTACAATCCCAGCCCCAAGGAAGTGACAATCTTAACACACTCTCTTTATGTCATTAATACTGTATATTTTTTAAAATTTTATTTTTATTACTTCTAATCAGTTATACATGACAGCAGAAAGCTCTTTGATTCATTGTACAGAAATGAAGCACAAATTTTCACTTCTCTGGTTGTACATGAAATAGAGTCACACCATTCATGCAATCATACATGTACCTAGGATAATGATGTCCATCTCATTCCACCGTTTTTCCTACCCCTATGCCACCACCAGCTCCCTTTTGCCCCATCCAAAGGTCTTCCACTCATCCCATGCCCCACCCCATTATGAATTAGCATGCACTCACCAGAGAAAACATTTGGCCCCTGGTTTTGGGGGATTAGCTTACTTTGCTTAGTATGATATTCTCTAACTGCATTCATTTACCTGCAAATGCCACAATTTTATTCTCTTTTAATGCTGAGTAATGTTCTATTGTGTATATATGCTATAGTTTCTTTATCCATTAATCTATTGAAGGACACCTAGGTTGGTTCCACAATTTAGCTATTGTAAATTGTGCTGCTATGAACATTGAAGTGCCTGCGTCACTGTAGTATGCTGTTTTTAAGTCCTTTGGGTATAGATCGAGGAGTGAGAAAACTGGATCAAATGGTGGTTTCATTCCAAGTTTTCTAAGGAATGCTTTCCAGATTGGTCGCACCAATTTGCAGTCCTACCAGCAATGTATGAGTGTGCCTTTTCCCCCACATTCTCACCAACCCTTATGTTGCTTATATTCTTGATAACTGCCTTTCTGACTGGAGTGAGATGAAATCTTAGAGCAGTTTTGATTTGCATTTCTCTAATTACTATAGATGTTGAACATTTTTTCATATATTTGTCTATCAATTGTATATCTTCTGAGAGGTTTCTATTCAGCTCCTTAGTCCATTTATTGATTGGGTTGTTTGTTTTTTTGGTGTTAAGTTTTTTAAGTTCTTTATATATCCTGGAGATTAGTGCTCTATCTGATGTGCGTGTGGTAAAAATTTGTTCCCAATATGCAGGCTCTCTGTTCACCTCATTGACTGTTTCTTTTGCTGAGAAGAAGCTTTGTAGTTTGAATGTAGATTTAAAACCCTTACCAACTCCCTTCTTTTGTTCCTCTGAGCCTACAAAGCTAGTAATACAAGAACATATCTAAGTATAAAAATGGGTGTCTTCTTTAAAGAGAGTCTAAATGTTAAAAAGAAACCAAAATTATTGTATCTCCTTTTTTAAAAGAAAGAAAATCCAGCAAGATCTAGGAGGGTTTACAAAAAGAAGAAAGGAAGGGAGGGAGGGAAGAAGGAGGAGGGAGGGAGGAAAGGAAAGAGGAAGGAGGGAGAGGGAAAAGAAAGAGAAAGGGGGAAGAATGAAATGAGGCAGGGAAAGAAAAAGAGCAAACTAAGGAAGCAATCCTAAAATAAAATTAACATGTGCAGTGGGCTACAGTGTATCTAACTTGCACAGAGATGTGAATTCCATAATCTTCATAGGCACATAAATGTAGACAGCTCCAGGAAACCAAAGAATTTGCCACATTACCCCTGCCGGTGTTGTTTTCTCTTTGCCCTGACTTGGGGCTCTATTCTGCCCAATCTCCTTTAATGAGACTCAAGTTGCTGCTGAGTCTTGAATCCAGGGCTTTGGGTACCTGTTTCAAAGCCTAGTGGCAAGCTCCCTGCTAGTTGAGCTAAACAATTTAATGGTACTTTCCTGTCAGCAGTCTAAGATGTGGGCTTAGATTGAGGCCTGTGCCTTCACTTACAGAAAGGTTCAGAGAACACAAATTTTATAAAACTACAAAGCCAGGGCTTTCTGGGCTTTCCACTATTTTAAATTGCTAATATTAAATTTTCCTTCTAGAAATTTAAAATAGCAATTGTTTTATGCCTCTTGAAATCTACATTTCCTTCAAAGTAAATGTAATATACATAATATACATATATATAATACATATTTATCCCTATCATGTCTTGTAATAAAAATAAAATGATGCTTAACCATTTTCTTTCTCTTCATCTGATATATGTATTTTCTGATTGTGCAGCTTTTTTGTTTAAAAGTCTGGTTGAGCTTCAGAATATGGAACTACATATTTTTCCAGTAATAATGTACTTAATTCTAGAAGGTGTTAAATATTAAAAAAGAAAACATGGAGTTCAACTTTTTTGATTTTTTAATCATCCAGAAAGTAAATTCTATTTTATGACCTTCTATATCCGTTTCCAAAAAAGATTTTCAGTGTTTTATAATTAAAATATATTCAATGAGATTGTTTAGGCAGAAATTGAAAACATAAAAACAGAACTGTTAAGAAAAATAAATATATCAGCAACATAAACCATTGCAGTTACTGCATTTAGTCCTAAGAGTCTCTTTTGAAACTAATATAAAAAAGAGAAATTACAGCTGAGTCAGTTTATTCCACAAATATTTATAGAGTCCCTGCCATTTGAAGACACTTTCCTGGGCTTCACAAATGTAAACAAAATCTACCTAGGTCTTTGCTAAATGGAACTTAAGTTTTCATTTTCTGGTATAAATATAAAAAACTAAATTCAGAGACCATAAATGAAGTTTCTCTATGATAGATTATATTGGAATTATTTAGCATAGATCTTTTGACAAAGCATTACTGGAAAATGTACAATGGATAAAGTCTTCAATATTGATTTCTATGAAACATGTCAAGAGGATCTTTATAATTTTTCTATCCATTTTGGGAGATTTTTTTAAAATCCACTTTTGATAATTCTCTAAAGCATATCATTAAAATATGTATAATTAATAATAGTGTTTCTATGGGAGACTAAAGTAATAAATTTCATCATATATATTTCCAAATTGGAAAGAATAAATAAATAGTGCAGAACACTAAGGAAAATGTCTGTGAAGGAAAGCATACCTAGCTTATTTTCCTCAGGTTTCTATAGGTTAAACAGGAAGAGGATAATAGAAGAGTCAGAAAGCCTGAGTAAAGATAAAGAATATATAAGATGATAAGAGGTACATGAGGAAAAAAATTACTATTTTTAGTGGCTGTCAATTTGAATATTAAGTCCCAAGTTTGTGCCTTCAAAATTGAAGCAGGGATTTCCAGCTGGCTACAAGTATACATAGAGTCCATGTGCCATTTGTTGAGCATTTCATGATGCCACTTCACAATTTCTTAAAATATTTAGGAAGGATTAATCATTACAAAGCTTTTTCTTTAGAAATCTATTTCTTATTTTTAGGAATAAATGGAGTTATTATGCTCAGGTCTGAAATACAGAAGAAAGAAACCAGAAAGATATAGCCAAACTAAATTCTATCCATCCTATTAATATTCCATCAACCAATTTTTCCACTTTTTCCATTAAGCAGAAACTGACATCTTGAAAAGGTATCTAAATAGTCTAAGTGAATTGTCAAAATAACTTGTTCTCTGTAGAAGCCATTGCAATGTACAAAGCCTTTTCACATATATTGTCTCCTTCAGTCCTTGCAACAGAAATGTGAGGGAGATATTATATGCATTTGACAGGTGTGAAATGGAAGTTCAAGAAGATGAAGTAAAAAGTATTGATAGAGCTAAGGTTCAAGCCATCATTGCTTCATTGCTAATTTCAGAATCCAGCAAGAGTGATGGTCAGGTATCAGGGAAGAAGTGTCACTGCTTAATATTTTGGGGGACTTTGCTACTGGTTCTGCACCCCAGAGGTTAACCCCTTGAGAGTTCCAGACTCAAAAACATTTCACTAAGATGTCTATGTTGCTGTGAGATACTCCAAAGAGTGATTCTCTTCTTTTAATTAATGTCTATGTATTCTAAGTGTCCTATAAGGGCTATTTTGTTTGGTTTTAACATTCTCGTGTTCTGTTTCATATTTATCCACACAGACAAAAGAAAGCAAATGGAATAATGTTTGCTATTGAGAAATCTTGCATTATTAAAACAAAATCTCCAACCTCTTTGTGAAACTTTGCAGTTTTACAAAGGTCCATTCACGTTATCTCGTTTGTTCTAATGTCAACCCAATAAAACAGGGTTACACACACTAGGGGAAATAAAATTGAGGCTCAAAGAAGCTAATTGGCTAACCCAGAACTGGTCGCAGTATTTTGATGTATTGACCATCCACCTGTGCAAATAGGTGCTTGATTTTCCTAATATTTGCCTCAATTGCTCTTCCAGTAAACATATATAGGCAGGACTGTCAAATGATTTCATATCATATTTGTTAACATAAATTAATTCAATCATGTGGCAAAAATCTACATTTAAAATGGAAGTTTTTTTCCATTTGCTCATGAACACAAGGAGCACTTCTCTGGAAAGCACATTATGTCTGGGCCAATAATTTGATCTGTAGGAAATAAATAAATAGCAAATGCAGGCAGCTTCTTGTAGCACAAATATTGGTATCAGCAGTGAAATAAATAAAAATGTTTGCCCAGGCTATTACAGTGCCACTAGACTAGCCTAGAATATTTAAGCCCAGGAAATGAATTAAGATGTCAAGATTTTCTCAAGATTTCTGAGGGAAAGTGTCTCAATTCAAGTATTTTCCCCTCTGGGATTTACATTAGAGTGCTGCAAAATTCATAAAGCTTTCCATGAACTCTAACTCACAATTTTTCCTGCTCTCTTGAACTTCTATGCTTTCATTGTTTTTCCCATAAAATCATGTAGCCAGTCATCTGTAATATTATGTTATGTTCATAGTTATAGATAAACACAGAAATGGTATTTGCAATACAGATGAAGTTTCACTGCTGAAGAGTTGCCTTGGGCCCTCCTAGACACTCTGGAAAACTTTGTGTTTATGCCCCAGTTCATAAATGCATCCTGCATCATTTATGTGCACTTTTTCCTATTTGAAATGCTCTTTTCTGAAACCAATTGTTCACCTGGAGGTGTTACTTATCTATCTACCTTTCTCTTCCATAAATGTGTGGCAGCTGGTTTAGAGGTGATAACCACAAAATCAGACAAGACTGGGTTTAAACCCTGGGCATGCTAGTTATTGCCTATTTAACCTGCAGCCAATTAGTTGACCTTTCTGGACCTCAGTTTCCTTATCTGTTCAATGAAAATAATAAGCCTAGTTCCAAAGGATTTAATTTTAAATTAAAAGACATCATTTAAAGCATCAGCAGGCAGCTAGTGAGGTAGCTGTTATTATTATTTCCATTTTGGTCTGAAAATCAAAAAGAATTTATGTTGATGAGAAGCATGATGCATTCCATGGGACATGGTCTGGCCATGTAATATGTGTAATGTGAGTTTTTATACACGTATCACCACTTATGGACTCAATTAAAATAGGTTTGCAGGGTTATTTCTTACCCAAGCCATATAACAGCTTGTTGCAAAGCACCTTGGCTGACTTATTAATTTATTTTTAAAGTAATATTTTTGAGCACTTATTTATATGTTTTTAATACATTGATATGTCTAAATTTTCACACAGCCAATATCTCAATTTTTCTATAGTCAATGTAATTTTTGTATGTATATTTTGGTCACTAAATAATATGATCACAAGATTATTACAACTTGAAATTTCAATAAAAATTTAGTGAGAGGACATAGAATGTGACAGAACTGCAAGATGATGATAAAATTTATATTTCTTTTCAATTTGACCTTTAAAATTAGTTATTTATATACCAAGGTATATATTTGAGGACATGCACATCTGTTATTTAAAAGAAGCATGTAATAGGTGTCCAAGAAAAAGAAATCACAGAAATGAAATATATAGGAGCTTATTTCTGTTTGTGCAAAATATTATTTTTCACTCAGAAATGTTAGTGCTCACATGTTGGTAATTCATACATGCACATATCTTAAGAAGTGAGAACAATTTTTTTAATAAAATCTGATCATAAAGAAGAAAGCTCTGCTTAGCATAGAAGAAAAAATAATGAAAACCTCTTTGAACTCAAACACCCAAATATTACTAGTTAAAATGCCCCAATTCTCCACCTTGATTCATCTTTTTTCACCTCAAGCATGTTATTTCCATTTCTAGGAAGAGAAGTATAAGTATTCATAGAATGTATAAAACTGAAAAAAACAGTAGATATGTCCTAATGCTCTGTATAATTTCAAGATACAATGTTTTCCATAAAACTAGTAAACAGAATTCAAGTAGTTTCAAAAAAAAATGTTCAGAGCACTTTGATTTACTGCTTTTACTAATGAGTTTGACATGCCTCAAACATAGAACCCACATTATCAAGTACATTAGAAATTCACTTTTCACATTTTGACAATTTGAGACTGTGTGCAAACATAATCAACCAAATATATTTTAAAATACCTGCAAAACTAAATCTTGCAGAAGAACTGCATTTCCAAATAGTTGTTTTCTCCAGTTATTCATTGGGAAAAGTTACTTTTTGGGTGTAATTGAAAGGTATCCAACATATGGGCCATACTCTAGGCAGAGCTACTGTGTGAAAATTTCAGAGATAAGGCCTGACAAAAGTGCTAGTCTAATAATGTGGATAGTGATGAGCAAGGAGGACAGCACTCCACCTGAGTCCTGAAGTGCAAGGCAGCAGGGCACAATATACGCGGAACACAGTTCTGGGTGATCTTTAAAAAGCTTTTGGATGTTGGGAGCAAAAAGACATCATGTGTATGATGACTCAGTGTAAGATGAGTAACTGGCACAGGATAGGAAGAGCATCACTCTTCAAATATTGGCTGAATTCATGATAAAAGCATATAGGGTTCTTGAACTCATGAACTCAGAAATCTAAAGTTTGGACACACCAAGAGTCAGCTTTCCTCCATGATGAACTCACACCAACCAAACTCAATAAACTCAATGCCTGAGCATTGATGTGCAATGAGAAAAAAGTTGCCTAAAGGGCATCTGTACACTGACCACTGTATTTTCCTCCAAGAATTAAATTCTCTGACAAGCCCAGTGAAAATGGGGTTACATAGTAAGCCTAAATGGAGCTCATATGCTTTAGAGGTTTAAGGCACCAAACTAAGAAGCCTGATGCAAAGGTCTACACAGTAGGGATAGTCTTGGCCTCAAATCAGCATAAACAACATGTGTCCTTGACTAGGGCCTTCTCTTCAAGGTCAGAACTTGCACTAACATGGTTGGCCTATGTGACTCTGTTGTCTGAGTTACCATTTCTGGGCATCTGCCCAACCAGTCTACTTACTTTCCTATGTATAGTAGATTTACTTAGGGTATAATGAGGCCTGTTCTCCTATTCTGAACAAGCATGAAGAAATCTTGCTCACTTCTGAGCTCCTCTGGGATCTTTTGCTCAACAGCCCCCAAGAAATGTCAGTGTTAGTATATAACTCAAGCCATACTGGATGATGCATCCTATGAAAGTTTTTACACAAAGTTAACTTTGAAAGTCACTTTTTAACATATAATCCAAGAAGTTTAACCAATAACAAAGAAAAAAAAGGAATAATTATTAGAAATTGTTTTTTCTAAGGTGATTTTGGCATTTATGCAGATACATGTCCTCTATGGTGAAACTGCTAATGTTTAACTTCATAAAATATATGTGATGGAGTGTTTTGCTGAGGGCTGCTAATGTATTATCAATATTTGATAGTGTTACATAATGTTCCTATAAAATATATTCCAGACCAATAAGAAATTCTTCTGTTTTTAAGCTTTCTTTCACATTTTCTGAGGTTCAAGGCTGTGTATCATACATTAGGACACTCTCTCCCCAGACTACACTTTAAAATTTCCATTTAATAATAAAAATAAATATGCATACCTACACTAAATTTCATGATGTTTTTAAAAATCATTTAGAAAATGAAGACTGAAAACCAGCTTCATTTCTCCTCCAGAAATTAGGTATTCCAGAGTGATCATGTTATTTAGTTTATAGACGTTAAACCAACAAGCAATTAGTGTTTTGTCAGGGAGTACATGTCCAAATTCACTTCTGCAGATTGATTGTCCATGTACTATCGCAATTATTCTACAAATCTTACCCTGCTAGATTTTTTCCTGTTTATTTTTCTGTTATTAAAGAACCTGTATGGAATTTGAAGGTTTTCAGTTGTTCAGAATAATCTCTGAGGAAATGCCATTCCTATCCCCTTGCCCCTACCCACTTACCCATTCCCTACCCACTTACAATTGGTACATGTGCCCTTATCATTAGTTTCTGATTTTTAATAAAAAGTAACTATAGAAGCATGAGGAAGAATCAACAGACAAACTATCTGTAGAAGAACCAACAGGAAAATTCTCTGTAAAGTAATTTTCATAAAGGGTTCGCATTGTGTTCTGTACCTAGAACAATAAATAGTAAGAATGCCATCCCTTCAACAATGTTAAACAGCCATTAACACATATCTAAGCCAACCTTCAGTACTATATTTTAGAATTAAAGCTGGTTGTTTCCTGAAACTTAGCATGCTTCTGAGCACTTCACCTTAGCTATGAATTGATAAGTGCTCAGGAAACACAGCTAATTGTAATGTTATCCTAAGAAAATCATTATCATCTTCATTATAATCATGATTATCATCATCATCATAATCATCAGGGGAAAAAATACCACTGGATTGGCTCACTTAGTTCACTCCAAAACAAAACTAGAAATTACATGTGTTATCTGTTGTTTTGGATTCTCTAAGAGGCTATTCTCCAATGATGTGGATAATCATATTTATTTCCTAATTTCATTTAGAATTTAGAACAAATGACTTACAAATAGCATTTTATAGGAGAAAAAAGCTTGGAATAGGAATGCAGAAATTTTTGTCTTAGTTTCAAAATGCCAGTAGTGCCAAGGTTTAGACATCCTGCCTTATGAGACTAGAAGTGATAAGAAAGTACACATTAGACAGGGTCTAGGAGGCAGGGGGCACTGGGAGTCCCAAGCTGGCCTCCCTAATCATATTTCTATTTTCTTATTGCACAAAAAGAGATAAAATCCTAGATCAAGGTCCATTGGCTTAATCCAAGTTTCTTTTCATCTTGCTGCTTCAAATACATGCTCCCTTTTCTTAAATAATAGTTGATTCATAATAGAAATATAAGATTTCACAAATAAAAGGGAATATCTGTTTCTACAAAGAATTATGAGAATGATGAAGTCATTTGGTTAAATAGGAAGCTGTACCTGTAGTGACCATAAAATGTTGAGAACCCTCATGGTCCTAATGAGATCTTAGGAAGTATTGCTAACTAGTATTCTCATAACCTGGGCTTCTGCTTTGCCTCTATTAAAATATGTTATTTTCTTGTTCATATTAGCTGTTTCTTACAAATATTGACTAAATTGCTGAACCAAACACTACCTATTTGAAAAAAAACTTCTTTTAATGATGTTCTTTGGAAAGGCAATAGCAATCGTTTGAAAGCTTCTTTTTATTATCTGCACATCTCCTCATTATAAATTTTTGTAAACCTTGGCTCATAGAAACACATTTAAAACCAACTAGCTAAATTCTATTAAAACATTCAGCAGAAATTCTTAACGCTGGAGCTGTTGTGTTGTTCATGGAACAAAATGTTTGATGCAGCATCAGAACTCAAGTGTTTATGAAAACCTTCATAACCAAAACAGAAGGGGAACCTGAAGATGTTTCTTAAATAGCAGCTTAGTGCTCAGCTGTCCTGTGCCAGTTCTCCAGGGAGGGACACAAATGTTCAATGTTAGGTGGGTCCCAGGCACAGACCCTCCTTGGAACAGGGAGTAAAGCTTGCTGTATTGGTATGTTGTCTTGCCTAGTGAAATAAAGTTATTGGTTTTGCAACAAGGACAATGAGGATATTTTTTTAAAAAGACAACTTGAAAAAGTAGCAAAGGCAACAGGAAATGATAAATGAGCCAGTCTTTGCTACAGTAATTACTTTAGTATTGAAACAAATGAATAACTTTCACAGCTAAGCTATTTGCTGTCTTATATTGTACTACTACCTGTTCATTCAATATGTGCTCCATCACCCTTTTTACTGGAGAAGAATACCTGAGAAGGAGAAGTTGGTAAATAAATTGTCTGAGAAATTTGTGTTAATGTTTTGAAAAAAAACTTATGATGTCTGATGTCTTTTGTGGAAATAAAACATCTTTGAAAGATAGAATAGTTGGGGGTTTTTTATTTTTGTTTTTTTGGTTTTGTTTCTTTATTTTATTTTTTCATCTATACTAGTTTTGTGTGAAAAGTTGTCATTAGTAGGAAAATTGAGGTAAATATTTCTGGTACAGACAGGTGAATTAATATATAATTATCTCTATTATAACTATCTATTAAATGTTATTGTGTGATTTGTTAGTATCTACTGAAGTACTGTGGAAAAAAAAATGGGACAAGTTATCAAAAGACCTAAATTCTAAACCTAGTTGCTAAATTTACAAATATTATAAAACCTGTAGAAGTCACCTAACCTTTATGAGAATCACAGAAATGAAGGTAACATCTTTTATGTCTTTATCATATATTTTGAACAAGAAAGCCCTCAAATATGACTCTCTTTATTTCTAAGTAATTATTATTGGGAAAAATTTAGGATATGGATATTTTTCATTTTAGGATATTTTTCATACTACCATCAAAATTTTGATTATTTTTCTATTCAGAAATAATGATTTCATTTACAAAATACAATTTGATTTAACTTTAACAAAATTCAAACAGAAAATTTTTAAACTCCAGATTCCCATTTCTATGTATCAGCTCACTAAATGTGTATAATAAATGGATATAAAAGGTAAAAGAAAAGCCCTTTGGGTTCCATCTTCCCTTGACCATATATAAAGCTTTGAATTTATGCCCCAGGTAGTTCTGTTCTCTGCTGACTGGCTTAAATCTCATTCAAACTCAGTCTTCCAAAAGCAGGAGGGCTGTTTGGGACAACAATTTATATTATAACAATAAATTTTATTTCCTCCTAGCCCTTTTTACATGTCCCTATGACAAATGCACAGAAAAGATCATTGGACCCAACATGTATGGAGTGTTTCAGACTTTGGGCAAAAGTTGTTTTAGTTTCTGGCAATATTATTTAGCCTGTGAAAGAAAAGGGTTACAAAATTTAAGTAAAATTGTATGCCAATTAAAATCATGAATTGAAAATGACTACATTGCAGATAAGATACACCCATCATTCCCACATTTCAAAATATGAGATTTCATTGAGAGATTACAACAATCAGTACAAGCATAAACCTTTCTAGTACTGCAAAGAAGGGATTTTTAAGTTGTAATTATTGTCCTTTCTCTTGGTAAGCAGAAAATAAACAACCAGTCTAGTCACTGGTATTCATGAAAATTAAATTTTAACCTCTACTCATCATTTAAATGAGCCTTTCTTTCTCCTATTTTAAATTTCTTTGGAGAAATAGATTTTCTATATAGTCTTTGCCATCTAATCCATCAGTTAATAATCACTGATTATTTTAAAAAGGCAATGTGTTTTTTTAATTAACGAATTCTTCTACTGGGGTTTGATTTCCAAGGGTGCCCTTCATTCCTTTAAAAAGAAAAAGAAGACAAACTTTGGTAGTTTACCTCCATAGCTTATATTACTTTCACTTATCATAATATTTTCAGTATATGGGCTATCCAGGATTTAGCAAAATACATCTACAAACTATTATTAGACTTTGGATTTAATTTTAAGCCTTGAAATAGCATAGTTCATTCAATGCTCTATGTGACATTTTAAAAACCTCAGCAAACACTATTATTCTTGGAAAAGAAAAGCTCTTTCTCACCAGATTCAGCATTTAGAAACAATATTGAATTGATTTGAATCAGAAAATTGTCTCTGAAAACCCGAAATGAATATAACCATTAGGCAGATGATCTCACCTCTTATTTCCTGCCTTAGTCAGGTTCTGTTTCTTTTGAGTAGTTCTTAATATTCATTCAAACTTTGTATGTGTTCGGATGCATCCCAAAGCTAGACTTTGCTCTTGTTTTAGTTAGAACTGAGTCTTACTGCTTTCTGTGCTTCAGAGCTGTGCAAGGCTTCTATGCCTTGGGATAGAGTCCTCTTAATAAGAAACATGTTATCATCATGCTACTAGGCACTGTCATCTCATATGTCAGGATCACTTGTATATTTTATTACTATTTCTTTACCCCGCAAACAAAAATGGAGCACTAAGGTGAGGATAGCTCTCCTGCCTTACCCTTCAGGCAGGATTCTTACATTCCTTGGAGTGACAAAGGTTCATATCCCTTTTTGCCCTAAGAGAGAGAGAGTGAAAAAAAAAGGCTAAGATGCATCATTAATCATGCAAACTGTCTACTGCAACACTGCCAAGAAAATGATCATCCCCGTGCCACCCATCAATATTCCTGACACCTGTCTAAAAACTCAGGTCATGCATATCCATCTGCCTTTAGATAAGTGTCAGTGTGCAAACATCCCATCACTATTTTTAGGGTCATGTTAAAATTATTCATCTCCTGCCTCTCCATTCACCCAATTTGTCATATCATCCTAATCTACTGATGTCTATTACTGGTCATCTGCCCTTTGCATTGTGTTTTTAAGGCATTAGAGTATAAGATGTTTTTGAAACTGTCAAATATATAAGAGACAGTGGATCCTACTGTAGGCCAGAGTTCCTAGCAGGAAATTATTATGCTTAATGTTCACTCATGCTTAAGACTAAATATGACATTAGGGATCCCTATGTCTATTTTAAGTTCCTCTTCAATCTAATTTCTGATAAATTCATTCTGATTTCTAATAACTTTCATTATAAAATTCATAATATTTCTGCCTTTGGAAATGGTTTCAAGAGGTTAAAAACACACCTTACAAATAAAACAAAGCTTTAAAAATGAAGAGATCAAAGAAAAGTTATTCTGATCAAGCTGTCAATACTCAAATGCCTAGAAAGAATATGCTATCTTCAAAACTAAAAGTGAAATAGAAATTTTGGTAAAAAAAAATATGATGCAGCATCAGATACTCATGATGGTATGTATGTCTTATCTATCATTTTTAGTATAAAAATCGTAATCTCTAAAACTAACTTAACTGGTCAGTCAGGTATCAAGTAAATTTAACATTTTAATTTGACACCTACTGCAATTTTAAAACTAGTATAACTCTACCCTCCTTCCTTTTTTTTTCTTTTACCTGTTTCTATTAATATCTGTGAAATGGGTATCTTAGGACATTTCCACGTGGATGGAAAAATTTAAGACCTGGGATTGAACACACACTTAATTCAGGTGGTGGTTGTACATTAGTCTCCCTAGGCACTAACACCTTTCCACCTAACCTCTAGGAGCCTTTGTTTTCTTATCTGTCTGATCTCTTATCTGAGATCTGTGGATCTCAGATAGATGATCTCCAGCATCTGTTTCAGATGGAAGTCCACCTTTCTCTGTGGCACCAGAAGTCACACACAGAAGTGCTCAGGCCTTGCTAAACAATGACTTTCCCCAGAATGTCCTGAAAAGGACTAGAAAACCACTGTTACTGTGGTCCACATTGCTTTTGTCTATGTTTACCACAATGGTACATTCTCAGAGTAGAAAAGTACCAGTTATTTTCAGGCATTTTCAAGGGACACAAGTTTAACTGTGCCCATGAAGTGAACAGTCCTGGTTCTGAGGCTACTGATACTCAGGACTTCAAAGTGGCAGACATAAAATAAAAATAAAAATAAAACCCTGAGACCCCCCAAATCCTGCATGTGTGGAAGATATGATGCTTTAAAGAAGTTGTGATTTAGTTAGCCATTTGGATTCAGAATTCTCATTAGTGAATTTCTTGATCAGTTTATCATTCATGCTTGGAATATTTGTCTTGACTTTATGGAAACAAGAAATTTGAGGACAAACCACACTTCAGCTTTAAGTTCAGAAACTCATTACACTAAATAAACATTTCTATACTAAATAATGATTATTTACTTAACTTTTTATGCCAAATGGAAAACAAAGCATTAAAGAAATAGAATAATAGAAAAATCATATGTGTTGTATATTTACTTTGATTTATGTATTATATATACATCTCTTCAAAGTCTACTTGGAGAGAAGCTACAATGAACCTTTTTAGAAATAAGGAAAGTAGAGTTCAGAGACATTGCAGCCTCAATGCAGGAATTCAAGCAATGAGGCGACTGTGACCATGACCGGCCTCATGAGGACCCAGCAGTGCTATAAAGTAGGTAGCGTTTACATTGGCTTACTTGGCAGAGAAAAGAAAAGAGCATTAGCAACAGAGAAGAGCATTTGAAAGGCAAAGAGATTTTGATGAGCAGGCAGGTTTAGGAAATGGCAGAGATTTTGTCATGACTGATGCATGGGATAAGGAAGGGTAACTCACAGAGCTAAGTCAAAAGAGTAGTTGGTAAACTCAGTCCAGCCTCCTTCCTCATTTGCAGTGGAAGTTGAAATCTATCCTCTGTTCAGTAGTGGACCATTGAGGTATTTTAAATAATGTCATATCATAAATATATAAGAAGGGGGAGGAGGAAAAAAAAAAAAAACCCTGGCAGCAGAGTAAAGAACAGGCTGGGGAGATAAGGGACAGAGACAAGATGAATGAGAATGTGGTGGTAATAATGAAAAGTGAAGGTTGTGGATGGTGGTGAGAACAGGAGGAAGAAACATATTTTAGGAGGATTTAAAGGACAAAAGATTACTATATTACTAACTGACTGGATACGAATACCAAGAGAAGAGGAGAGGAGAAACAAATATCAAGCTTCCTTGTTTGTTTGCCTGGCTGGTTGGTAGTTCTGTTCCCTGAGATAGAATAATAGCATGAGGAAGAGCAGATCTGGGCAAAATAATGAACCAGTGCTTGATATATTTTATTTGAGGACATCAACATAGAAATGAACCCACAGGACTATTGATCTAGAGAGAAATGGAAATGAAAATGATTATGTGCTCATCCCCAAGTAGACACTGAGCCTAAAAGGTGCCAGGGAATTCAGGTAGAAGAGAAAGCAAAAATGGCTAAGAGTAGATACCTGAGGAACAATGGGGTGGGTAATAGGGGCCCGGGAAGCAATTCAAATTGTGAAAACACTCAGAAGCTTCTCTCTTTTTTGTGTCCTAACTTCATCTGGCTTATGTTTTTCTTATCTAATGTCAAATAAATGGGCATTTCACTCTGAAAATTTTATGTAAAAATGGACTTCCTGGTCTCAAGCTTATTTTTCTGGGCCATTATATCTAAAGATTACAACTTGCCCTGGATGCTAACTGCCTCATAAAGATGTGTTTGGCTCTCACCTTCCCGGGGCTGTGCCCTTTACACCAGTCAAGAGTCAGTCCACTGGACTCTGAGTGCCTTGCTATCCACAGGCACCCCTGACTCTCTCTGCCACCACTGGGTATCCTTTTCTTTACTTTTTTTTTCAATGTAAAGAGAATTTTTTCTGTGAATTTGTGGTTTTCACTTTTTATTTTCTCTTTTCTTTCCTTATAAACTCCGCGAGGGCAGAGAATTCATCCTATTCCCCACTGTAAATGCAGTGCCTGGAAAAATGCCTGATACATACTACACACTCAATAATTATTTGCTGAATAAGTGATTAAGATTGGCAGTCATCTACCTAAAAACTGAACTATATGAATTTTTAAAGAAAGTTCCAAATCAAATTAACCCATCAAGTCCCACGTTTTCAAATCTGTGATTATTTCAACAAAATTGACACAGGTTTATTAAAACATGTTGAAGATCATAATCTAGAGCTTATATATAATTATATTAATTGATATTATTATACCACAATGTAATTTTTTGTTATTATTATATAATCATATTATTATATAATTGTATATTATGTGCTACATTTAAGTTTTATAGGTATATATATATCATAATTTTTAGATTAATTTTCACTCCCTACATAAACTGATGGATTTCAGTATGTGGTTTAATTTTTTATTTAAACGGGGCATTTAAAAAACATTTTAAGGAAGAACTTGTACAGAAAATATAATTCCAAATATTGCTTTGGAAGTAATAGCAGAGACTGTTTACTGAAAGGGGAAGAAAGAGACCTTCATATGCAAATGTATGGCATTTGAAAATGTCATATAGCTACATCTACATATAAATAAGCTGCTCTCTGAATTCCAGGGAAGGGAGACTTTGTATGGCATTAGCCAATTTCTATATCAAAGTAAAGTAAACTAATAGAGTAGCAATGAGACATGGGAAGAGCACATCTTTACTACCTCTTAATACAGTTGTAGCACTCTAGGGCAAAGACCACCTGGCCAAAATCCAAACCAAAATGAAACCAGGTCCCACTGTGCTTCAATGGTAATGGAAATGAACCAGCTAGGAGAAAAGGGATGATCAAACATTGACAACTCCCTGTCAAGTATTTGTTTCCCTTCTAGAAAATGACGTGGAAATCAAAGGTGTCATGAAGTCTTTACATTTAACCTCTGTACCAGGATGGTTTAGTGTTTTTTTATGTAAAATTCAAAAGGTGGGAACAAAAAAGAAAAGACGTTTAATTTTTACATCCTTTCTACTTGATATTTGTTTCTTGATATAAAGATATTGCCTTGGCTTAGGATGGTCACTTTGGGAAAATTCTTCCAGTAAACCATAGTATGTAAACTACCAGTTTGGGATAAATAACTCCTCTGTATTAAGTGAATTTTCCTTCCAGGACTCCGGGATACCATTCTATAAATTATATTTTCTCTACATTCTTATGGTACTCCCAGTTCCTGGAGGAACCACAGGGAAAAAAATTTTTTGAAAAATTATTTTATGCAATTTTTACTGGCCACATCATGGAGTTCATGTGGGAGTTGTGTTTCCCTACCAGCAAGAGCTGATTGCAGTCTATCAGTACCTGCACCACAATTTCATTTTAGGTACTAAAAAGCATAAAGAAGTCTGCCCTGGCCCTTATCCAGCATATTTATAAGGGAGCTGGGGCTGCGGTAAATTTCTAGGATGATAACTGGAGGAAAAGACTTGAATTTTAGAAAAAAGAGAAATTTTAATGAGCTTAAGGTACTAGAGAAGAAAATGGGAAATCTGATTTTCAAAGGAAACCAACAAATCAAAATGGACTTCAGATGGATAAGTACAGTTGCTACATTTTATTGAACTCAGCTGAAGGCTTGGCACTTTATTAGCGCTTCTCTTTGAATGACCTTTCAATAAAAAAAATTACTGCCATTGGAAAGATTAAAAATTTTAGGCTCAGAAAGTTTAGGCAATTTGTCCAAGGTCATCCAGCTATTTAAGCAGAGAGAGTATGTAAACTGTGATCTCTTTGACCACAAAGCTGGCTGATCTCTTTCCATTACACTAGCCTGCCTCTTGATATAAAGAACAGTAGGAAAAAGGTAGAAAGATGCACATTGCGTACTCTGAAAATACGCAGTCTCTGGTGGTGGATATTAAAGGAACCAAAGCAAATCCCTAATGAGGATTAAAAATATCGTATCAAAGAACATGTTCAGAAAACTAAAAAAGGAAAAAAGAAGTAGGGAAAATTTTGTTGACTTTATGCTAAAATGTGCTGACATGTGGGGATATTTATGTTTTTCTGAACATCTGGTGGATATTAGTATGTTTTTATTCACAATCTTCTATTATTAATGATAAAGGAAAGCTGGATAATTATGATATATTGCTACAAATGAATGAATACCATGCATGTTTTTTTCCAATGCATTAAGAATCTCATCATCTCATCAAACATAAAAACATAAAGTTATTTTTAAAAAAGAGGAATTTGGATATTCTCTTATAACAAACTTGTTTCCATAAGAATAGATCCTATTGAGTCAGCAACACTTGTGTCAAAGTGAGAATACATTTCAAGTCATGATTTGTTGTTACTAACAAGTGATTCAAATTATACTCTTAATACTGCCTGTAGTTTGAGAAATAACCTAAACCTGATATATATTTGTTTTGACAGAGTTCCATTTTTTATAAGACTTCATGGGAAAGATATTGTTTTATTAGAGATAAAAGCCACCATGGCTATTATCTCTTTTGTAGATTGTCAAAATGAAGTGTATCTTTACTGCCCTGGCCACTATGGAGGGTTCCTTCAACTACTGAGGGCTTTTTACAAGAATCCATTATTGAGTAAAACTGATTCGCTTCCATACAAGGCTGTCAATGACACATTGAAAGGGTGGCTAAGAAAGTTCTGGCAGTTAAACTGCTGGTCCTGCTGGTCCTGCTGGCCCTGCTGGAGAGGCAGGCTGCCCATGAGCAGGAGCACTCTGCATGCACTACTTCATGGAGGTCTACTTTGTAGCCAGAGTGTTAACTTTCATGGCATGTGCCACACTTCTTAATCCATGCCTTCTACCCGTATGTCCTTTCTTCACTCTTTGTAGTCCCAGATACAACCAATTTCCCTCTGGGCCACACTATCTGCCATCTGTTTGGTTTTTTTTTTCCATATAGATTATGCAAATAAAATACTCTCATACTTTTTTTGTTTATCAATTTTTGTTTCCACTTTGTCAGTTGAGATATTCTTAGAACAGCCACTTTCATTTATTGAGCACTAACTATATGCCAGGCACTGTGCCAGATACTTTACCTTTCATATCTCATTTATTCATTGTACATATTAGTTTAAAACAGTTATAATTTGATGAGCACTTACCATACTCAACAGTGCCAGTCAATGTTATAAATTTTATAGACATACATAATAGTTAATAACTTGCCCATGGTCAGAGCTAGGAAAAAAGGTATTTGTACCCAAAGTGCCAAGCCTGTCATCTTATTACCTGAAAAATATTTACAAGTAGGTTCCTCTATTTCATTCATTTTAAACTGAGGCTATGCTTCCTGCCTTCACTGTGGAGTCTGGGCATGAGTCCTGGGTACTACATGGGCCTCCTATCCCCATTTTAGAGATGAGAAAACATCTGCAGAAAGATACATGACTTACTTGAGGTCCCACAACTAGTAAGCAGGAACACTACTTTTGAACTCAATTTGACACAGTAGCTCTTCATTTGTAGTAGAAATGAGATTACTTTCCGTGGTATGAAAATTCACTGTCAATTAACACACTAGTTGACTCATAATGTTTCAAGTATGTAGTGTGAGAGTAACAGCAAGCATACTTATGTGTAATATCTTTTAAAAAATACTACCAACTACTCAGAGAACAAGAAGAGAAACGATTTTGCCTAAAGTTCTTCAGGTTCATATTTTGCTCCTGATTTCTTCATAATGCCCTTGAGAAGAAGAAAAGATAATAAAAGGCTTCTATGGGTCCAGCTTTGTGTTGCAAAAAGACAGCTCTGCAGAGCTGTTCCTCTGCTAGGTGTACTTCATCTTCTCTGTAGTAAATTCATCTTTACTTGGTGTGGAAGATTCATTGTTCCAAACTTCAGACAAAGAGCCCTATGCTGGATGTCACTAAGCCTGACAGTTCTCTGAAAGGGCAGTCTTATCACCCCTGGCCACAGTCAGGACACAGTAAGAGTTGCCTACAGTGACCCAAGACCAATAAAAATATGAAAGAAATTCTTACTCCCAGAAGCAATTAGCCCGCTCCAGGTTCTGCCAACTATGACATAAAAGATTGGCAGCCTTCTAGACATGGAAATACACTCCGTCTTATTTGGCAACTGGAGAAAATGTTTCTATAAAGCCATATGAACATGAAAGCAATTGGTGAATATCTGAGTTTAAGAAGTTGAGAAAGAGAAGAAAGCTTCACATTCTTAGTAACCAAAATTATTCATAAATAGTGAAAAGTTCTGCATATGCTAAATCCAAACAGATAAGTAAGAATAAAATCTTAAAGACTTCACCATTATTTGTTATGCAAAAAACAAAACATTACTTGGTGATCTTTGTTTTTCAACTACTGAATATTTTTTATGGTAAAAAATAGTTGTTTTAAGAAGTCACTATTAAATATTGAAGAATTTCTTGCCAGTTTTTTACACTTCCCACATATTACATCTAGCAGCATTCTATTCATTTTCTATGTCATCAAAATTCTTCATAATTTTTTTCTAATCATTTTGTTACACATAGTTTATTTAACTATTATGTGATTGCTAAAAATTTAGGTAGCTTTTCATTTTTTTTGCTATTTGGAATAATGATGTTTGCAATTTATCCACTTCTAAAGCTCTTGATATATAATTAGTTTTTGAAAGTTTATACCTTTTTTTCTCCTGCTGATGACACCTTAAATTCTGCACCATCAACCACTGGCCAACTAACATAAGATGTAGCCTTCGGATGACTAGTTTCTCTCCAGATAGACTAAATGGCCTCCTTAGGGTAAACCACAGTAAGCAACTTAACTTCACTGCTGTGTGAGAGCAGCTTATAGACATGGCTTGAGATGAAACTGAAAAATAAAAATAAAAAAGAATACCTTCTGCATTGTCCAAACTAAGTACACAGAACTCCCCCAAAATACGCATAGTAAAATTCTAGAGGTAAATGAGTAAGATGTCAGTAGCTGTCTTCTTTAGGTTGTAAAGTTTGTGTATTTTTCTTTTGTTCTTTTACTGTTTGTATTTTTACTATTCTCCACTCAATGTGAGTTGCTTTTATAACGAAGAGTATCCAGTGTGCTTTATTTTCAAAAAAAAAAATATATATAGAACTACGCAATTTAGCCCTCTCAGAAAAACCACATTCTTCACATTGAATGATAGAGTTTCTATTACTAAGTGAAACACCTATGTTTATGACTATACCTGCCGACTCGAATGGAGGAGGAAGGCAATCACAGGGATCTCTCCAGGCAAAAAAACATTTCTGTCTCAATTATCTATACCTTTCAAACAAAATTGTTTTCTGGCCTGAAATTATCCAGATGACTGCCTTTTTCATTTTTCCCCTAACTCTACGTGTACAACTCTAAGACAATTCCTTACCATTGAAACATTGTGAAGAAAACATCAGATTAAAAATGAGAACACACAAAAAATTGAGTATAGGTACATGAGAATTTTCTGTACTATATGTAACTTTTCCATAAATCTAAATCCATTTTAAAATAGTTTTTTTTAAATAAGACAGAAATGGTTTCCAGAGCTAATTATCTGCCTTTAACTCTCTGTATGATAGTCGGGATTAATTATATATTTCTGGCTTTAACCTCCAAATTTATTGAAGAAAAAATGTTTGTATAGTGTATACACATACATATAACCATATGTATTTTACATATGTTTGCAGATGTATTTATGTGCATGTGTGTGTGCATTCACACACACACACAGCCTCCTAGAAATGTTGCAGTCTTAAAGTGAGAACTGCAAGCACTTTGAAAAATATAAAGCCTTAAGCAATCAAAAAATAATAATATTACTTAATAATCTTTTGGCCAATAGAGGACTTGTGTTATATAATGGAAATTGGAGAAAGCAATACTGCTAACTTTTTATCTTTAAAGAACTCGTATTTTCTTGTGATAAATTTTTCAAAAAGAGAAAAAATGCTTTGCTTAAAAGCATTCCTCAGTGATGGTTCTTCATAGTCTAAATTCCCTTTCATTTCATGATATTTCTTATCCTGCCTTTAAATTTGCATCTCCAGGTGCCTTGTAGGCTATTATAAATGTCCTTTCTCCTACTTTGGACGTCATATGGCTGTAAGTTTCCATTTAATAATCATGAATTTTCTTAACATTATTTGGTGGACATTCCATCACCTAATAATTTTTCTACCAAATTATTAAACAATCAATTATTTACAATTGACAGCAATTCTATTGTAGCCATACTCAAATATAAACAGAATTTTCAATGTTTTCTTAAAAAGATCATAATATGAGATTTGACATATTTATATATTGGAACTTAAATGTTCTCATCCCCTCCATTGCTCATAATGGTATCACCTAGAGATTTAGGTCAACAACGGAGTTATGTTTGAGTTGTTCCTCCCATTTTGCACTACATAGAACATTTTCGATCCACCTATAGCATATATGTGGAAAAGAAGTAATTTTTTCTCCTTCCTTTGCTACTATTCAGGTTCAAGACTTAGACATTCACTTTGATTTACACTATTTATTATGCAGCTCTCTGGTTTGTTTTGCCTGCTTCCTCTGCATCCTGTCCTTCAAGGGTTTTCCACAACAGTCAGATATGCTCAAAGCTCTCCAAATGGTTTCCCATTGCTCTTGAAATTAAAGCAGTACTTCCTAGTCTGGCATTCAGCATTCTGCACAGAAAGGAAACCTTTGCATCTCCCTTTGATCTTCCTTATGTCTCTTTCTCCACTCTACCTGGGTTTCTCTGCTGGAGCCACAATGTGAGTTTCTGGAATACTCTTTCCTAGAGTAGAGCCTTCCTCTGCATGCTGTTCAGCCAGTCATAAGCTCTTCACCTGACCAGCTCATCCTTCCTTCCTCCCTACACCTCTCCTCCTCTCTCACTCCTACGACTCCTGCCAGTTATTCTGTATCTGAACACCCTGTTTTTCCATGTAATATATCTAATTTAGATACTAGGATTTTGTTTATTTTTGTATATGGCCTATTTCATTCTCACTCACTGCCCTTCAAGAGAGAAGCTTTATCTGACTCACTGCTCACACCCAGCACCTGTAGAATTTCCTTCATGGGAGGAAATGAGTGTTTTTTCAAGTGAGTGATTTCATTAATGAATTAATTAGGTGCAGGCCAAATAAAACTCTAGTCAATTTAGAAACTTCATGACAGGAAACATGTTTTTTACCTTTCCAAGATCCAAAGGGCTACATGGTCACATTGCAAAATCCAAAAGTTGTGAGTTGATATTCACACTATCAATCAAAGCAAATGTGAAGGGGCTTGAAGGACCTGCGTCACACTCCACACCCATCTCTGGATGTATTCCTTTTGTGCTTTTTCTATTTCAAGATAAATTATTCTCTGGAAGTCTCAATTGTAAATGTGAGCTGTTTTGTTTCTATGGGCAAAATAGGTTTTTGACTCTCTCCAAATTCAAATTTTTACATGTTTTATAACCCCTATTGATTTTTTGAGTGGCTAACCATCTACTTGGAGGACCTAAATCATATACTGGGAGTGTGTTAGACCTGTTAAAAGGTAAACAAGCACTATGAGACCACGAAGTACCATTTAGTTAATAACTAATTTCAAGCATTAAATGGTGTCCAAGAGGAAAGTAACCATTTAGCCTCACACAACATCTTCAACTATTTCTAGAATAGTTTTCTGTGTTGAAAGATATCACTGACTAGAAAATAAGAAAATTAAAGGGAAAAAAAAGCAGGATTTGCACTTAACTGAAGGACAACATTCCAAATACAAGAACATTTAATCTTCTCATTTTCTTAATGGAGTACTCTAAATTTCCCTCCTTCTTAAACAAAAGCTGTAAAATAAACTTTACCATTTTCTTAGTGAGTCAGAATTCCATATAAACATCAGTTTTTCAGACATTCTGCAAATACAGACAATTAATATAGGAGATCACAATACAAGTGCTACCTAGAATTATTTTCTCAAAAAGATCATTGATGTTAGTTTGCTTTTTCTATCATTGCCTTCTTTCCAATAAAGGTAGAATGCAGAATTACTTGTTCTGTGGAAAAATGAACAATGTAAGATGACTACTTTTCTTATAGGGTGAATTAATAAATCAAAAAAATATAGCCCATTCCAAAGCATTTTCTTCTCTCAAAAATCAATCTTTGCTGTAGTTTTTTCCATTGTTTGACATATCAGCACCTTTAAAACATAATTTTTATGTTGCAAATGCAATGGACCATGAGTGCTTTAACATAGCTTAAACTCAGGTGATCATCATTTATCATCCAAATTAGAAATCCTTTGAAAGTGAAATAGGACACTATTAATAATTATGTTGGAGCCGGGTGCCGTGGCGCAAGCCTGTATCCCAGCTGAGGCAGGAGGATCAAGAGTTCAAAGCCAGCTTCAGCAAGGGCGAGGTGCTAAGACCTGTCTCTACATAAAACACAAAATAGGGCTGGGGATGTGGCTTAGTGGTCGAGTGCCCCTGAGTTCAATCTCCAGTACCAAAAAAATAAAAAATAAAATATAATTATGTTGGGAAAATAGACATAAATGAAGACTTTCCAGGTCACATGCCAGCTGCCACCAATCTTTCAACTCACTTTCATTGATTTCATATGGACTATAAAAAGTACACTTCATTAATTTAAGACTTTGGTTTGCAAATGGTAACTGTATTAGTTTTCTAGGGCTTCCATAACAAATTACCACAAACCAGGTGACTTATCAGAAATTTATTACCTTAGAGTTCTAGAGGCTGAAAGTCTGAAATTTACTTCCTCCAAAGGCTCAAAGAGAGAATCATTCTTTGTCTTCTCCAGGTTCAAGTGGCTCCTGCGTGCCTTGGTTTGTGGTAGCTTGGCTCCAATTTCTGCCTTCTTCTTTACATGACCTTCTACTTTTGAAGGGACACGATTCAACCCAGTACAGTAACTAATAAAATATTTAGTTACGATTTTACCATAGAAGATTTTAATGACACACAAAAAAAGTAATGCTGGGAATGAAAAGACTTCTTCATTAATATTATGTCTCCATAATAGGTTAAATGGAGGAATTATGTGGAAATCCATGATAGACTCTCATACCATTAAAATTTTTATTTTAGAAAGCAGTACTATCTTCATCAATCTTATTCTGCTTAAACACAAAGACATTTGATTCACTGAAATGTACCAAAATACAATTGAGAAATACCATCAACATTAAATAACTTTTCATTATCATTAAACTGCTCTGGGGCTATTCTGTGTTCAGAAATTACTTAATTCACAAAAACTTCAGAATGCTGCCTTAGACTTGATTCCATGACTATTTTTTAAATCAGTTGTATCTAGAATATTAATTCCATTAGCATGTCAAACTCACCTTCAGAACATAATCAGCTACATTTTTTAAATTGTTTTCCTTCTCTTTGGCTATTAGAAGAGGTTGCATACTTGGTAGCCCCTTCAGTGAGGATCATATTAATTTGGTCAGACACCATCATATGGCAGAACTCCAAATGTGTAAATCATTCCTAATCTACACCATAAATTCTCTAAATTCTCCCCTTTCTGTACCATGACATTGTAGAGACGCAATATGCAAACTCATCAGCATTGCCTCACACTTGGCCTTCTCATTCATTTATAGATCTCCTTCTCATTATTTACAATTAGCAACACACTTTTGCCTTCATATTTTTGCATTTCACTGAAAAAGGCAGAGGTATACAGCAAATGTGGCTTTAACCTATTCACTGAGCCCTTTCATGCACACTATATACATTTTATTGGGTAGAGTTCTCCACCATACTGCACCTTACCTTGTCACCTAAGCTGGGGATTGGTTGTGCATTTATGGGCACATTACATCACAGAGGTACACCTGGCTCTTTGAGGTAAACCACAAGAAGCATTTTTTTTCAAAGCCACTGTAGCAAGGTAGTGATGGCTGTCAAATGTATCTCCTACGCACCCTACCCACTGTTGCCTCTGCTCTTTTGCTGTCAATAACTGCTATTTTTTGTAACACCATCTCTCCCAGGTGTCACATGGTCACAAATGGCAATTTTGCTTCCATATATTTCCCTGTCTTCATTCTTTGCAACCCCTGTTGATTCTCTTAGGACTTTACCTTTTCCACAAATTAGCTGAAGCTATATAGGTATCAACAGTGGGCCAACATGTCTTCACTCCCAGTTGGAAATGGAAGCAATCATAAATGTTGGTGTAATCTGCACCTTTTCTCAGCTGTGTTATTTGTTCCTATATACAAGAGAATGCTTCATGTGCTTTCACACAGGGAGTTCTTGCTGTTAATCTGTTAGTTATCTAACAGAGTCATTAAAGACGCCTGGAGATTTGAAAAAGATGGTCTCAGCATATCTGAGATTTGACAAAATTTAGAAGTCTTGCAGATGTTGACACTCATTATAAGCACACAGCCTATTCTTTGAGTGTTGGGTTCTCAAAAGAGGCACAGACATTTCAAAAGGAATCTTTAAAGCTGACTACCAAAGTTAATGAAAGTTTGGCACACTGAAGGCCCCTGAGGACTCCTGTGGCATGCAGAGAAGGAGAGCAGCAGAGGACAAACCATTGTCAGTGTACTCAAACCACAGCTAAGATCTCCACTGAGCATGGGAGCTCAAGAGCTGAGATAGAGTTGAGACCAGAGAAGTGGGCTATGCACAGGACAATCCCCAAGAGAAGGGGGATCCAGAGACAGAAAAACCTAGCATCCCATGACTAAGACAATGAGAGGAAAAGAAATGGCTAGGTGAGATAAGGAGAATAGTGATACACATTGTGTGAGTGTCAGAATTGCCTAGAATGCTTTTTTTAAAAGACAGACTCAGGACCCTCAACTGGTGATTCTGATTCCGTTGATCAGAACCAGAACTTGGAAATCTATGTTTCACATCAGTGAAGGTGAGTCTGCACTAGAACAAGCAACATGGTCCTCAAAAGATAAATTTTAGTAAACTGAAATGATCATTACACTTTATTTGAATAAATTTTGTTATTTCTACAAAATCATAGTAGAATTGTGTACTTACAACACACACACATATACATATACTTCTGAGAGGGCTGTCAGAGCAACAAGTGTTTTCTATGATCTTGTAACATCCAAATGCAAGGTGCTGCTCAGGTGTTTACCATGGCTTAGCATCCCCAACTATGGCTGTCGACCATTTCTCGACTAGGCAGTTGATCAATTTTTAAGAGTTCAACATGAAACTTAAATATTCCATTGAAATAAAACAGAACGTTTCTAGCTACTAGAAGTTACTTCATCACTAATTTTATGAAACTTTTTATTTCCCTTTATTTTTTCCAGAAGTTCAGTTTTTAAAGTTTCCATACAGATTTATACACCACTGCTAGTGTCCTTTTTCTCAAGCCCTGTTGAGACTCTGCTCATGAAAAGCTATTGAAGAGTAGAAGCTATACTTTAGTTCCTTAGTTTAAGAAATGATTAAAGATCTCCAGTTCTTGTAGAGTGCTCTTACAGAAAACCAAACTGATTGCCAGTCTTATTCATTGTAATATCATCAAGTGCATCTGTGACTATAGTTTTGATGCTTATTATCTATCACTGTAAAATATTCTTAAGTATGAGGATGAATTCATGATTACATTCAGAAGCAGATAACTAAAGGAAAATTTTTCTAAATTTATAATTCTAGTTTCTATTTTAAGTGAATTTGCCTGATTTTTTTGTTTGTTTAGTTTTATTTCATTTTTAAATAGAAATTTCCTTCTTTACTGTCCTGAAGAAGTCCCACATTTCTTACTTCTGGATAATACCATAGACACAGTATGAATGGCCAGCTTAGAATCTGTGAATTCACATTTGGTGATACTAGTTCCAGTGTGACTTTTACAGAACAACATGTATACAGATGTAAGTTTTTTCATCTAGAAGAACCAAAGTTCTCGTATCTTTCAACCTTTAAATAAAAATGGTTATAAATCTTTCATTTTAAAATCATTTATCCATGCTTACCAGCAGGAATATTTTTAAATCTGCATAATATGGTCATTTCTCCATCACTCCACCAGAGGCTGTGGAAAGAAGAAACCAAACCCTTTCTACAGATTCATTTCTATGGAGTCTGTAGCCAAACCCTCCAGCAGACATTCTTTCATGAGATAGATCTCACTGTCCCTCTAGTCATTTCCCGACATGCTACCCTCACCTACAAAACACTGCTGCCATGACATGAGGTTAAGATACGTTTTTTAATGATAATGATTCCTGAATATTTTTCCGGCAGCTTCTCTATTCTGGGCTCCCATGTTAGTGGAGAAACCTATGGAATCAGTGCTTTAGTTAAAAATATATTTATCATTTTTTTCTGTGCTGTGTTGTACGGATTACAACAGTATTTTTTAATAATCAGGTATATTACCTGTCTTTACAAAGGAGTTTCTGAACTAATGTGTCACATAGAGAAGTAACCAATGATGAATTATTTAGTGTGAAAGTGCTAGGAGAAGGAAGTAGTTTTAAGTAGGGGGGCCAGTGAGCCCAGATTGAAGGGGCAGTGGAGAGCTTCACAGAAGCTTCTTAAAGGAAGAATGACAATGAGGAGACCAAAACAATGAATAGGATTTGTACCAATCAGGCAGGCAGGTGGTGGGGTGAGCAGGAGTGAGCATTGCACAGTGTATGTAAAGTCCCAGAAGGGAGAAAGAGGTTTCCTATCATAAGCATAAAGAGGATGGAAGAGAATGACAAAAGGTGAGGATGGAGAAGCTGAGGCCAAACTCTGAATGGTCTTCTAAGTAATATTAAAATTTGATTCATTGAGGGAATAATGAGGAATAATTTGAGAACTCTTTCTTCATAGGAGGATGGTTAAGAAAGGCAGTGATGCATTTATATTTTTCCTCTAGGAAGAGTACTCATTTGAGGAGGAGGCTGTTAAGATTGGAGGCAAGATGGGTGATTTCCTGAGTAGTGTTGACCTGATTCAAGTGAGTAGGGTTAGAAATGGAAAGAAGGAAAATTTGAGAGATATTGAAGAAGTAGAAATCACAGGACTTGGTGATTTACTCAGATAAAAGTGAGAGTGAAACCCCAATTTCTGGTTTGAGTCAACGAATGGAAGAATATTCTGGACGAAGAAGCTGAGGGAGGCTGTGGGAAGAAAGCGTGAAGAGTTTGAGGTTACCGAGAGACACGGTGGCCTGGTGTATAGATGCGAAACTCTGTAAAGGTGTGATCACCTATTAAAAAGTTATCTGGGCTGACTAATAAATATTTTGAAGTGCGAGATAATTAAGTGATAATGGAAGCCCTGGATGGGGATGAGCTGTCTCTCAGGGAGAATGTTGAAAATGTAAAAAAAAGGAGAAGGACCTTAGACAACCATCAATATTTATGAAATCAGTTGGAAAGCAGGAGCCTATAAAATAGACTATGAAGAATCCAGCAAAAATAAAAAAGAGGTAGGAGCTCTTAGAAACCCAGAGAAGAGAGGGTTTCTAAAAGGAGGAAGTGGTCAACTATTTTGAATATTACTAAGAGATTGAGACAGTTGAAGTTTGAGAAGAAACTACTTGGCTTAGCCACAGAGATGCTTCTGTTGACCTTGACTATAGCAGTTTCTCTGAAGGGCATCAGAGAGACACAGGTTAAAGAATGAATGCAAGGTAGTGCCATAGTGAAGAAAAGGAACAGAGACAACATTTTAAGAAGCCTAGCTATAAAAGGGGAAAAGGAGACAAGAGGTCTGCCAAGGGACGTGGATTGAGAGAGGTTTTAAAATTTTAATTTTAAGAAGGAAGACATTTTAACATATTTAAATGCTGACAGAAAGGAGAAAAGATAGAGAGTTGGAGATATAGGAGAGAGAAGAGAAAATTGATGGAAAGAGCCCTAGAGGATGACAGAAGGGATTTACAAAGACTTGGCCTTAGACAAGATGCCTCTCCTGGGATCAAAGGAAGAAAGAAGAAAATAATCAATTTTCAGAATAACAATAGGATCTAGATGGAATAAAGAGTCACGAGTCTTAAAGGGAAAATAATAAATAAAACATGGAGGCTAGATGTCTCGTGTTTTAGTAAGTTAACTGCGTGCATGGTCTTTTTGTTACACTGGAAAGAGCCCCAACTTTGACCTTAGTTCTGTTATTAATTATGTAAATTCCTAAGATAAGTAATTTAAGCTGTGTGAGCTTTAGTTTCTTAAAGTACGCAATATGGAAATTTTACAAATCTACCTTGAGGAAGTCTATTATAAGGAACATTTTTTTATCATGTTATGTATTAACGCAATGATAATCCTGTTGTAGATTCTGAAGTAATTATATGTTATATATATAATATAAATTGTTATATATTTTATTTTATATATATGCATATGTATATGTGTGTATATATAATCATCTTGACTTAACCTGTTTTCTTTGCTGTGTTTAGAAGACAATAGGCAAAATTATTGAGAAACTAAAGATATAGCATATAAGCATGTAATACAGGACAGGGACATACTGTTGACTCATGAAGTATTCATACAATAAATTACTGAGTTTTTTTTATTTTTTGTGGTTTTTTTTATTTTTTTTATTTTATGCTATTAAAATCTTTGCTTTCACTATGTTCCAGTAAATGTTCCAGTTTCAATTCTCTTCACTCTCTCAGGGTTTATAACTTCAGGTCACAGAGAAAAACAAATGTGTCACCTGATAAGGCTTATCTTGATTATTTTCCCATTTCTGCATACATAGCCTAAGAAGAGAACAGCTTGACTCGCACAATCCGAACAGCTAAAACGGATGGGATCTGCGTGCATTGCTTCTTTTTTGCTGTCAACTAGTGTTATTTTCAGAATTTTCACCAAAGACACTCATTAAGAAAGGACAGCCAGGTTAGCCACTAAGCAAATAAATGTGGCCAGAAATGCATAAACTTAGTTCAAGACAAAAGAACGGAAGTATTCTGGCAATAACAGGGCTCCCCATAATTGTTTCCTTTCTCTAAGGTTTATAGCCAACTTCATCTTCTGAGAACAGCTTGGAAGCAAGTAGAGATGCTGCAGCGAAAGCTCAGTGGGGAAAGCTGTAGCAAATTGCCCCTGATAAGCTTAAGGCAACTCCAGCTCTGGACTCTCAGGAGGCTAATGAACCATAGATCCCTACCTCTTCCCAAGGCCTGATATTTATGAAATGTTGTCAAAACCATCTAAAGTTCCATAAAATATTGTATTTTTAAAAGATCTTCAAGCTAAATCCTCTAAACCCATAAGAGTTACCCACTGCTGAGAGCTAATAGGTTCTTGACTGGTGAAGTTTGAAGAGGACCATTGGAGGTGGAACACAGCTTCTCACAGTGGCCTGTATTCTTCATTCTGAGAGTACTACCATCCGATGGCAGACAGAAGATTTCTGAATCAAAATAATAGAGCAAATGCCTAAGAATTATCATATTTTACTCTTAATAGAAGCACAAAATAATATTTTTCTATTTCCTTGGAGGTCCAGAATTTCTAACTAAATCTGTATAAGCCTTGTTATGCCAAATCCTTGAATTACAACAATTATATTTGGATGTCATAGGTTAAAATATGACACACAAATTTCTCTCCCAAGATTTCACAGATTTCTCAGTGTTTTTCAATGTACATGTATTACCAGTAGAAACTGAAATAATAAACAATGATGCAAATAATCATCTGCCATTGTGGCATTTCAATCACTCTAGTCCCCAAATCACTACATATATTCCAAATTTTGGTACTTTTTCAATTTAAATTCGAACAATTTCTTTAAATGCCATTAAGGCCTTGCTTGAGAATGTAATGACATGAAAATTAGTTTTCTTCCATTTTATTTTAATTTTATATCCAGTAAGAATGTTTACAAATGGTAATATGAATAATCCCTTTCCACATTTTATATTAGTACCTTATCATTTGGGAATAAGAAGAATTTTTTTCTGCATTTTTATCTATACTGCTACCAACCCATGCCACTGCTTAACAAATTTTCAGATCCAAGTGGTTTCAATTATTCTTCTAAAAAAGGAGATAACATTCAACTTGCCGAAGAAATGTTGAAATTGTAGCATTTGAAGGACTTGGCCTCTGTTTGGAAGTTATTTTTCTAAATCTTTAACAGAGATTAAATAACTATGGATGTTATGATTGGATCTCTGCTGTTCACAAAACTTGTGAGTTGATTGTGTCCTTAAATGCCTCTGTCCCCTCTGCTAGGCTGTCACTTTTAGCTCACATTCTATTTGAGTCTGTGTCCTAGAGGCTTAAAAAAGGAGAGACTCTTCTCATCTACTCATCTATGCCTTGAAGAAACTATGAGAGTAGGTGAGGCTATTATGGAATTCATTAGTTTGCAAGAACTAATATTGCATTACATTCAGAAACTAGTCAAACAGTTTTCTGATCTTTACAAAATTTCTGTGGAATTCAAGCTAGATAGGAGGTTTTACTGCCACCCCATATGTTTATACCTGATAAGATAAGCACAGGAAATCCTAAGAATTGAATATCTTCTCAGAAACCGACTGTAATCAACAAGGGGGATAAGCATGACTTTACTTCAAATTAATCATTTATTTCTGTCCCAATCATAATGTAAATATAATGGAGTTAGACATTTTCTTTTTCCTAGCTGGTTAAATAAAATTATTTTCAAATTGCTTGGGAGATAGGGCAATAACTAGGGAAAAAGTAAACCAACTGACCATGACAGGGACGAGAATGTCAATGTTTCAGTACTGAAGTTTCCCTATACTGTCATTAAATATGAAAAATAGTACTATATCAATATTCAACATGGAAAGTTTTGCTTTTCTAGAAAAGCATAGAACATTTTGTTTATCTACAGGAGTAGATAGTTGAAAAGATAATAAACCAGTCTGTACTATCCATACACATATGTTTGTCAAGATAAAATGTGATGTTAAAGGATGATGTTAACAAAAGAGTTTAGATCCACAAACATATTATTCACCAAAAGGAAACAATAATAATGATCACTTAACATTATAATGTTGCAATTACAGATATAGTCAAAATTTAGGATTTTTTTACATTCTTTTAAAAAGTAAAGTGTTGCCGTAATTAAGGCAAAAAATATTTCTTTTGTTTATCATATTTCATATCCCTATTTCTCTACTTCTTTCTCCTAGGACATAAAAAACAACATTTTACCATAAATATAAGCAAACACCTATGAGTAATATATTATAAGTAAATATTACTAACAAAAATAAATATTTTTTGGAGTTCAAAGAATTTCAAAATCTGGAGGAGAAAAAATCAAAGCTACCATACATATAATATCTCTGAGAAATGGTACTAGAACTTCTTTTTTAATGTTGGCAGAAACACACTTCTTCACTGTATAATGTATTTACCCAATAAACATCTCCAGTTGCCTTAAAATGTGCAGTAGAAATCTGATCCCTAAAATATCCACTGAATCCTTGATGATACTTGTTGTTTTGAAGATCTTTCCAACTTACTCTGGAATCCTTGCATAGAATCAGACCCTGAGGAATAGTGACCTAGGGGATTTGTATACATTTGAAAGAAAGGACTGAGGAAAGCAATGTGGAAGAGTTACCAGAAAAATATTATGTGGCCAGCCCCTAAAAGGCCTCCCAGGCATAAGGTGCAATGTGTAGGGGCTGGTCTTCTGACCTTTATGAAGTTTGATCATCTCATAACTTTGAGCTTACAGAAGCCCAGAACCAAAAGGGCTGAATGAAGAAAGCCACCTTGTGTTCCCTCCCAAAGAAAATACACAGAAATTCAAAACCAGTCAACTCAAATGAAACACAGAACTATCAAATGGATAAGGTATTCATGTTGTATGCTTCATAGAAGTGAAATTATTCTAAGACTAGAGAGCAGGGCACTAGAATAAGAGAACTGGTTTGACTGTGAAACACTTACTAGCACAGGACACTAATAGAATGTACAGCTCATCTGTCTTTGAAACTGGAACTCTAGATTTGCTGGTTCATGTTGGCTTTTCAGGTCATACATCCCTGGTGAACACTAGAATAGATGACATATCTTGACTTTCAAAACTTGTTTGGCCAAGCTCTAACCCTTATCCAAAGGGAAGCATTCTTTCTTTAGAAATGTCACACAGTCATGTCTCTGCTTTCATCCATAGCATGTTGCATTAATGGATTAATTCTCCAAATATTATTTTTGCAGCTTTTGGGGGAAAGAGAGGAGACATGGTACACACACACACACACACACAAACGTGCACGCATGCACCACCCCATTCTGTACTGTATTGACTTAAGTCTGAGGTGCTAAGCAGTCTGTCTCTTCTCCCTTAGTACCTGATTAGCATATTTGACTTGGAGTTAGGTAAGACTTTGTCATTTGCCCCTCTCTCTCTCTGTCTCTTTTCCTGCAAGCACTAAGGTAGAAACAGTATGTGTAGCTGTGCTATAGAACAGCTCACTTCAATAGCACTTGACAAGGGTTGGCTAGCAATGGGCATGAAACCCTATTAGCTCTGCTGCAAATAACTCAAGTCATAGTAGAAACTCTCTCATAAAAGGGTCAAGATCTCTTTCAGAACAAACCACTTGTAAACATTTAAACAGGAAACTGGTTGAGGATTCTAAACAGACATGAAGAGTCTCTAATATCATCACTATCTCTCTTAGAAGAGAGAGCTCAACCCTTACATTAAACCTCTTTAAATGGAGGACAGAGAAATCAATGTCCAAGTCATCAACTACTGGAGGGAACATGCAGGCTTCCAACATAGCATTGTTATATAATTTTAAATATTTAAATGCTTCATTAGTGTTTGAATACCTGCTTATACATAAACTTCAGGATGGCAGTATTCACCATGGTCCATACCAGATTTGTTGTGCATATTAGATTTCTGTGTTTCTCCTCTTCTTAATATACTTAAATCTCATTTCTAAAGTATGTCTATTGCATTACTAGAAGTGATTATATATTCAGGTTTTCAATCAACTGGTTTACTTGGTTGGATTGACTATAAATTTGTTGACATATATTGATGACTCCTCATTTTCTTGCCCAGGGATCATTTCTTCTACTCATTTATTTTCAATCTCTCTACTTTCTTATTTGACAGTATCCTATGAGCAGCAAAACAGAGCACTCTAAGCTCATAAGGAATGGTGTAAACTAATTAGCAGATTTTATGGTGGAAACTATTCCCCTCCCATGTGATCATTCTGGTTAGATAATAAATTCTGTAAAACTATACAGCTCTTACCACATGAAGGCAATACTTCATTCAAACAAGCTCCTGTTTTGCCCTTAGACTTCAGTTCATAATTGTGGATATGGTTCAAATACAGAAACAAACTATCAGTAAGGGGTGAGGTACTGTGTTAAAAATAAAATAGTCTGGGGCTAGGGCTATAGCTCAGTGGTAGAGTGCTTGCCTAGCATGCGTGAGGCACTGGGTTCGATCTTCAGCACCACATATAAGTAATAAATGAATAAAATAAAGATCCATCAACAACTAAAAAAAAATTTTAAAAAAATAGTCTAAAAAATGGATTTTGAGTTAAAAAAAATCTTGATCTTCTTTTGCAGCTGATAGAAAAATAGCCCCAATAAGATGTGTTTGAAAAATACTATGACTGAAAATACAATGTGTAACTGAAATATAGGAAAGTCAGAGAAAATTTCCCTGCATGTAGGTGTGCAGGAACACTGAAGGGTAACTAATAAACCCTAAATAAAAATGTTGACTAGCTTGTTATTGGAAGAAGATCCAGAAATAAGAGTGAAAATCAGTGCTGACTCATTGCATCAGCAGTGGACTGACAATCTCCACTGCTACAGATTCCTTTAACAGCAGGTGTATGGTTAGACCACTCTAACTTCTTGCCCCCTGGCCTGGCACAGAACGAGTCCGTGTCTTCTCCATAGATTCATGAATGACCACAGGCCATTGCAAGATGCATTTAATACCATGATTGCCTTGCTTGAATTATTGTCAGATGTTCCTACGTTGGAAATTTTATCCAGCAGTGCACTTGTGTTTGCTTACCACAGGTATGATTTGCTACCAAAATGCCTTGCACAAAATTCCAAAATAACTCAAAAGAGAAAATTTGTTCTTGGGAAAAACCAAGAATAAATTTTCTATATACTTATAGTCTTCTCTATGAAAGCAGTTCATTTACTTTAATGCTAATTACAAATGTAAAAATATTACAGGGCAAACAAAGTATTGTCAACCTCATAGCTAAAGAAACATGGATTTAAAAAATGGCTGAAATGTCATCTACAGGCTCTCTACTGTGCATCTAGTAAATTCCTTATGAACTTGGGTAGGTAACTTGAAATATTGCTCATCATGACAATAAATAACCCTATACAAGAAAGCATTTAACGTATTTAAGAATGTATTTCAAATTTTAATTTATTTGCAGATGACATCCAGTCTTACAATGTATAGATATTTTATAGTTTTACCTAAACATAAATAAAATATTTGTCTGATTTATTAATGCAAGAGGCATATTTTTTCTTCTGATGAATATGTTCATCATCATAACTGCCAGTGAAAATTATAAGTATACATTATAATAAAAAAACTATACCCCATGTGGAAATAATAATAATCTATTTCATAAAAATAGTAATTAGCTTTCCATATTCCATTACTGCTGACCAATTACTAGCCATTACTATGGTGTTGAAGAATTTCTTTCTTTAGGTTGAAGAATTTCTATAGAATGAGGTCAGGAAAGTCATATTTCTCATGTGTTTGGCTAGAAAATTTCAAGAATATCAGAATTTAGATTATAGAAGAAACCAGAAAGATAGAAATTTTTATTATAAGATGAAAGAATAAAGGATCAGAAGGCTACTTAGAGATACTATTACAAATATGAAGTATGCACATTTAGACAAAGATCAAAAAATATTTAAATACCTTTATAAAACCATATAAAAACAAAACATGACAGGGAAAATGGTTCATTTAAGAACACGAGTTTTTCTTTATTATAAGTTTAAATTTCACATAGCATTGTTGACACTGGTATGCAAAAATAGTATGCACTAAAATATTCTTAAAGCATTAATAAGTATGTACTGTTTGAATCTTCAAAACTGATGCTAAAATAACATTTACTCTTTCAATTTTATTTTAGCAATAAAAAATGTATATATGTTAGTCAAATTCATGTTCCCTGTGGATTTTAAAAGCTTGAAAGAATACATTTGTTGAAATTTGCATTTAGTTTGGAAAATGTCTGTTTAACAATTGAACATGGCCATATTTTAATTTTTAAGCTCTCACACTGAGAAAGTATCAAGGTATTGTAGCAATTTACTCTTAGGAACATTATGCTGGGCTTTGAAATTCAAAATATAGAATATTTCTTCTTGGATTATTTTATGATCAATGTACAGTCTAAGCGAGGAAAATTAAAGCTGTCTGACAACTCATAGAAACATCACTGGCTGTTAAAGACATAGGAAATTGCATAAAAGCATGAAAAGCACTGGGCAATTTTGCAGTTTCATCTCTAAACACAATTGTAAAGACGTCTGTCTTTCAATTCTTTTTCTCCCTCTTTCTTCAGAAGCATGGCCTTTTAGTTCTTGCCCTTTTAAATAGCTTTGCCTACTATAGCTTTGCTTCGTAATGTACTGGTTGATCTTACTAGGCAAAGAAAGTATTTACAGGGGGTGCTTGCTTTTATCTGTATTCACAGAGAATGCTAACAAATTAGAAGAAAGTGCCAGAGAACACCACATACCTTGTCCAGAACATTACAATGGCTTCTGTATGCATGGGAAGTGTGAACATTCCATCAACATGCAGGAGCCGTCTTGCAGGTAACATTTTCACTCCTAAACTTTTAAAATGAGCAAGGTAAAACTACATTTTAAATGTTTATGGAAGCTTGGTGGCATTCTGCTTGAATGAGTGATCAGCAGCAGAACATCATTCTGCCTCTCCTGTACACACACATACACCTGCACAAGTGTGTGCAGGTGTATGTGTGTGTATGTACAGGGAAGCTGTGCACTCAGAAACCATAAAATGTGTATGCCTTACACACTCAAGTACCATGTAACACATTGCTGTATAAAGTCTTCTAGTGGAATTTAAAATTGTACTTTGCACATTACAATATCCTTAAAGATGCAGGCTACTCATTATTATGTATACTCTTTCCCTGAACATAGAACAGTGCTTGACACTGTTCATTAAATATTTCTCAAATGAGTGAATGCTACTTTGGAGGGAGGATCATTACAAAAGTTCTTCAGACCTCCTAATAAATAGCATTCTTGGCTTTGCCAGGCACTCATTCACTATTTTCTGTAGATCTGCTATCCACGCAGCCTTGTAAGTGAGATGACTAGCCACACCTCCATAGTAGACACACAAAGAAAACTTACTTCACAAAGGGTTGCCCCAAGCCTTCAATTTGTACACAACACAGTATCTGTAAATACAATAAAGTGAAGCACAATAAAATGGAAGGAAAGAAAACAAGAAATTGCTTGTCTGGATTTAGTTTATAAATATATGCTGAGTATTTATGTCTGGAACATGGTATAATAATTACATCAGAGATGGAAAAGCCAAAATGGAAAAAAAAATATTTTATTGAAATCAATTACTAGTGGCATATGACAAAATAGGTTAAGTTTTAATATATAAATATATAAAACTATTCTTTCTGGTGTTTCTGTCTCTCTCTCTGTTTCTCTTTCTTTCTCTCTCTCCCCCGCATCTACTACTGTCCTCCTTTCTGGTTTCCCTACAGTGTAGGCACTAGCACTAGCACCTGCCTCCTACTGATACCAGGCAGAGTGCACATAGTGGAGAGGTTACTTGCTGCTCCTACCCTCCTCTGCAGTCTCCATTATCAAGCCCTTCCTGATGCAGAGAGCAAAGACTTCAGGATGTAGTTAGGATAAATTCAAAGACTAATACTAAAATAGTTCCACAGAAAATCAGTGACAAGTCGATCCCCTTTAGTAGTTTTTTTCTGAGCTGTTTCCTTGTTTCACTGTCCAATGTTAATTTTTGTATGCAGATCTCTACCTGAGTTTGTGGTTGGTGGTTGAGTAAGTAAGAGGCAACATTCATTCCCAGAGGAATCATACATGGGCTTGTTTTGCAGAACTGAATGACCACCATCAAAATTGCTCTTTTTCTTTTTATCTCTCTTATTTCTTTTTATTTGTTTATTTACATTTTTGGTTTGAAATAGGATCCTACTCTCTTGTCCAGGCTGCTTTTCAACTTGTGGGCTCAAGTGATCCTCCTGCCTCTGCCTCCCAAGTAGCTGAGACTATAGGCACACACCACTGCAACCAGTTATAATTACTTTTTTCTAACAAATTCTAACTCCTCAACATCAACATCAGCACATGATTTTATGGTTAGAAAATTAAAAAAATAACTCTTGCTGTACCTCTGGTTTTAATGTTTTTCTTTTTCTTTTTTTTTTTTTTCCTGATAATAGAGGATGCTTTACTTTGGGACTTTATTATTTTCCTCATGCCATAAGAAATGAACTTTTTCTCAAGTGTACATGTTGGCTTAGGTTAATTAAAGAGCAAATTAAATAAAATGTAAAGCTCACCTGAAAAATAAAACCAGAACAATTATCCCTAGGTGGGTATCCTCTTCTGTCTCTATTGTAATAAAACAATTTTTCTAGCAATAGTATCTTCAAAATTCAGTTTTAAATATAGAAAGGAACTACACATCTTCCAAACTACAGCTAAGTTGAAAGTAAATAATCTGTATCTACAAAATAGTGTTTATTCAGAAAAAGAGATAACCTCCCCTCAAAACTCTAATTTCATGGTGAAGATCAATGCCTATTAGTGAACTATAAAAATGAATCCAGAAGCTACAGATAATGAGATACTATAATTTCTTTCAGGTGTGATGCTGGTTATACTGGACAACACTGTGAAAAAAAGGACTACAGTGTTCTCTATGTTGTTCCTGGTCCTGTACGATTTCAGTATGTTTTAATTGCAGCTGTAATTGGAACAATCCAGATAGCTGTCATCTGCGTGGTGGTCCTCTGCATCACAAGGTCAGTAACTCTACTTGGTGGCTCAAATAAAGGGATGCATTGTTCCTCCTCTTTAAAATCAGATCTATCTGATGAAATCCCTTAATGAACTTCGCAGCTATGCATTCTCCATAAGTCCTGATTCGTTATCATAAGAACTTTTGAATAGCCAAATGGAAAGACATGGATTTTCATGTTGGACTGGTACAAACTATCTTATTTTTGCATTATGATGAAGATTACTTATTTTCTAAGCAAAGGTCTTTTTTACCCCCTCTAACTTACAGCGCTAACCTTTTTTAAATATATCTTTCTCTTTTAACTAACAGCCTGTGTAAATGACTAACATATCCTTACCTACCCAGATCAGTGTGCCAAATGAAATGAGAGTATATTTTATACAAGGCCCAGAAAGGTATTAAATTGTAGCTCTCATTTATAGCACTTACATTTCTAAATGTCTCAGATATAACAATTTTAACATACTTGGTATAAACATCAAATACTCTGTATCTGATGACAAAATAGCTTTTAATCACAAAATTAAACAATCATTGTAATGAGAAAGATTATGTTATACTAAATGAAGACTTTTAATACATGGAATCAGTGCAGCACATATCACAACAAACTTTTATATCAAACTCCCAGTTCAATCAGAAGGTAACTGTTTTCTAAGGAACAAGGTTGAGAGAGAATGGAGGTTCCATCCAGTTTCAACAAGAAAGCCAACCATGTGATGTTTGGCATTGGGCTTGGAGTAACTGAGTGAGGCCAGGGACTTGCCTAATTTAATTAGTGTGCAGACCCATGGTAACCAAGAATTAGATTCTAAGCCAAATGCCTATATTCATGTCCTGTGTAACCAGAAATATTATTGAAGATACTTCTTTCTGATCTGATTTCACTCTCCTTTAAAAAGTTCCAAGGAAGTTCTTTAAGGTTTTTGTCAAATCCATGAGGCATTTAGACTTTCACTTGTTTGTACAGTTCTCCAGTAAATCAGAATGTTTCCCAAAAAAAAATTATTTTCAAAGAACAAGAAAATAAAAGAGTATAATATCTTTAGAAAGTAAAGTCCATAATACATCTCACTATCTGTATTGCACTGTCTTCTTTAAGGACAAGTGTGGCATTTGCTCTTGAAAGAAAAACAAAATATGATTCATAAATCCTCACCTGACCTAGAGGCTTAAGGGAAGATCATCAACTGCAGCTTTGTGCTGCTCTAAGCCAAGCTGAGTTCATCAACTCCACTCTCATGTTTAGATGGCGAGTAAGTGAATGGATTATATTAAAATAGATTTTGGAGAACATAAAGAGAACTCAAAAAACCAAAAATAATGAGTATTAAAAAGAAAAGACAGACAAGAATCTGAAACACAGAAAACTGCATACTACTCTATGGGTCTTAAGCTTTCTAATATCTAAGCAACATCATTACATGAAAAATAAAACTCATCTTTAATGGATATGATATCATAACAATTTGATTGCTACTTCATATATCTTTTAAAAATGCAGAATTTTCCATACTTCATCCGGCATTTTCAACTCTGCTGTTAAGTACAGTTCCATCCTCATACATAATAAAAACAAATGGGATACACAGGGTTCTTTCTTCACCAAGAATTGTGTGTGTATGTGCATGTGTGTGAATATGTGTGTGTGTGTAGACACTGTGTGTGTCATGTGTGCACAAATACACATATGCACATTTAATAACATTACTAACAATAAACAATTATCCTCATTTTCGAGGTACAGATTCTGAAGTATGAGAAACTAGCAAAGCGTCAAGTTCACAGAGTTGAGTGATAAGAAGAGATGTCCAGCTCTCCAGGGTCAGATCTGTACCCTAAACCACTGCTCATGCTGCCCCTTGCCTTATTCTAAGCTCCAAATCAGAATAAGCCATATTTTCAAGCATATGGCCGTCTTCATTTTCCATGTTAAAACTAAACAAAAATCTATATTTACTTTTGAGGAGAAGCAATAGCATTTGAACTAGACTTGCATTAAAGTAGTGTATTTTATAAGCCTGTCCTTGGGCCACCAAACCTTCCAAAGCCTTTCCAAGGAGTCACACTGGTCAATGAGCCACACCAGTTCCTAGGGTGGATCTATTTCATTCATTCCACTTAGAAACCCACTTCCAAACTAGGCCATTCCCCCTCCCACTTGAAGCCCCCTTTTCCTGGTGATATTGCAACCCTTGTTTGTCCAAACCTATTTCAAAATATCCAGGTGGTGCTAAAACATTTACAAAATCACACCAAGCAGATATCCGCTCATTCTTTGCAATTTTCTTTCTCACCTGGTCTTGTCTCTCTCTTCTCTCTCTCTCTCCCTTTCTCTCTGTCACTCATCTTTTCACTATCACCTTTATTTTTTCCTTATTTCTTCATCTTTATTTCAGTCAAACACCTTCCCTCCTCCTAAACAATGTGTGTTACAACAAATATGGACACTAGAGATATATTCCAAAATGAAAAGAGTTGCCCTGTTGAGAAGTTAGCTTTTTAGTCTTTTTTTTTTTTGGTAGTGGGGATTGAACTCAGGGATACTTGATCACTGAACCACATCCCCAACCCTATTTTGTGTTTTATGTAGAGACAGAGTCTCAATAAGTTGCTTAGTATCTCGCCATTGCTGAGGCTGGCTTTGAACTCGCGATTCTCCTGTCTTAGGCTCCCAAAGTGCAGGGATTACAGGCATGCACCATCATGCCTGGCTTAGTCTTTTTATCTCTTGCTCCCACTTGCTGGGAATGTGATTTCCTGCTCCATGTTCATTTATGACAGGTATATGTCCCTGCCAATCACACGCACACACCACATATCTACTATATGTGTCTGCATATGTATGTGTGTGTGTTCATATATATTCTCTGAGATTCCACAGCTTGTTATGATGAGATTTTATGGGAATTTTATATTGTTCCTATTTGCATGATCAAAGCAATCTTCTATTACAAGAGAAAAAAATACTAGATCAGAGATTTTCAGATAATTTGACTGAATATTAGCTTTTTATAGAAGCTACATAATTGGTACTCATTTATGTCTCCAGCTGATAGTATTTATGCAAAAAATGGTATTAGGCTAAACCAAAACAATATTCCTTCCCATTATATATCAGGTATTAACAGTTGGCTCATTCTCTGGTGTGATAGAATTTTAAATCGTGGGATTGAAATGTCAATATAACATTCATCCTTAAGACATTTAGAATATGAAATTGTTGAAGACCTTTAAAGTGAAATGTGATGAGCTCACAACTTGCTTGATTGCATTGTGCTGAGTCTGTTCGTTGTGCCTTAATGAATAAGCGTTTGAGGACAAGGTAAATGTATTCCTCTTCAACTTCCACTTCTGTTCTTCAGTTCTCAGCAGAAGCTTAAAGACAACCTCAAGGAGAAGCAAAACGTAAAGTTTCTAAAATAATCCCAGCTTCTACTAGTACTTAATTCTTTCATCCAAGACATTTTAATAATTTACTTAATCCACAGTTTCACTCTGTAATTGTAGGACCAAACTTTAGGTAATCTCATTGGACTAAGATCTGTAAACTTTCCAACCTTCTAGGAAATGCCCCAGAAGCAACAGAATTCACAGACAGAAGCAAAATACAGGGCACTACAGTTCAGACAACACAACCAGAGCGTCCACGAGGTTAATCTAAAGGGAGCATGTTTCACAGTGGCTGGACTACAGAGAACTTGGACTTCACAATACAGTATTATAGACAAAAGGATAAGACAAGAGATCTACACATGTTGCCTTGCATTTGTGGTAATCTACACCAATGAAAACATGTACTACAGCTATATTTGATTATGTATGGATATATTTGAAATAGTATACATTGTCTTGATGTTTTTTCTGTAATGTAAATAAACTATTTATATCACACAATATAGTTTTTTCTTTCCCATGTATTTGTTATATATAATAAATACTCAGTGATGAGAAAAAATTGGCATTCTTAAATCTGCGGTATTTCATAACTCTGAATATAACCCAACTAGTACAATCTGTACAGGTGCCAGTATTTCATCTCTTTCTACATCTGGAGACAGCACATTAGTTTATACAGGACTCAGTGGCTAGGTTTTGAGTGATTCCAAGATCAAGGGAAATGGTGGTTATTGAAAAAAAGAAAAAATAATTTACTTTATATCAAGTGAGGATAAAATATTTCAGATCTTTGAATCATCTCTATTTCATCTACTTTCTTCCCTGGTCTTCCATTTTCATCCCCAGAGCAGAAAATCTCAGGCATATAAATTAAATCAAAGAAGGGGAGGGAAAGTGTTTTATAACTCATAGAACAGAGGGAAAGAAGATATTGGTTTTTATTTGGGAAACAGCTAAGAATCTTCCAGTTAAGTGCGTACATCCAATGGGTCCTGAGTGAGTAGGTATGCACACAGTGGAAAAATCTATTTCATTTAGGTGAGTGGAATTAATAGTAAGGGGGGAAATTTAATAACATCAATAAATTGCCAAAACTGTGACTTCTCAGAAGCACCTCACTATATTCGTAGTATGATATTTTTGATAAGAAGTTAGGCTTACACCAAATACCCCATGAATAGCTTTATGACTAATGAGGCACCATTATTTAGAATGAGATTAAGACAATAACAATATTGTGTGAAAACAGACAATTAATTCCATAGCATCTGTAGGTTGTTAGTGGAAGTCTGGTGTTGATTTTTGTTTGCTTTAAGCATATGAATAGGTATGGCCATTTTAGGAAAACAGTAAATTATGAGAATACTCAAAGAATAAGATTAAAATAACAAATCAAATAGTTGCCTTGTTATATATATTATTGGATAGCTTTCCAAGGCTCATACAGTAAATTTAAATAAAACATTTTTTGTATCCTTCAAATGACCTCTCTGTCTACTAAAAGGAATGATGCTCCTATGTCCAAAAAAAGGGCACAAATTTCAAATCAATATATTCTGAATAAAAATTATTCAGTGAAAAATAAATTTTCTGAAGTGATGTACAAGGATTTGTTTAAATATAAAAGTGACATTATAAATGGGTTTTAGGACTTTGAGAAATCTGATTTTCCAAGTCAGTCATCAGTTTGAAGGGTGTGACTGTATTGGCATAACCATCACTCAAATTTTTCTATAAGCTAGTCCTATGATACTTGGATAAGACAACTCCTTTTTAACTGCTGCATGGAGTTTCATTTGATTGACATGTGCATAGATAGAACTAACCCTGAGATCCTTTGTAAGGTCGTATTTATGTCAAACAAACTCTTCCTTCTCCTAAAAGAGGAGAAAAAATTTGGTAACAACTGAGATATGTAGAGTTAAGGAGAAACAACAATTGTAATGACATTTGCTTATAAGTTTATAAAATGACTTGCTTGGTTAAATATTGATCCATTACTATATGTGAATTTCTTTTCTCTCACTGGAGATTGAACCCAGGGGTTCTTTACCACTGAGCTACTACATCCCAAGCCCTTTTTATTTGTTCACTTTAAGAAAAGGTCTTGCTAGGTTGCCAAAGCTGGCCTTGAACTTGTGATCCTCCTGCCTCAGCCTCCTGACTGTATATAAATTTTTATCAAAGATCATAAAGCCAAGTGTTAAAAACCTCCTTAGTACACTCCCACCCACCTCCATGCTCACCCCCTTCATGAAGGAGTCCTTTTTAAAAGCTGCATAAAAAGTCTTTAGTAAGCATATACCATGTACCAGGCATTATTCAAGATCCTAGGGAAATACAAATGAAACGTTCTCTCTCATGTAAAGGAACTCACCGTGCAGTACCAAAAGATAATCATCCAGCTTCTACTTGCACATTTCTCACCATTTGAAATTTTATTCTTAGACAATTCTAATTTTCCAAACAATTCTTTCTCACATTGAGTTGAAATTCACTTATTTGTGGTCTCTCCCAGTGGCTCCTATTTTTCCTCTCTAGAAAAAAGGAATAATGACTTATGTATTTAGAATGAAGACAGAGATCATGTTTTCCCTCTCAACCCATAGTCGTTTGCAAGTATTTTCTTCTCCAAGTGAAACAGCTTAATTTCCTCAAGTGCTGTTCATGTAATATGATTCCCACACCTTCATCATTCTCCTTTGACTTTACCTTGACTCTGTTTTGTCAATAGACTTCTTTCAAGTTTAAATTGCACTGACTACTACAGTTGTGTAGTCTGACCAGCAAAGTTTATAGCAGAACCTGAAGAGAGCTTTGTCTAAGAGACCCAGTTTCTAAATTCAAGTCATTTGACCACAAATTTGCTGTGGATCCACAAGCAAATCATTTCACATCTCAGACCTCGGTTTCCTCATCTATAAGATCACTTTATCTCTGTAATTCCAGGAGTCTATGTATTCAGGGAAGAAAAAAAAAACTATACTTTTATCATTGCTGCTCAAGACCACATTGTTTTTGTTGCTTATCCTAAATTTAAATTCAAAACACTTTTAACTAATAAGCCACATCATTCACTCATTCATTCATTCACTCCTTTATTCATTATGAATTTATTATACACTATACATTTACTGAGGGTCACCAATTGCAAGCATTATGCCAGGCCATGAGATGACAAAAGATAAAGAAGACAGAGTCCCTGCCTGAAAGGAACTCACTATCAGATCATCCTGGCATTTTGCATCAAAGATCTCTCATCATCTGAAGCGGGAGATGGAGTAAATGAAAAAATATAAAGAAGGCAACAAAGGCTACGCTACTAGCCGGCTCAGATTCTTGGGAACCCTGAAGGGGGCCCTCCAGGCTAGTTAGTTGTGCCTCTTTATGGTGAGACACTCCACACACACTTAGCCATCTTGTTTCCAAGATCTTGTCCATGCTTCATGCTCTCAACACACCTTCCTCTTCACAATATCCAGAGCAAATAACAGCTTATCGGTGTAGTGTCCCCTCTGTGACTCCCTTGGCAGTCTCCTAATTCTGTAATGGGACTTTCCAAGTTCCTCCTTAATTGTCCATACAAGCCTATCTTGCCCTTAGCCTGAAAGCAAAGGGAATTCAGAAAATTAATGGCTTGCCAATTTTTTCCGTTTACTTAATAAATATTTATTGGGAGACTACACCATGCCAGACACAGTTCTAGTGTTGTGATATAGCAGTGAGCTGGAAAACAAGCCTGTGCTCTCAGGCTCACGTTGTAACAGAGGAGGTGAGGGTGGGTGAGAAGAGAGGATTCATCAAGCAACAAACAGCCCTGGAAAGTTTTAAATTCTGCTTGAAGAATTAAAAACTGAATGAGATGACTCAGGGTGCCATTTTTGTTAATGGGAATTGAGTGTCTCCAATGGGAATGTAATATTTAAAACCCAGCCTCTAAAACAAGGCAGGTGTGGGTCCCAGCTTAAGCTCCACTTTGCTATTTAACCTTAGGCAATTTGCTTAATTTTTTCGCACCTTATATTTACAATGGAGAAAAAAGATCTTCCCCAGTCCCACAAAACTAGTATGAAAAATAAACATGACAATCAGTGTTTGGGCTCAGAACAATGACATGCACAGAATTAACTTTCAATGTATGGGAATTATTTTGCTAGGGATATGATAACTATTTTTTTGTAAAAATGAATAGATAAGAAAAAGAAATCATGTTTCATCCACCAAATGATGCATAATGGGAATCAGGGTCAGTTAGATGGTGCTAAACAAGCAGGTGGACTCCAGGAACACCTCTTGTGTCCTTGGAGACAAGAAAGCTCATTTGGGTTCTGGGAAAATATGGCAATATAGAGTTAAAACACAATTCAGTTTCTCTAGGTTTTATTTTTTTCCCAAAAGCATCCACTGGTACTGTGTCTGAACAAGAAAGGGGATCATTCTTTTATTTTAAAATAGATCTATCCTGACAAAACGCATATTAATCCTCCAGTGTGTTTCAAGATGCAAGATGAGTAAGTCAATATTGCAGTGACTTTGCAGGACCAAACTCTTCCCCTAAATGGATTCTTGAGAAGCCAGTGCAGACAGCTGAAATATGACAGAGACTATCTCAAAATCATAATAAACTCTGCTAATATTTTCTTCAGATGTGATCTCTTCTTGCCAAAGTCACACAGCGCCTACCTCAGCTACTCTTCCTCAATCACAGTAGATATTTCACCTACATAATTAACCATCTGAATATTAATAATGAATTAATTGATATCTTTAAGCCTCCAGAGGAAGTTTATGTAAAAGATAAATAGAATAAGTTTGAAAGATTACATAAAGTAATAATTAATGCGTAATTCTATAAATGAACATGGCCCTTTGAAATTAGCTTCAGGAAGGTAAGTGTGCTGTGTCAGGCCTCCTTCCAACCTCACCATGGACAGAAATCTCCCTTCCTGGCCTACCTATACTGGGAATGAGACCTTGATTGATATCTATCTACTATAATACTAAATAACTTGAGTTTCTTATATGCTTTTAGTTATTTAATTAATTTTCACTATTTGTCTTGTATCAAGTAAGAAATGAAGGAAACAGTGTTTTCCTTTGTTTTTCCAGGCCAAATTCCATGCAGGACAAAAGCCTAAGTCAGAGTTAATTAGCAGTCCAAAATCAGACATGATGAGGGAAATCGAGAAAGAGGCAGGAGCAAAGGCTGGCTCTCTGTTCCTTGGGATCAAACCCATTACCATGTACACTTCAGTCTTCAGGATCCTTCAAAGTCCTCCCCTCCACAGAAGGCCTAATGATAGCCATCATCCAGAGGCAGCAGCTCTCAGGGTCTACACAATCAAACCTACTCTTTGGGAAGTATTTTGAGATGTCTCATGCCCTTCTTGTCTGTAGATGTCTCCTCTTGCTAGGATTCCTCCAATTCTTAAAGTACTAACCACCTCTATTTTCTTCACCCCATGAAACATCCATCCTTGGTTATAACCCTTTTTTGCCACAATCCAACCTAATTCTCCTTCATGGACCTAGAGGGACCTTTTTGTATTCCAGCTTTTTGTGAAAACAATGCACAGAGTAATGCCCCAATTTTTCACCACTGTATGTCAAATTACTAATAAATATATTAATAAATGATTCCTTCTTGACCAGTTAAACTAGAAAATATAGATAAGTCAGAAACATACCAAGACCAAGAGAAACATTATGGTATTTGTGTACATAATTTCAAGAAATATATGTTCAAACTTAAACACATTATAAAATTAAATAAAAAAGAACAGAAAAATATTTTATTACTTAAATAGTGGAGTACACAAATAGCTGCCACTCATTACCTGAGCTAAAGCTAGCTATTAGAAAAGTGCATTGAATTTTATTGGATGAACTAGTCCAATAAAAAGAATCTATTCAACTACATGCTTTGTGGAACATTTTGAAGAGAATATTAATAAGAAAAAAGATAAAGAGAAAAACTCTCCTGCCATTAGGAAACACACTTACCTCCATACTAACTTGTGGGGAAAATATTTTTAACGACAAGTCACTTCATCTGTTCATATCCATAACCTCCAGACCAATGATATGTCATGTAAAATCTTTCAGAGTGAGAAATGGCATCATGAGGAACAGGCAGAGAGTGAGCAAAAAAGAACTGAGTAAGAAATTAAAAGCCCTGGCAAGGTGAGCAGAACAGAGACAGCAAATGAGTGGACAGGCAGGAGCAGAGCGGGGAAGTTATGGGAAACAGAATTTAAGAGTTGGTGTATTCAAATAGTTTTTCTAGAAGAAAGGCATCTAAAGCATTTGAACAGGGTTTCAGAATGTAAAACGGCAGCCAGAAAGCAGGGAGCAGAAAGGTGGGGCCTCAGGAAGACCTCCTGCCCTGAAATCTAGGGAGGCTGACCTGCTGTGCACCCTGGGTTTGCAGGCAGAGGAGCTGGCTTGGCAAGCTGGGCAGAATGAGGCCAAGGCACAACTCCAAAAAATGATTTTTCAGGCCTCTGGGTGAGGCAGAGAATGTGTTTAAAATGAAAGTTCTGTCACGTGCATATTTTCTTCCTCACAAATCTTGACCTCAAGATATGTAGATTAGATTCTTTATATTCTGCAGGGCAGCTTTGTCCCAAAGCACTAGATCTGCTCTACAGATAAAGAAGAAAGGAACAGCCCATGCCCTCCACCCAGAGGCCAGCCCTCCCTCTCAGGGCTGTGCAAGAGCTATGACAATCACAAATGCAGGCTGCTGGGATGGTATCTGATCTGGCTGCACTTGGAAAACAAAATCCTGGGATCATAAAGCAGTCCTGAGTAGCATTAGAAAAGACAAGCTAAAAAAGGAAGCAGACTAGTCCCTGCTTACAGAAGACAAATCCATTTGCAGTCTGCCTGGGGATATATGGGTCAGAACTGTCAAGCAGAGCAAACCATTGGAAAGTATTGTTTAGGTTTGAAAAGATGAGTAGAAAGAGAAAAATGACTATTCTCTAAGTGGAGGTTGAGGAAAAACGGGAAGGGAAGCCCCCATGCTGCACCTCTCGGCCCTTGGAAGGCAGGCACAGGACAGTGCTGAGCAGAGCAGGCTGGCTGATTTGTAATTAAGCTCGCAGACCAGAGTGAGTCTTGTAAAGAGCCAGTGATGTTGCTGACTTCCCCCCAGAGGGCTGAGACTTGCTGCACCAGCATCCACATAATAACATTATATTTCACTTTTAAATAAGATGTACATGAATGTGCACTTGCGCCCAATTACAGTAATGCATGATTTACATAAAATTAACTCTCCTGCTTAATTACAGTCACACAGGGATTAGGGAGAAAGGGCTTTTACTTTGTAAACAGTGTATGCTTTAGCACTTAGCCTTCTCATGAAGTATAATCGGTCCAATCGTAAAAGAAAATGAATTTTTCAGGCACTGAGTCCTGCCCTAAGTTTTCTTCCCTTCTATCAGGACCATGTATAAACTGAGTCATTAGAGTCTTTGTATACTTAGAACAAAGGAATCTAGTTCTTCTGAAATGCGAATATATAAACCAAGTTGCTTTGTAGCAAGATTCTAGAGTTCAGAAGCTTTACATTCAGTGTAGAGTTTAACCCTCTGGGTAAAGAACCTGCAAAGGGCAAGAGAATAAGTCTCTAGTTTGCTAGAAGCAGCTAAGAAAATGCTTTCTTTAAAGGGTGATCCAAAGCTGCTTTGACAACAAAATGATTAAAGGCTGCCTTTTCTCTCATCTTACATCTGTCATTTTTCTGCGTCTTCCCTTTTTCCACAAACATGAACATAATTTTTCTCTGAATAGGACTTAAGATAGCACATCAACAAGGAATTAAAAGCAAAGTTCACTGCAGCCCACACCAGAAGTTTCCTTTTTTCCTCCACCTCGGCCAGACCTGGTGCCAGAACTGAGGTTGAAGAAATTCATTGAGCTGGTATAATAAGAAAAAGATTGAAGGCAACAGGGATTGAAGCTTCATCGTTATCAGTTCAGTGGGGTCGTGAAAATGCTTCTCAGGAAAGTTACACAAAAATATCTCAAGGAGACCAAAAGCTCATCACACTGGCTAACCACAAAAGATGGCAATTTCGTTTTGCCACGTCGTCAGTCGTCAAACCTCTTTTCACCCAGGACACAGAAGAGCTGGATACCAAAAGAAAAGAAAAGGCTCTGAAGTAGGAAAGAGGGAGAGAATCTAATCTGTGGCCCCTAGGAAAACTAAGGAAGAGCAAGATCTAGTCCGAGCAGATTGCATTTAGAGAAAAGGGCTGGAAATTGAAATTAGGCAAACAGGATCTTATTTTCAAAAAAATTGAAAAATAGAAAATCACATTTATGACTCTTTAGAACTATTTCTAAATGGTATTCCTCATAAACTAGATACCTATGCCATACCAAGCACTTTTATAAAAGGATCACTAACCAAAAATTATTAACTACAACATGCATTGAATATGTGGAAGCATAGTATATGATACTGAATTATTTTACTTTGTAAACTCTGCCATTTGTCCCCCAACAAAACACTAAGTGAGGAGATCTATTCAAGTCTTTAAATTCAGAAAGGCTTCTGTGGAGAGATTTTCAAAAGTTTCTTTGGAAAGTCTGCAGACAGTGCTAGATTAGTTGGTTGGTTGGGGGCAAATTGGTCCAGTCATCTGTGTTTTCATTCCTTCTTTTCATCATTGCAAATTTCTCTGCCAGAACTGAAGCCAAATTACAGGAACTAATTTGTTGATTTTCATTTGTTTGTTTTTGTTTCTTTTTTAATTTATTTTTATTGATGTATTAGAATTATATATAACAGTAGGATTCATTGTGCCATATTTGTAGATGCACATAATTTGCTCCATATCATTCCCTAGTATCTTCCCTTTCCTTTCCCTTCCCTCTCCTCCATCCACTTACTCTACTCTACTGATCTACCTCCCATTATTATTATTACTATTATTATTATTATTATTATTATTTTAATTAGTGCATCCCCTCCCTGTTCTCTTGAGTTACATTCTCTCTGGCACTAGCTGACTCACATTGTGCCTGATGCCATAAAACATCTTTAATTTAAAATGCATGAATCAACCTTGAATTTTTCATCCTTTGATCCTTCATTGAGTTGTTATTTCACAATATCAGAAAGCCTCAAAAATTATGGCTTGAATAGTGGTCACACTCAAAGGAGCACTATGTCGAGTTTGATCCTGAATACACAAAATCAAAACTACTTCCATTTGGTTAAAAAAGAAAGAAAGAAAAAAAAAACTTGACTTTCCCTGAACGTAATGAAATGAAACTGCCCTTAAAGTACTGATTTTGTCTATTTAGTTGTACTTCAGAATTTTAGGAATTGATTTTATGGTTTATTCATTGTGATAATGCATGATGTATAAAAAATACAATTTATGACTAAGAATTAAAATGACAACTGCAGGTGTGAATTTCCTACTCATCTTTCATAGAAGAGGTACTGTTTGGAGTGCTTTATGAATATTATTTTACTTACAAGTAAGTCTCTGAGATGTCATAACTGTACCCATTTTATGATGAAGTAAAGTTGCAAATAACTTGGTCAAGGTCACTGATCTAGGATGAGCCACTGCTGAGATCTGAAACTAGAGCAAGCCAAAATCCATTCTGCTCCAGTATGTAATGTGGTTTTCATTACTTTTTATTTATCCTAGCATGTAGAAAATTATACATCTTTCAAAGTTACCCATTGGCCAGACAAATGCTTTTCCAGTGATACTGCCATTGCTCCAATTATTTTAAAATTTTGCTCTGAAAATCATCCTGAGAGACAATGTATGTGACATACCATAATAACTGTTTGAACATAAAATGATACTATGTTTTGATTCTTTTCTCCCTTTTCTCCTCTCTCCCGTAATCTACCAATTTTAATGAACTCAGCTACACCCAGCTCTTTCTACCTAAAGTAAAGGTGTCAAAGGACAAATCATACAAGATAATTTTAGATTGTTCTAAGTGATATAACATCAGACATTATCTTGTTCATACATATGCTTACTTATTTTTCTTTTTTCCCATCTCCATTTCCAGACAGATAAGATTCATAAGATCAAGAAGTCTGTCTTGTTGCTATGCCCCTAGTGCTTTTAGCGGTTTCTGGTACTTAAAAGTGCTCAACAATACTTGAAAAATGAATGAATGAATGAATGAGTGAGTGAGTGAATGAATGAACAAAACAAAGTCATCTCTGAGCTTCTGCCAACCTGCTTGGAGCAATTTCTCTCTATAAGTCAGGAGCATAACTATACTGTTATGGCATAAATCAGCAGAAAAGGGAATGACAGATGTTTAGTTTGAAAGGTGCTGGTCTTTAAAAGAGCCCCCAAAATGTAAACTGACTCTGCAGAGACTTCTAAAAGAAGATGAGAGTCTTTTTTCCTTTCCCTTTTCTTTGTTCCAATCTTGCAGAAGGCATACTAGATTCCAGGAAGCACCCTGGTAGGGCAAAGGTAGTATGGAACTGGTGTGCTATAAATTATGGTGATTACAGCATGTCAGCAGCCCCCCAGCTGAGACCTTTAACTCATTGCTATGAGAGCTTTCAAGGGCATTTACTTTCATGAAGGTTTAGGAGCATCAAATGCCTTTTGCAACCTGGCAAGGTTTTTAACTGATGTGAGTCTTACACTTGTTGGGTGCATTTTATCTCACAATCAATTTAATTAGGAGCTGTCGGATTAAAAATGATTTGTTGCTTCTGAAAGGCACTTGAACTCTAAGATGCATTTATAAAAACCATTCTCTTTCCCTTGTCTCTCATCCTGTCCTTCCAGTCCTATTACATAGCAGCATAAGACGACATATTGTAACCACCTTGACTGCCAAAGAAAGGCGCATCACAAAGTTCACTTAGAAAGACAAGTGACTGCTAAGTCTTATTGGCATCTTCAGATGTCATGCACATACCCTTTGAATAATCAAGTTGGAAGTATGCCCTTTTTTATTGTTAATATCACTTACTGCTTATTTTCCTTAAAGAAGGAAAATATTTTAAGTGGCTCTGCATGTCAGAGACCAGAATGGCTAAAAGATGAACTGAGATGTAGGGTAAAATTTAAACACAAATAAATCTAGGCAGGAATAAAGGAACAAGAAACATCTAGTTCTATTTCATTTGTTCAGGACATGGGCCCTGATTCCATCATTAGCCATTCATGTGAAGGGACAAGAGTGAAAAAAAGAAAAATGCTAGCTACCTAAGATCTGTACTTGCAAAGCTACTGAGGTAGAAACTGTAAAATGAAGCTTTCTTTCCATGAGGTCAGCCATAAATGAAAGAGATGTATTCAGAATAAATTACCACTGGCAAAGGCAGAGTGCCCTCTCTGGTAAGAAAAGTAGGTAACTTTGCATTTCATTTGCCAAGCTTTTGGTGCCACATGAAAGAGATGGAAAGGGAGATATAGAAAAGCCATTCGAAATGATCTTATTCTAAAGATTACATTGCAACCCTTGCCTGTTTTAAAATTTCAAATAAAAAGAATTTGCTCAGTTAATGGTAAATAAAAATGAAAGTATGTAGAAGTCCTTAAATCTGTGCTAGGAAAAAAAGTGTAAGATACTGCAAGGGATGAAACTGTCTTTACTTGAATGTATTTCTATTATGTGTTTGCATATTTATTATTAAAATTTGATTACACTTTTCCTCCTTGGTATTCAAAAAGTAAACTGGAAGTTTCAGCGATGTTTAATTGTACTAAGTTTGTTATCTGAATGGGTTCCTCTAAATCTGTCTTGGGTCCAATGAACTATTCCAGAAAGAGGCTATGGGAACAGAACTATATTAGGGACAACAAATTCAGTGCAAGGACAGCCTTAGCTAACTATAAAGGGATTTACCAACTGCAAGAACTTCCACAGTGAATGCATGGGAACCCAGGCAGAATGCGAGCCATGTACTTTTAATTTCTGAGTAGAGACTTGCTATAAAAACAAACTGCAAGAACAGCTATGATCCAAGCTTCCTATGAATAATGTTCACTAGTCACTGGTTCCTTTTATCGTGTAATATCACTAGGGTTTTCCAGTTGAAGAAAAATCTTGATTGTAGAAACCCAACTTGGCATTCTTTTATGTTTTCCACTCTTGGTAACATTTTTGTTGTTTCTTTGTAGTACTAGGAATTGAACCAAGGGCCTTGTGCATGTTAGGCAAGAGCTCTACCACTGAGCTACATTCCCAAGCCTATACCATGTTTGAGATCTGGTTGGAAGAGACCTCCGCAAAGGGCTAGTGATGACCCATGTCTGAGAGCATAAATACCACATTGGGCAAAGTGACAACTTTGCCTACCTTTTGAAAGTTTTATCTGGGTGTTTTAGCCCATGTTTTTCATTTATGTGACCAAAAGACATGACAAAAATAACTAAAGGAGGGAAAGTTTATTTTAGGTCAAAGTTCTAGAGGTTCAGTCCATGGTTGGCTAACTCCATAGCTCTGGGCCTGAGATGAGACAGAGCATAATGACAAAAGGGCATGGCAGAGGAAAGCAGCTCAGGACATGGCAAACAGGTAGCAGAGAGAGATCTGCTTACCAAGGACAAAATATATACCCCAAGGGCACCCCAGTGACATAATTCCTCCAGCCACACCCTATCTGCTTACAGTTACCAACTAGTTAATGCATGTCAGTGGATAAATCCACTGATTAGGTTAAGGCTTTCATAATCTAATCACCTCATCTCTGAAAATTCTTACATTGTCTCACTCATGAGTTTTGGGGAAAAATCTCATATCTAAACCACAACACTGAGCAGAGATAGCTTCAGTTGTTTTGGCCAAAGATCCACCACACTGACATTTTAGTAGCACAGTGTTCTAGCAATGGAAGAGAATCCTGTGTGAAGTAAAATCTTCCATGTTTTATGCTGTATTTAAGAATCAGTTGCATAGCCTAATGACTTTGTAGGTATATCACAATGTAGGAAACAAGAGATCTGAGGCCTTATGAAATAATAGCAAAACCTTGCCAAATAATGAAGTAGTAAAACAAAGCATATTGCTTAGTGTTTTGGAGTTTTGGATAGTGTTTACATTTCCTGTGAGAACTGACCACTCAATTACCCTCAATACACATCCATCAGACAATCAAATTCTAGGTTTGACTCTGAGTCTAGGAAGCCCTAAACAGTACATACCTTTTGAAACCAAGAATGCCTGCTGCCCTATGTCTCATTAAAGGTCCCATAATCAGCAGGATTAGACTTGATGACATCCTGATGTACACTTGAAAGAGAAGAAAAGAAATGAAGAACTCTCCGTAAGGAATCCCTTTACCAAAACCATTTATAGTACTTTTACAGTCTTCTTCAGGGTAAAAATAGAAACCTTTTTTCCTGACTTGTGGATATCTTGATTTTGTGAAATGTTGTTCAAATGTTATAACTTAGCTTGAAAGTTCATGTTATAACTTAGATCTTTGAATAAGGATAGATCAGAATTAAAATGGTAGCTCTGTCGTTCACCTGTCTCAGCCACATATAGCAATGTAGCAAGACAGTTACAGACACTACTACAATTATATCTGTGTTTGTATGTGTCTTTGGCCAATCAGGCTCTACAGGTGTTAAATGCTTGATCAGTTCAAATTACCACAAATGTCTCTTGAAGGTAACTTCCGAAAGTGAAACACTCCTGGAATTGAAAAATCATTTGGTTCTTTGAAAAATTTAAAAAACAAATGAAGTTCAGCATGAGTGTTCAATAGGAATGAATACAAAAATTCAAGGAGGTTATGTCAGACTTTAACTTTCCTATCATTATTAATTTAATTTCTAGTCATTATGATAATACCAAGCATTTAGAATGCATTTGGTGTTTATGGAGATGGAATTAGTTCTCAAAATTACAATGTTGAATTAATATGCTATGAAAAATGTCACTAGAAAGTGCTTTTATTATTCTGCCAGTGAAATAACTATTCCCTATTTCTTTTTATAAATGAGATTTCAGCATTTTTTGATCTTCCTTAGATTTTGAAAACCATAATGTTTCTGTTTAAGAAATCTCCTTATGCTACATTAGTGCCATGTTCTTTGGCAGCATAAAAATATGCAAATACAGCCTTTTTAATGGTGATTTTTCATTTTGTTACTGTCATTTAACTAAAAAACAACGGATGATGTTTCAACTTATCACTTACAACAGTGAAGTTACTGAATTGATATTTATGTTCAGAGCAGATGACACAGAAACAAATATGTTTAAAAATACCATCTGTACCATGTTGATTTTCTCCTTAAAGGCAGAATAGAATTGTTCAAGTACAACCTTAGAGGGAAGTTCATACTCGAGGGCAGAGAATGGCACATCACTAAGAAAAATGAGTAAATGAGGTTTGCTGCATTTGAAAATGGGCTGTGGAAAGGAGAGAAGAAGAAGGGTATGCAAAATTTGCAACTTCCTCGGAAGCCTTCCATTTTGGCATCAAGAGTTCCCACTCTGCTTTTGAACTTCCTTCTCTTGGGCTACCCACTTGGCTGCCTGCCTCCAAGTCCACCTCCCCTTGCAGCCTCTACTCTGTATTACACAGCTTCTACATCTGTTGCCATTTGCCAACCAGATGCTTAGAAAGCCCCCACGATACTCTGCACTGAATTATGGGGGAGTGGTGCCTTTCATGGCTTTTTGAACTGAGAGAGGCAGGCAGCTGGGTGGGAGGAAAGTTGGACAGCAGAGCCTTGCTGCAGCAACCAGCAGTGCTTAGCAAGAGTGGCTCTCAAAGGGAGAACTGATGGCTCATCTCGGGAGTGGCTAGAAAACATAATGGAGGAAGCTTTCCACCACTCCAAAATGATTAGAAAATTAAGAGAACTCCTGTTAATAGATGAGTGAATGCAGTATTGTACTGAATGAGATTTTTTCCTCTTGGTTGGCCCGAGGTAAATGATGTTAGCTAGGCAATTCAATAAATTCCCCTGTGCTCAAATTTCCTAATGTTGGGATACCAGGATCCAGTCATCATAGGTAGAAAAATAAGATTTGTTTGGAACCTCCTGTGCATACATCTTACTGGCTTATCAACATTCATAGAGTCCATTAGCAGGCAATAAAAATTATAATAATGGTTAACATTAATTGAGCACTTACTCTTTGACATAATTAGGTGCTTTACATGCCATTCTGAATAATTTCCATTTGCCCTCAGGGGTACTTTTACATGTCCTCACCCTGTTCTGGCCTCTTCTGTGTGCCCTGGTAGGGCGACCACTCTGGACTCCATCTTTAGGCTCCCTTGCCCTCTGACTTCTGGATGGATTCAATTATATGTGATTTACTTCAAGCAGATTTATGAGAGGAAGAAAAATGTGGTAGGGGCACTACTCCCTCTCTGCCCTGTGACAGCAGGTAGCCCATTTCCTATCAGAAACCCTAGCCAGCAGCAGATTCCCACATCTTCCCCCTGGGGCATAGGAGAGGTAAATGTTCTGTGTCAATATCCCTTAACTTTCCTTTAACCCTGCTCTTACCTTTGTAAATATCCCCTTATTAAGCTCTTTTCAATCACCCTGACATGAGAGTGCTATATACTCTATGAGATTGGTATCCTTTAGTAGGTGAGAAAACTATGAATGAAAATTGGTTTAGAACTTGCCCCAGGTCATGTATCTAATAAACTCAATGGTCAAAGCCTAAACCCACTTTCTAACTCTGAACTATGGCCCAGTATTTCAAGATGATCAATTCTAACTTCATGATATTTATTATGTTAGTCTATCTCTTGTCCTTATCATTGTAAAACCCATACTCTCTCTTCGACTATTGCAATTTTATCATATTAAGGAAGATTTACTTAGTTTCATGCAATAGAAAACAATTCAAATTTCACATAAGACCAAAATTAAAAGGAATCTAAGGTTGTGGTAGGGAGTCTCAAATAGCCCCATGATCTTTATTTCCTGAGGTTTATGCTCTGTGCAATCTCTTCTTCTTGAGTGTCGGTTATATGTACTGACTTCTAATGAATAAAATGTCAAAAGTGATGGGATGTCACTTCCAAGATTAGGTTACAAAAACATGGCTTCAGACTTGGATGCTTGGACATTTCCTTCTGTCTGTCTCTCTGTCTCTCTCTCTTTCTCTCTCTGCCTCTCCCTTCCCATTCTTGCTTCACTTTCTCTAAGGAAAGTCAGTTGCTTTATCATGAGGAAGCCTCATGTACAGATTCATGCAGTAAGAAACTGAGGCCTTCCAATGGCCACACGAGTGAGCTTAGAAGTGGCTCCTTCCCCAATTGGCCCTTCGGATACCAGCACTCCACTCCAATACCTTGATAGCCACCTGTGAGAAACCTTGAGCCAGAACCTCAACAGCTAAGTGGTTGCCAGATTCTTGACTCACAGAAATTATAAATTAATAAATATTTGTTTTTTTAACTACTTTTTACAATAATGTGTTAGGCAACCATTGGTGACATATAGATTTTGATTCTCAGAGCTGCTTTCTGCACAGATTCTAGGTTTTGTGAAGCCGATAGGAAAGCTGGAGTGTGGAAATGAAGCAGCAATTATTTCACAGCACACACATGTTGTTGCTGATCTGCTAGCCTACTCACTGGCATGAGCAACAGCAGGCTGGCAACTGTTCCTTCCTCTGGATCTTCCCCTTCAACTTCTCTGATTTCTATGCCAGTTGTGTATATTTAACTCACACCCTTAGAGAAACCATTAAACCAGATCCTGAAATTGTGTAAGGTCAAACATTCCATTTCAATCATTCAAGAAGGGGTTTAACAAAAAGCCTAGGAAAGTCAAGAGCTGGAGTGGTCAGCAATACGAGATAGTTGACCCTCTCTCTCTAGCTCTACTATAAACCAGTGCCAGTCCACCAGCTTTTTTTCCTCAGGTCTCCTAGTCCAAAAGTCCATTGCTGCTCTTGAGCAATCAGCTGGGAGCTGATTATATGGTGAAATATATGAAGGGATATTATTTCCAAAGAGAAGAGAAGGTCAATAGCCCAATGGGCCTCAATGGCTTCCCCAAAGGGCTCCCAGCCTCTATTCTTCTGCCTCTGATTTATTCTCCCCAAAGGAGTCATAATTTCCTAAGAAGTACTCAGAGCTCATCTCAACATGGTCAAAAGTATCATTTGAAGTTCAGATGCACCAATGTGGTCCACAATCCATACTTAACGGCACAAGTCACTTTGAAATGCCATAAAATTACATTTGTACATGATTTATGACACTTACCAATCTGGCCTTTTATTATGATGACTTACAGACTTCAAAGTTGAGCTAAGCTTTAAAATGTATTACAGAGTTGTCTTGTTTTAATCCATAGTATTCACTGTCACCACATTTTTTCAGGGTACCTAAGGAGAAAAGTTACCTGGAGATCTCCTCTGACAGAGAGAGTATAACTTTTCCCTTTAAGTAGAATCTCATCTTTTTGCTACCATTATTGTTTATTTCACTCAAAAATGACTGCTTGCTCTGAAAGTACAACACCCTAATAATGTTTTTGCCAAATAAGGGCAAGATTTGTTTTAATAATGAGGAAGTCTTAAACATATCTCTGCAGTCACTGAATTTCTTTTGTTTAGCATAATTCATTAGGAAGACAAATGGGACTACTACACTCACCTAAATGTGTTCAACAGCCTCATGAAGTTGTGCTGAAAGAATGTGCACCATTATTGTCCTTGGCTTCACATTTGATAAAGATCTCATAAGCATTTGAAATTAGAAAAATAAAGAGATCTGACAATGGGAGTGATATATCTCAATTTTTTGTGTGCATCCAATAAACTTGTTTTGATAAAAGCCCTGAATTCTGATTTCATAAATTCAGATACAATTGATGCAGGATAGACCTGGGGATTTAAATATTTAATAAGCACTCCTAGTAATTCTGATAGAGAACGTCTGACTGTCAACACCTTATAAAATTCTTTAAAAAATTGAAACCAACTCAAAATTTAAACTAGTCAGTTTTTGACTGAATAAACACAAAAAACTCATAACTCACGTGAACCCAACCACATCACCAAGCCATCTAGCAGCCCAAAAAAATTACTTCTGACCTGGGAGACTTGCAATGAGTAAAAAGGTAAGTGAAACAAAAGTTCAAATAAGCAAGGAAACGTCCAGGAGGAGAAAAGTTTAGCAGAAGTTGAACAGCTCCTCAGCCTGGTTCTCTGAGCATCTTCACTATAAGTTAGGGGAAGCACAGAGACAGTCAAGGAAAAGTATTCTAAATGCTAGTTAAATGAGGGGAAAAAGAAACATTTTGTTTGAAGAAACAGTTACTGCTTAAAATGTTTGGAAAATTGCCCTGTAATAGCATCCTTTTATTGGTACCAACTCCACAGATTTGGTTGCTTTTAGAAGTTATCAAACAACTTCCCTTCAGACCTGTAGCTCTGTTGCCTTTGCTATGTGTCAGGCACAATTTAACCTTCATTATGATCTCAGCAGAGGTATTTATACGAGATACTATGATCATCATGCATTGCTTCCTTTCTTTGTTCTTCCACAGTCACAAATACCAGGTGCCTAAATTTTTTTATTTTTAAATTAAAAGCCTGCAGTTAGTGCAACTGACTTATCTGTTTTTCTCAGGCACACCCTGAGGGGCTTTTGATGGCCATGTAGGTCTGGAGGATGGAGTGGCAGGAAATGCTAAAATGAGGCTGATTACACTGAATGACAGATGTGGGTTTAACTGATCAGAGTTTCTGGCCAATGGCAAAAAGCAATCAGGAATCCAGGTGGAGAGCTAAAGGCAAGATAGACATGTGGTCAGTAGCGAGGTCAGGGGTCAAGGACTTAACACTGAGTAAACAGGGCATTGGGTGAAGTATAAATTCTCCTTCCATCAGTAAGAAAAAAAAATGAATGAGTAGTTACACAGAAAGTCAAAGTCCAAGAGAGTGGAAAAGATAGCAAATCAAAAATAAAACCCCCTATACCAGTCAACTGCTTAAGTTCAGGAATCAGAATATGAAATTAGTGTGGCCTTTCTTCTGATTTTGGCAATCTGTCCCAAAGTGAGGTCTCTGACCTCACTTGACTTCACAACCATCCAGAGAATTGAGTAAAAAGACCCATGCACTTGACTCTTTCAGCAAGTGCTAAATGAAACTCTCTAAGGATGGAGCCAAACTCCCAAAGCTGGTTCTATGTGCATCTACTATATCTGGAGTTATGGTATAAGTGGTTCTTCTAATGTTTCACTCAACTCTACTCTCTCATGGCCATTTCTCACTATGTACTTAGATGTTAGTTGTCTTCATCTCAGGACTCGTCTATTTTTTTTGTAAAGTCATTATTTGCTCTAGCAGAGTGGAGGTTCTCAAGGGACTAAAGATTATTTACTAAAAGTCTTGATAGACCCAAAATTATAGGACAAAATATTATAGATCAATGGGGGCACAATGCCTATGGAGAAAACACTTCCATGAGATAATTCCAAAGAATGCAACTTTCTTATCTGAGTAAGAAGGTATTATCACAATGGTCTCTTGAATTATTTTCTCAGATTTTCCCCATGGTCCATTAGCATAACTGTAAAAGTGACACAAAAGAAAGTAAATGTAAAGGCATCCACCACTAGAAAAAGGAGGAAATGAATCAAGTTCTCCTAACCCTCTGTAGAATAGTACTGTTATCTGTTCAAAATCAAGTGTGAAATATTAAATAAAAACATTCAATGGAAAACTCCAATGTTTTAGTCAGTTTTTGCATTGCAGAGACCAAATGCCGGACAAGAACAACTTAAAGGATGGGAAGTCTATTTGAGGCTCACAGTTTCAGAGGTCTCAATCTATAGATGGCTGACTCTTTTGCTCTGGGCCCAAGGTGAAGCAGCACATCATGGAGGAAGGGCCTGGAAGAGGAAAACTACTCAGTTCAAGGCAGGATAAGGAAGTAGAGAGAGGAGGGGGACCCACAGGGCAGATGCACCCTTCTAGGGAATGCCAGTGACCCACCTCCTCCAGTCATGCCCCCATCTACCTACAGTTACCACTCAGTCAGTCCATTCAAAGTAGAATGGACAGATTAGTTTGCATCTCTCATAATCCAATGAGTTCACCTCTAAATATTCCTGCATTAGCCAGAACTTTTGGGGGACACTTCATATCCTAACCATAGCACCCAATATTGCTTTCTGTAATTTAAATAGAAAATGAGACCTGCAGCAATACAGATAACAAAATAATATTTACTGTCTGTACTGAGCTCATCTACTAGAAGAAAACAACAAATAAATACGCTCATGTGCAAAATACAATGTAAAAGAGGGAGAGAATTAGTCGTTAGTTTTCCCTCAAGTTGCTTTGTAAAGTGATGATAAAATTCCCAAATCACATGTACTGTCCCAACTTATGCACACATAAGCTCTAGCAAGAATAGCAGCCAAGTCACATGCTATCATCAGAGCCAAGGACAATTACTGGAAAACACCATTAACCCCCACTTCCCTCTCTTTTGCTCCCATCCCCCACAGGTGTGCCTTTTGAGTCTTGTCCTGGAATAAACAAAACTGTACTTGCACATTCGGCCAATGAAGAAATTTACATTTAGCTCCAAATCGTGGAGGACTATGAGTACTTTCAAGTTAAAGTAACCTTGCAAGTTTTATAATTCTGTCATTCTTAAAGGAGTTCCTATTAAGTCTTAAATGCTTCAGAGATTAAAAGGGTATATTAATGTTATTAGAGACTTGAGATAAAATGCCATGCCTTGCAGGGTATCTTTGCACTTAATGAAAACATTTTCATCACATTCTGAGTCTATTATGCCAGATCTTCATTTCATAAGTTGTAAGATAATCTTATTTTAATTAGAGGAGATATACCAAGTATGTTAGAGTAATACAGTTAAATATATTCATCAACTTTCTTCTTGTCAGTGAAAATGCCTCCTTCAGAGTTTGTTATTCCAATGTGCTATCACAGGTGTAACTAAAATTATGTATATGAATTTTGAATGACTTCTAGAGCCTTAAATGACTTGATAATTGCTTTCTAAGAAGGGTCTTATAGGACTGTATATAAGGATAGTATTGTACAATATGGTAGCCACACTAGCCATATCTGGCTGCTGAGTACTTGAGATATGACTAGCTTCAATTGAAATGACTAAGAGAATGGGGAGAAGAAGGAGGAGAGGGAAAGTGGAGGCATGAACTGAAATCAATCCCCTGAATGTATAAATTTGTCGAGATGAACCCAACTACTATGTATAACTATAATGTTCTAGTAAAAAAATGAAGTTTGCTATAAGTATGAAATATACACTGAATTTCAAAAATTTAGTATAAAATACCTCATTAATATGCATAAATGAATTACATATTGAAATAATTATATATTGGCTATTTAGGTGAAATAAAATATATGATTAAAATTAATTTCCCCTATTACTTTCTACTTTTTAAAATATGATAATAGGGAATTTTAAGTTTGGCATATAATGTACATGACATTTCTTTTGGACACTACTGTTCTATATCATTTAACCAACATGTAATGTCAAAATTTTATTGTCTGTGAAATATTTTCTATGTTGCAAGTAAAAACATAATAATAAAATAATAAATCATAAATTGGCTCCTAAATTCTGAAGGAATTCACAATTATCTTTCCCCACTGTTCCCTCAGTTAAATGAAAGAATGGAAAAGCTGATCTTAATAGCAGCCCAGAGGCAGGTCAGAAGGACCTGCAGAAGGAAACTGGACAGTACCTTCCAACATGAGACATGGACCTTGTGGTTCTTAGGAGTGAATGGTGCGATGAAGCCAGAAGTATCTTGCAAGAGACCAATTTTTAATAGCAATCACATTCATGATTCAGACAAGTCTTTGTCCAGACAAGGACAAGTCTTACCCTAAGACTTGCATTCCATTTTCTTAATGGTGCATTACATACACACATATATATATATATGAATTATTGTTACATATTCCTAAATATGTAACACATAATAAGGAAGTGAAAAGATACACACATGGCTAAGAAAAGGTTTTGAAATAAACAAGTACTCCTGGAGACCACACTAAAACACCTTGCTATGAGGCCAGGAAAAATGTGAATGCCAATAAAACAGCCCACAAACAAAAGACACAAATGCTAAATTGATAATAAAAAAAGGCCCAACAAATATTTTTAAATGTAAAACTTGCTACTTTCAAAGAAAAGGAATGTAGAAAAGGTCAGAGGAAAGCTACAAAAAATGGTCCGTGAGGAAATCAATAGAGCACCACACAAGAGAGTCCAAAGCAAAAATCGCAAACCCCTTTAAGTACAACAAAGTCAGGAAGCCAGCTAGAAAATGCAAAGGTCACACGGGGTGAAGGGGTGATGACAGGGAGAATCAATGAATTATTTGCTGCAGTCTTTACTGAAGAAGACCTTAGAAAGAGTCTCACTTCCATCTTGCTTTAAAGCAGAAAGGTCAAAAGTATTAGAACACACTGGAAAATACAGAATTCTCCTAGACCTAACTGACAAACTAAATGTAAATAAAAATCGCCAGGACCAAATGGCATCCACCCAAGACTTCTAAAGGAACTCAAGGGTGAAATATGGAACTGCTGGCCAAAATGCATAACCTGTTGTTATTAACCACCACTTTGTAAGAAGAATGTCAGACTGCCAGTGTGACTCACACACATAAGATGGACTCCAGAGGAGATTCTGGAAACAAAGATTTCATGGTTTGATTTTTTTTTTTTAAATAAAAGGCTTCTTTAAAAAATTTTTAAATTTAAATTAAAATTTTAAACTTATATATAAAGCATAAAAATTGTATACATATATATGTATATATATAACAGATATATATGGTACCATGTAACATTTTGATACAAGTATGCATTCTGCAATGTTGAAATCAGGATTGACATATCTATCTCCTCAAACATTTATCATTTCTTTATAGTGGAAACATTCAAAATACTTTCTTCTATCTTTTTGAAATATGTAACACGTTACCGTTAACGATAGCCACTCTACTGTGCAATAGCATACCAGAATGTCTAACTCACAGCTAACTGTAACTTAGTACCATTGATCAACCTGTATCCTTCCTTCCAAGCTCCCTACTCTGCCTAGCCTCGGGTCAACAGCATTCCACTCTCAACTTCTATGAGATTAGTTTTTTTTACTATTTGACATAAGAGTGAGATCATATGGTACTTATATTTCTGTTTCTGGTTTATTTCATTTAACCTAAATGATATCTAGTCCCACCCCTGTTGTTACAAATGGAAGTATTATTCACCATAATCAAGTGGGATTCATTCCAGAGATGTAAACACAGTTCAAGATGTGTAAATCAATGAACCTGATTGATAGAACACATCAATAGAAAGAAGACAAAAAACATATGATGAGCTACATAGATACAGAAGAAAACTTTTGTAAAATTCAATATTCTTTCATAATAAAAATGTTAAACAAGTTAGGTATAGAAAGAACACAATTTAACATAATAAAAATCATATATAATGGGCAAATAACTAACAGAATAATAAATTGAAAAAAGCTGAAAACTTTCTCTCTAAAATCTGGAAGACAAGGATGCCCATTTTTACCACTTTCATTGAACATAGTGCTGAAGGTCCTAGCCAGCCCAATCAGGTGAGAAAAAGAAATTAAAAATTGGAAAAAAGGAAGTCAAATTATTATTTGAAGGTGACCTGATTATTATATAGAGAGACCTCAAAGAGTTCATAAAAATTTATTCTAATAAATGAATTCAGCAACATTGCAGGATACAAATCAATTGCTCTATGCCAATTGTGAATTATCTGAGACAGAAATCAAAAGATCTATATTTACAATAGCTACCCAAAACAAAACAAAACAGAAAAACACCCTAGGCCTACATTTAACCAAAGAAGAGAAAGTCTTTATAATGAAAATAATAAACAGTGATGAAAGAAATTGAAAAGTACACGAAAAATGAAAAGACATCCCATATTTATAGGTTGGAAGAATTGATGTTAAAATGTCTATAGTACTCAAAGTGATCAGAACTACAAAAAAAGTTCTAAAATTTGTATGACCCCCCTCCAAAAACAAGAAACCAAAGTAGCCAAAATCATCTAGAGCAAAAAGAACAAAGCAGGAAATAATATATATTACCTGATATCCAAATAACTCCAAAGCTATAGTAATAAGAACAGCATTGTATTTGCATAAAAAGAGACATGTGGACCAATGAAACAGAGTAGAGAGCCTAAAAGTAAACTCTGACACTTATAGGCAACTGATTTTCAACAAAGGTACTAAGAATACTGGAGAAGGGATAGTCTTTTCAATAAATGGTGCCAGGAAAATTGTATGTCCACATGTAGAAAACAGAAACTAGATCCCTCTCTAGTTACTCTCTCACCAGTTACAAGAATAAACTCAAAATGTATTAGACATAAATGTAAGTCCTGAAACTACAAAACTATAAGAACAAATAACAGGGGAAATGTTTTAAGATATTGGAGTAAACAATCCAATATTGGATGATAACCCAAATGCACAGGAAACAGAAACAGAAATAGACAAATGGGTTTACAACACACTTAAAAGTTTCTACAAAGCAGTCAAAAAGCAAACCAATTGAAAAACAGGCAATTATTCTAAATTACCATTTCTGAGAAGACATACAAGTGGGCCACAAGTATATGAAAAAAATAATCAGTACTACTAATCATGAGGGAAAAGCAAATCAAAACCGTGAGCTATTACCTATCTCCAGAAATAATGACTATTATTCAAAAGACAAAAGATAACAAATACTGGTAAAGATATGGAGAACAGGCAATGCTTGAATATAAGTTATTCCCAGCTATTATGGAAAACAGCATGGAGTTTCCTTAAAAAAAAAAAGTTAAAAAGAACTACCATATGATCTAGCAATCCCATGACTGGGTATATTGAATATCCAAAGAAAATGAAATGAATATGTCAAACAGACGTCTCCATTCCCATGTTCATTGCATATTCTTCACAAGAGCCAAGAAATGGAAGCAACCTATATATATATTCACCAACTGATGAGTGGATAAAGAAAATATGATACACATACACATTAGAATACTGTTCACCCAGTCTGTTTTCCAGTTTTATAAGATAATGGCATCTGCATCAAGGTTAAAGATGAAATACCCAAGGGACTTATGTTTATATGGCTTATGAGAGAAATCTTGGCTAGTGACCTTTGAAGGATACTTTCAGATGATTTGGGAAACTTAGCCCAGATACAGAGAAACTTTTGAAATTTTGGAGTTTTTTTCCCATTTGTATCTGTTATCAAACATATGAAATTTGTAATATGCAGAGTTTGATTTTAAATATTCCAGAAGAAAAGAGAGAAAATGGCAGATATAACAAAAAAGAAAGCAGCTGTTGGTAAGCTAGGTATACAATAATTTATTATACTTTTCTTTCTACTTTTGTGTGTTTGAAAATCTCCATAATAAAAGAAAAGTTAATCAAGGAGGGAATATAGAAATATAAAAGCACATCTCCATTGGGAAACCAATGAATCTTATTTATTTGGACTTTTAGAAACACGTTTGTAAAAGTTCCACACTAAAACTTTACACACACACACACACACACAGCGGAAACTTTTTTTTTGTTTTGTTTTATTTATTGTTTTTCTCACAGAGTGGGAATAGCCCTAGAAATAGGAAAGGAGAAAGACAAGTGGGGATTTCTCTGGATGATGAAGTGCTGAATGGAGATTTCTCTGAAGAACCAGTTTATACAGTGTCTTAAAAATAGAGACTACATGGAAAAATCTAGTTCATAGGTGATTGAAACTCATTTCTGTAGTAAATTTTCCAGTCTTATTGGGAAAAGATGACCTCCCCCAAAATTCCACCCAACCCAGCTTTAGCAGAAATAAAAATGATGTATGATCTTGCAAGCATACCAATATTAAAGAATTAACTTTAGGAAATAGTAATGTGGAAAGATGTGCATAAGAAATGAAACCTTATCAATTACTAAAATTCTACGGAAGTGTTTAGAAATAATTATGAAGTATTACTCCTAAAACGAGCTTATTTTACTTCTGCAGCTAAAGAAAAACACAAGGTTGATGATCACTGGGAAGGTGTTCAAGAAATAAATAATATTTCCAAAGCTACATATTTCTAAAGCAGCAAGTGTCTGCTTTTTCTGCATAGTATAATGAAATGAAATCTAGATAACAACATCAACAATCACTAATAGAACTGAATAGACCATCAAAATAGACTCAAGCAATGAAAACTTTTCAGCTTAGAACACGAAACTTGAGTGATACAATATGATCAGTGTTTATCAGATAAAAAGTATGTAGAATGACTGAATATGGCTTTATTCATCAGTTCCTAAAATTAAGGTTTATTCCTTGAAATGGTATTCCTTTAGCTCTCAAAAAAATAATATTAATAATATACTATAGAGCAGGAGTGAACTTTACAAAGAAATTAGCTCCCGAAAAGAGTCAAAACTAAAACTAAAAAAGACTAAAAAAGATGGAATATAACTTCAGACAAATTTGCATCCAAGTTATTGATGATCACTGATGGATATTTAGAAAACAAAACAAATTCACTGGTTTTTGTTTGTTTTTGTTGATGATGGTGTTGTTTTTAAATTAAAAATTTAGAAAAGCAAAGAAAAAAAAAACCAGCCTAACACTCATGCCTGTAATCCCAGTGACTCAGGGGACTGAGGCAGAAAGATCACAAGTTTGAGTCAAATCTCAGCAATTTAGGGACACCCTAAGCAAGTTGGTAAGATCCTGTCTCAAAATAAAAATAAAAATAAAAGAGGCTGGAGATGTAGCTCAGTGCTAAAATGCCCCTGGGTTCAATCCTCAATCCAAGAAAAAAGAAAAAGAAAAAGAAGTGCTACAGTATCTCTTGGCTCTTGGTGCCCTCTGTTTCATAGTAGACTACATGGACAGCATACAAATTCTATCGGGTTAACTTTATCTGGATGCTTTAGTGTCACTCTTCTTCTTCATTATAATTAATTTCACATTAATTATAATGTTCCCATCTTTCAGTTATATAATTTAATAACACAAACTTTAATGTTGGTAATTATGAAGAGATAGTAGACTACAATTCATGTACAAAAAAGTACCCATGAAAAGTCGCAAATATTTCTGAGTTGCCATTATATTATTTGCATATAAAAAGTTTAATTCACCAATGATTAGAAAATTAGCATTAATAAATTACTGTCTTTAGCTTTTCCTTAAACGCTTTACTAATTTTATAAACAAGTAACTAAATTCTTTACTTATTCTTTAAATGTAGATTATATTCCCATATGAGATTATTATATCAGTGTGTTACTCTTGGCATTGTCTTCTAAATCCCAAAAGACTGAGTGTGAGATAAATAATCCATTTCATCAAATAACCAAGAGGAGTTATTTCACACTCAGGAAAGATAATGCAAAATAAAGATTGGACCACAAAAGGAATGTTGTCCATCAAGATACATGCTTCTTTTTACCTTGTTCTAAAATCATCATAGTGCCTCCCCATTCTATTATAATCTGAATTTAAAAATTAACTAATCCCCACATTCTAAGGGTGAATATTTGCTGCAAAGACATAATTTCTTAATGTCTTTCAGTTCAACTTGTTCATAGATTCCTCTTATTTTAGATACCTGAAACTTTTGTGAATTCATAAATTCCAAAACCAAAAGTGAGGTTGAAGTGAAAATTCCTGTTTCCTGCAGCAGATGGTGGTCGTGGTTTTATTTCTTGCGCCACAACAGGTGAAGGCAGTCTGGTACCCTGGGCAGCCGCACAGGGCCAGCTGGCCAGACTGGACCTGACACTGCTTCCAGATCAGTCTCTGTACTAAGTTGTAGCTCTTGGGCAAATAGCAAAAAAACAAAAATATCATCATTCTGACTAATATTAATGATCATAATGACCCTGTCTAATAGTTACATTTGTCTGCACAGTGTTCTAAAAAGAAAATTATTCAGTTAAAACAGCTAATTAACTAAAACGTTAACAGTGGTGACTTCTGGTTAGTGATTTTATTGATGACTTTATTCTAATGTCTTTAATACAGATTAAGTGATTTTCATCTGGAAAAGCATTAAGAGTATTATAAAATACACATCACTAATCCCATTAATGTAAACTGGAAGGAATATTTAAAGTTAATAATCTCATTGGCAGAGAAGTTTTCAAGTCTATAATCACTTCCCATTTTCTCTAAAACAGAAAATGCTCTTGACGTCCATCCATGTGGAAGTTGTGAGTCAAAATCCTTTATATGATAAATTATAAAGGTTTATGGGGCTCCATTTTAATTTTTGATGAAAATTTATCACACTACCTACCATCCTTTATATCTGAGAGAAACAGACTTGGAGATGGACTATCACAGCATGCAGAGAATACCACTATATCACTATCCAGGTGACTCTGGTGTAATCTGAATCATAAGAGGCACTTGATACTTGACATTTTGGAGCAAAATGCCACAGGATCTCAAAAAAAGGACTTTTAAAATTCTCAGGGTCCGCATAAAAATGTGTATGTGTGTGTGTCTCCACGGGAACTAAGTAGGAGTTTAAATTTACCCCATTCACTTAAGGAATCTCAATCTCTTGTTCCCCAAATAGCAAGGTATAGACTCAGCAAAAGGACCCAAGAATTATATCACACATTGTTTATGGCTGAGTGAGCTTACAGAGTGCTGGTATATGCTGAGCACACAGCTATTTGTCATGAAGCCATCAATCAAATTCAGTTGATAATAGAAATCCCTAAATAAATGAATTACAGAAATCAATGAGTCTGCTATTCTTTCAGAGTTTAAAATCACTGAAAAATTTACCATGGATTTAGGAGGCAATTAAATAGTGGGGCATCAATATTCCCTTATTCATCTCTCAGCTCATTCAGGCCTAACTGCTCTGTTTATCCGAGACCCAAAGAGACTGCAAAAGACAGACTCTACTGGGCCATCCCAAGAATAAAGGAATTGAAGGGGAATGAAGGCAACAGGCAAGTTTTTACCTATTCCGAGTGCTCCTAGGTACCAAATAAACTGAAGTTTCTTGGGACCTATCCAATCACATCTACCAATCTAGACCCAGATCTCACTTTCCTATTATCACAATTAGTAAGGCCAGATGGAAAGAGAAACTGAAACCCCATGGGCCATCAAAAATTCTCACATGGGCTGTGAAGTTCCACTTCACTTTTTCCCTCATGTTACTAAGAGTAACAATGACTTTTGTGAGTCTCATCTTTTTTCTTTGTTTCATTCCAAAGCACTAGTATCAATACCTAAAACTCCCAGCTGACACTTAGTCAAGTCTAGAAATAAAAGGCACAGATAATTATAAATTCAATAATACACACTGAAGTAAGGATGAGGCCTAGGCTGGCAATTGCTCATGTACCTATATGACAATAAACTTAATTTCTTTCATTGTTTAAAATATTGTTGCATAACACCATGATGGCAGAGTGAGAAGGCTGCCTGCTATGTGCCTCACACTGTGTTAGGTGTTGAAACAAAAAGTTGAAGAAACCTATGGGTTTAGTCCCCTAGGCTGGTGGGAATAAAAGACAAACTTATCATCACCATGCAGTGTGTAAAGCAGGATGTTTTGGTCAGCTTTTTCACTGCTCTGACCAAAAGACCTAACAAGAACAGCTTTAGAGAGGAAACGTTTATTTGGGGCTCATGGTTTCAGAGGTCTCAGTCCACAGATGGCTGATACCATTCCTTAGGGTCTGAGGTAAGGCAGAACACCATGGCAGAAGGATGCGATGAAGAAAGCAGCTGGGGACATGGCTACCAAGAAGCAAAGAGAGAGAAAGAGAGAGAGAGCTCCCCTCACAGACCAAAATATAAACCCAAGGGCATGCCCTCATCCATCTACCTCCTCCAGCCACACCCTACCTGCCCTGCAATCACCACCCAATTAATCCCTATCAGAGGTTAATGCACTGATAAGGTTAAGGCTCTCATAACCCAATCATTTCAACTCTAAACTTTCTTGCATTGTCTCGCACATGAGCTTTTGGGGGACACTTCTTATCCTAACCATAACACAGGATATTGTAAAGATGTAGCAACAGTAGAAGATTAAATTTTTAAGGCATGGGAGCTCAAAAAAGTTTCGAAAGAGATGACAATCTGAGTATTGGTGGCTAAGATGGCTTTGAAGAATAAATGAGAGGGACGCAGCTACCAGTCTCCCCAAACAAAAGACCAGAAACTGCGGTACAACCTTCTCCCACTCGGCTTTTGGACAGCACGGAGGGAAATTTCACTCGCACGGAGAAGGAAAGACATACTAGCAACATGAAAAAACAAGGAAGGAAAATGATTCAAACAAACCAAGATTCTTCAATACTAGAATCCATGACCAGTACAGCTGAAGAAATGACAGAAAATGAATTCAGGATGTACATAATTAAAATGTTTTGTGACCTAAAGAATGATGTAAGAGAGCAAGCCCAGTCAGCAAAGGACCATTTCGATAAAGAGATACACAGGCAAATACAGGAAGTAAAAGATCACTTCGTTAAAGAGATGCATAGGCAAATACAGGAAGTAAAAGATCA
>CM053402.1:121937247-121952648 GCA_028644305.1 Xerus rutilus | reverse complement strand
AAATAAATAAATAAATAAATAAAATAAATAAAAAAATAAAAATGTAAAAAAAAAAAAGAATAAATGATATTTAGCTATCATTCATGTCAAGTTCATAGAATTGCAAACATAGAGTATAGAATAGCCTACTATGTTGGGAACTGTAAATAATTGTTGTGGCTGGTGGCTAATGTGTAATAATGAAAATACCTACCTCTAAGAGTACATGCTATCCACTCATTCACTGACTGGTGGCTATTTACAGGGAGAGTCTGTTGGAGTTCACTGTGTTGTGCAATTTTAGTACAAATAGGAGTTCTGATTATAGTTCCTTATTCATTTTGTGTCATTTCTAATCATCAGCAGCTATATTGCACAACTGACTTCCAGTTATGCTTTATCATAACCTCTGCTCATCTTGCTTCAAAACACTAGAAAGGAAAACTGACACTGAAGGAGTCAATGCATTTTTATGAAAATGCAATTACTAACAGAGCTTTATTGCTGAGAATACAAATGGAGGTCTTTCTTTTGTCACTTATCCTTATCTATCATCCTCCTCCTCTCTCCAGCAAAGACGCATTTTTTAGCATGCACCAGAAAATACAGGTTTGTCTTTTTGAATGCTCTTTGATTATAGGGATTGTGTGGTATTTATAACTGTTCCTAGTTAGCTGGCAGAGAGGCTTGCCTACAAACGATTGATGAACAGAACAATCAATCAATCATCTCTTCTGGTTGCTGCATTGAAGGCAAGTGTGCAAGCATATGCCATGGAGAGTCAGCCAATTGAAGCAAAGGAAAATGTTGCACATTGTCTGCAATTTTAATGACCTAAGAGACTGAGGCATATGAGAAATCATAAACATTTAGTCTCTGCAAAAATCCTAACTAAAAATAAAATAATAGTAAGGTGATACGAGTTACATTGTCTTGGCTACAGGAAATTAAAAGTTGCCTGAACAATAAGGAAAATGTGTTATTTCACAAAAAAAGAAGCCCAAATTCCAAGGCTGAATAATTCAGTGGCTCAATAATGACATATTTTTCATCAATCATCTTCAAGTTTTCATTGCACTTTTTTTCTTTTGTGGTTATAATTGAGTGTAGTAGGTTCGAACATCACATGATCCCACAATATCCAAGTGCCAGGTGGGAAAATTAAGCATATGCCTTTTGTTTTAGTCAAGTTTTTGCCACTGTGACCAAAAGATCTGACAGGAATTACATAGAGGAAGAAAAGTTTTTTTTGGCTTACAGTTTCAGAAGTCTCAGAACATGGATAGTAGACTCTATCGCTCTGGGCAGGAGATGAGACAAAATATCATGGTGGAAGCACATGGCAGAGGAAAGCAGCTCAGAACCTAGCCACCAGGAAACAAAGAGACTAAGCTTGGGTTACCATGGATAAAATATACCCCAAAGGCATGCCCTCAGTGACCCACCTCCATCAGCCCCACCCTACCTGTCTTACAGTTATCACCCAGTTGATCCATTTAAAGGGATTAATGTACTGATTAGGTAAGGCTCTCCTAATCCAATCATTTAACTTCTAAATTTTCTTGCATTGTCTCTCACATGAGCTTTTGGGGGTTACCTCATATCTAAACCATAATATCTTTCTTATATTATCCTCAAGTCTCTTTAGTCAAAACTGCATCACATGTCCAGTTCCAAGCCAATGGCAGTCAAGTGGATTGGAATTATTGACTTTGTTAGGAACTAAATAAAGACTCATCTTCCTGGGGGGCTTCCTTCAGGAACATGAACAGAATATGGATTCTTAAGCCAAAAATTAGAGAATGAGGAAGCCCAAGTAAAGTTTGTTGTTAAATAAGCAATCATCAGGATCCATGATAGTCAATGACCTATTTAACTTCATTTCATTTCATTCATGGAACTTCCAAAAGGTAAAATAAACAATATGTAAAAGAAATTTCCTACAAAAAAGAGGCATGATTGTATATGCTCTTTTAAAAAATATTCTTCTTTTTAGATATACATGACCAGAGAGTATATTTTGGCATATTACATATACATGGAGTATAACTTATTCTAATTAGAATCCTATTCTTGTGGTTGTGCATGATGCAGAGTTACCCTGGCTGTGTATTCAAATACAAGGATAGGAAAGTTATGTCTGATTAATTCTATTGTCCTTCCTATTGCCTTATCCACTCCCTTCCTTTCATTCTCCTTCTTCTAGTCCAAAGGACTTCTATTCTAACCCCCTCCCCTTGTTCTGGGTTGGCATTCACATAGCAGAGAGAATATTCAGGCTTTGGTTTTGGAGGACTGGCTTATTTCACTTAGCATAATATTCTCTAGTTCCATCCATTTACTAACAAATGCCATAATCTCATTCTTCTTTATGGCTGAGTAATATTCCATTGTGTATATATACCTCATTTTCTTTATCCATTCATCTATTGAAGGACACCTAGGTTGGTTTGATAGCTTGGTTATTGTGAATTTAGCTGCAATAAACATTGATGTGGCTGTGTCACTGTAGTATGCTGATTTTAAGTCCTTTGGGTATAGACTGAGAAGTAGGATAGCTGGGTCAAATGGTGGTTCTGTTCCAAGTTTTCTAAGAAATCCCCATACTGATTTCCAGAATGGCTGCACCAATTTGCAATCCCACCAGCAATGTATGTGTGTAATATTTTCCCCACATCTTCAACACTTACTGTTATTTGTATTCTTTATAATTGCCATTCTGACTGGATTGAGATGGAATCTCAATGTAGTTTTAATTTGCATTTCTCTAATTCTAAAGATGTTGAACATTTTTTCATATATGTTTTGGCCATTCATATTTCTTCTTCTGTGAAGTATCTATCTGTTCAGTTCCTTTGCACATTTATTGATTGGGTTATTTGTTTTGGTTTTTTTTTTTTGGTATTAAGTGTATTTACTCATAGGAAAGAAGGAACAGATAAATAATACTTCAACAAAAAAATAAACATGAGGAAGAAAAACTAGAGGTAGATCATAAAGCATTTTAAGCACCATGGTCTTTGAGAGAAACAATATTGTGGATTGTGTTTACAAAATAAATATCACAATTTCAGTGCTGCATCTTATCCAGTAAGTCAAAGTTCTTCCATGTATTTCTTCTGTTGACAGTGAAGATTGAAAATCGATCATGCTTAATACAAGAAACCATAAACTAATAACAACAGTGAGACCCAACTTTAGCTACAGACCTTACAATTACATTTGCTATGTCTGCAATATCACTTACCCAGAAATATGCAGGCTTTCACCAAGTTTTTGAGGATCAAACTAATTAATTTGTTAATTTATTCAAAAGTTAGTTAGGTGGGCAGAATAATTTAGCTGTAACTGCAGTTAACACAGTTTTAAGAAACCTTTCTGGAATTCAATGCCTGTCACACATTGAGTGTTAATACCACGTTGCAAAATTTAAAAGTTTATTAACATAAAGTATTTCAAACTATACATTTTTTAAATTAATCCCAAACTAAATTGAAGATTACAACCATTAAACATATCCTTTAAGAGTTGAATCTTGGGCATAGCAATCATGACTGGTTGCCTAGCAACCATGGTACCTGCTTTTACAGCAAGTTTACCCTAAACACTAATGTAAAATCAGTGATGAATATACATCCTCTTCAAGTCTCTATTTACTGGGAAAAAAGAAGTTTTTCTGTTATTAGTAATTGCATAATTTGCTATTCCAAGGAGTTGAATTTCAATGGAAGGGTCGGGAAAGTGGTATACTGGTCATTAAGCTACCAGCTACCCTCAACAAGCATTCCTAACAAGGACGCCTGGTTATTAAAGGAACAATCCCAATCACAGGTCATCAGAGTTAAAATGAAATTAATGTCATATGACTATCTCAAACCATCTTTAAAAAGTCATGTGGAAAATATACCTTGCTTCCATACATTCTAATTTCCAAAAGAATATAGGATTAGACTATGAGTGCCTTGGGGCATTCCCAAGGCTATCTTACTCTTTAAAATGCCTGAGGTAGACCCCACAGTCAAAAAATGTCATCTCTTATCCCATTTTCTACAGCTGGAATGCATTGTTACAAATAACCTTTCTAATTCTGCATACATTCCCATGTCTGCACATTTACATTACTGGAGTCTCTGGTGCCACAATTGCCAAGGAGCTCTCTGAAGCACTGCAGCTGTGCTCTGCCAACTGTGTTTGGCTGCCCAGCTTCTCCTGGGCTCCCAAAGCTGGCAAGTTAATATGCTAATAGAATTCATTAGCCCAGACTTTGACAGACAGTTAAAACAGGACTCCACATCAGCACTCCAGCAAGCACAGCCATTATGCCATTTCAGGAGGCACAGCTAATTCAAAGAAGATGATGACAGGGTTTGCAATCAGGGAACATTAGAGTGTCGGGCAGTGGAGAGGCAGAACATGCTAGGCAGGCAATACTGCCAGCAACCCTGATTTGATTTCTGGCATCACTGGAGGGCTTGGCAAAAAAAACGGAGGTAATGAGATAAACTGAAATACTAGGCACTGGGACTGGTCTTTGAAGTAATTATTCTCTGGGGTAACAAGGGACAAGATGAAAAAGCTTTCAGGGACAGGCAGTGGGCACCCGTGGGACCTAGTTTCCATTACAGCATGACACTCTGCTGAGCAACTCTCTCTCCACTCGGGAGAGCAGAGTACTAAACAGGCTGTCAAAGGGGAGGGGACAACAGGAAAGAGTTTGTGAAAAGAAATAAAGCTGAACAAAGATAGAAGCAAGACAGAGAGGTTGTCAGAGACCTGTAAGCGAGCTAGAATTAAAAGAGGTGTTTCAGAACCCATTAGGAACTATGATAACTTATGTGGCTTGCAGCAATTAGTCCTATATTCAACACACTGGGTGGAGAGTGGAGAGGGAACAAGGCAGAGGACACCACAGGCCACAGAAGCCCCAAGAGTAGTGAAATCCCTTAAGATGTTGATGGAAAACAGATAAGCCTGTGGCGATTCCCCTTTGGGGCTCTTGGCTCTGTCAGGCTAAGGACCTGAGTGAAATGATTAAGAGAGCACTTTCTGGAAGTGCCAGCCTCTGAGCCTAGGAATATAATCAGGCTCACCAGGCAATTCTTTATGGAGGAACAGGCCCAAGGCTACAGTTGAACCAGAAATGAATCATTTCTCATTCTGCAGTGAATACTACTTCTTCTGAATCAAGTTGGAGGTCACTAGCTAAACAAACTGGGAAGCATTCGTGTTACAAACCAGGAGTTACTCCTTGCCTCAAGCCTGGAGTGTTGGCTTGTTTTCTTTTTGCTTTCTTTCTTTTTCTTTTTCTTTTCTTTCATGTGTGTGTGTTTTTAATCTTTACATGGGAATACATTCCTCAGCCGAAAATAAACACCATGCCACAATTGACAACAGAGAAGATGTACAAATCATGTCACCTTTGCCCTGCTTGTTTAAAAAGTGGAACCAGGATCTAATACTTGACTGCATTCCTTTCCCAAAATGCACATTGCTATGATTTCAGAGACTCTGTATATTTCAGAGGTGCATTTTCAATTTGTGCATGTAGCAAAGCATAGTCAGCATATTTATCAGCTATACTTCTCATGTATTTTATACAAAAATCTCTTGGATACTTTCTTTTTTTATACTTGCATCCCAACCATTCCTACAATCTCAACTACCTCTTGAGTAATATACCCTATCTATTCCTGTAATTTCAACTATTACAGCTCTGGAAACCCAGTGATCTATAAACTGCAAGCCCAAATTACCACTGGTCTGTCAAAGAACTCTAATGGTATACACTGGGCTGGCAAGCCATATGCTTTGACTCATGGCCACCACCTCAAATTCTACTTGTCCCAAACTCCTCGCTCTGTGTTCCTGTTTCCATGAATAACATCGTTAAATCATTATTCATCAAGTGCAAACCCATGGAATCATCTTCTCTTCCTCTTGCCTCCCACATTCAATCTGATATGAACTTTGTATATTAACTCTCTCACATCTCTTGCATTGATCCTGCTCTCCGTTCCCACCATACATTTCTAATTTAAGAACCATGTTACTAATGAAATCGTGTTTGTGGAGAAAATAAAAATAGCATATAAGCAGAAAAACTAATAAGTGCTCTGATAAAGGTTAGCTCACATTTATAAAATTTTCCAGTATTCACTTTCTCTGAAAATTAAGATAACAAGGTTCATGTTTGTTAAGGTTATTTGGTGGAACATACCAAATGTAGACTGGCCTATAATCATGAGTCTTCCCTGGGATATAAGTTAAAAGCCAGGATCCTCATAATCAGATTAGTAAGGAAATTCATTTAACTGAGGGAAATAACACACACAGTTGATTAGTCCCAGTGTTCCCCAAAGGGTTCCCTCCAAGGCAACATCACATGGTCTCTGGGTCCACCCAAATCACTTGAGAAGAAAATTAGTTTTTAAAGTGATATTCCCACATGTTCCTCACTCCTAACATCTCTCCTTCGGTTGTGAAGGAATGTTGCCAACTCTCATGGGCTCCCTCCCTCAGCTGACATCTACAGGATTTCTGCTAATTAAAGAAGCTTTTCAGAAGTAGTTTACAACTGGAAGAGTTCAGGAGGAGCATCACTCTTGGTTAAGAGTGAAGCTAAACCCTCCTCAGATATCCAACATACCTCCTGGGAGGAAGGATGGAAGCCCTCCTGTTGAGAAAACTGCCATCTCCAGCATCCAGTTGATTTGAGTACACTGGGTCACTCAGGTGTTTTGAGGAAGAAAAAAAGATTTTCAGAACCTCTGTTTTGGGTCATGCTGATAATCACATCATCTATATTACAGAGCAATTATGATACAAAGATGATAATGAATCTGAAAATGCATTATAAGGAAAAAACCACTCTAACTGTAATAGTTTTAGGTAATATAAATATGTCTAAGTACCCAGTATAGAATAATTTGTGATTAATAATCTACATTTGGGCCAGTCATCTTAGGTTCATCCGAGTGCTTCTTCTTCCAGATTGTACTCACACAATGCAAAGTGGAATGACTCATAGAGCTAGAAAAAATAATTATCTGGCTTCACTTTCCATATCTGTCATGTTAACTGGTTATTTTCATATCTCTACTTTACCCTGAGTTTCATAGATGCAGCCTTGTGCCTTTTTTGATAGAGCAATGGAAACAAATTCACGGAGAACATAATTAGAATCATAGAATTTTAAAGCTAGAAGAGACCATAGAGATTGTAATTGAGAGTAAAGTTTATTTGGGAGATATAATTTTATTTTTCCCCATCGTGGGTTAAATAGCCAGTACAATCTGCTCCAGATTGTTGTGTCCTTTCTTAAAGGTAAATTAACTCTATCTTCTAGAGAAAAAAATCCTTTTTTCTTTGCACATATTTTAAATGGTACTTACTGGTACCTTTTATAACAGTTTGTTTGTCTCTTGCTGCCATCCCAACCAGAAATCCAGCTTGGCATTCGCACTTCCCTGTGCACATTCTAATTACAATGTGTCCTCTTTTCCAAATCATCTCAGGATGAGTGGGACAAGCAGCCATGTAAAGAAGCACCACAGTGACAACTTCAGTGACAAAGCGGGGAGGGCTATGATGAAAGAAAATGTCCTGGTGCATTCCTTCACAAAATCTTCAGAAAAGCAAATACATCCTGTTAGTGTAGTTTTAACGCTAAGTGGATACAATTGGCAATCACAAGAGGAAAGGGAATAATATAATGTGAATTCTCATCCCAACTCTTTAAGTGGTATGGACATGAATTAACTCAGGTCATGTAGGTGGAAGTAATTTGGAAATTGTTTTTTTTTTAAAGTATGAAACAGGAGAGTATTTTTAATCAGCCCCTAGTGTATACATCTATATTCAATTATTATTTGCCCTATGAGCTTGTAAACTGTGGATGCAAAAAAAAAAAAAATCAAGAATGGCAAGGGCCATTATCATACACAATATCCTGCATATAAAAATGCTGAATAGCTGCGTGTTGAATAAAAGAATATATGAATAAAGAATTCAAAAATGATAGAATGATTATGTGATTGATTGAATGAAATAACATGTTAAAGGAAAGGGAAGAGAACAAAATCATAAATGGACTGTAAACACCGTATTAGGTTAGAGTTGTTGAACAGCATTCTAATATAACATACAAAAAACGCTTTCTTTTTTTGGTAAATAAGAAAGCTATTAATCTAAGGTGGTTCTCTTCCTGTTTCTAGAGGAATAACATTTCAAAACACTGTCACCTTTCAGACTTTCTATTCAGATAGGGCAAGCCAGAATGCACCCACACAAGGATGCGAATTAGAAGGGCTATTCATCCGCAAGCTTCAGGACATAAACTGATCACCAGCTGGGGTCAGGAAGAAATTATGGAGACTCCTAAAAGCTTCCTCCAGAGCATGCTGCAGTGCTCACTGCTGGAGCCACAATACCAATACTGAAATGGAGCTCAACTGTTATTTTTTTTATTGAGTAGCAATTCTTATGGTTTTCAAAATGAGAAGAGAACACAACAAAGAAATCTGTTCAAACAGCAGCAGCAGCCCTCGTGTTCTGGCTTCCAGACAAAATGCAGGCGATGGGTGACAAAAAAGTAAGGAAGAATGTGACATTGTTGATCTAAAGTCCAAAGCGTTTCTACCTATGTGAGGGTCCATCATATTTCACTGAAGGGCCAGGAAAATAGCACAACTTTCTCCTGAGAAAGTACACAGCATGCAAAGGCAAATATTTCATCTTTAAGGTCAACAGCTATATCACCGTCAGTTTTCTTATTGAAAAAGTACTTGGAAAGTAAAAAAAAATGCTCTATTCAAACATAAAGCTTTTGGTCCGGGTTGGTAATTTCATTAAGTTAAAACAGTTTCTTGAGATCATTCCACATGAGAAAATAAACAGGATATGTAAGAAGAGATGAAACCCCTTTCAAGGACACATTGCCTTAATACACAGAAGCCTACTGCTGGTGGCAAAGCTGTTGGGGTTTATTTAAAGAAGAAAACAATTGTCAGACATTGTTTCAGATTTCCAGGAATCCTGGATGGCATATTTAAAACAAACCTTGATCTTTAGCTGTTTTGTGTGCTTTTTAGGCAAAAAAAAAAAAAAAAAAAAGTGAAGCTGTCTGAAAGTATTAGCAAAAGCCACTGAAGTCCCTAACTTCTTCCAAGTTCTTCACTCCTACAGGGAACAGCTTGAGACTTTATGTGGTGCCCAGAGTCAAAAGTTCATTCCATCTTGGGGATATTGGCAGCCATGGCACCTGAAGAAAACAGCTCCATAGTCTGCAAAGCCAAAACATTTTGCCAGATCCTCACTGTTTTGCCTTAGACATCAATGAGAATGCTGTGCACAGAATGCAAGCCAGATGAACAATACCTGTTTTCAAATTTATAGTGCCCTGACATATAACAAGAATACAGTATATATTAGAGATTAAGAACATTAGGTGGTGCTGAGCTATTTATAGAGAAACTGAACATATTTAACTTCAGTGCAGGTCTCCTGGAAATTGTAAACTTGTTTGCATAATAAATATTTGTTAAGTACCTATTCAGTGTGTAGGTGATAGAAATACAATGGCAAACAAGCCTTGGTCCTTGTCCTTCAATTGTTGAAGTAAAGAATTTAATAAATAAACTCCAGATTTTTCCTAGGTGTCACACTTCTATAAAAGAAATGGGAAAAATGTTTTAGAAGCCAAATGTGACTATATTCATTTGTGCCGTTAGAGGAGTCAGGACCAGCATGGTGGTGGTGATGTTACCCACATAATGAGGGAGAAAGGAGGACGTGGGACATAGATGGAGCAGTTGGAACCCTGTTTAGCAGAGTGCATTGGTAAATAATAGTCATGCAGAGGAAGCTCAAGAAGAGCTTATAGGTAGGGAATGGAGAAAGTTGGATCATGCAGTACAAACAAGTATGAGAAAAGACTATTTTCCATTTTGAAATTGTGATATTTTGAGAGTATGAAGGAAAGAATTATAGAGAAAAAATGATATCCTATGTGTAGGTTGATGCCAGAGCAGAGATAAAGGAACAACCACAAGACACAAAATAAACAATAAAAATCCAGCGTCAGTAAAACATCAGAGCCCAAGACAATGAGATGAAGCAGAACTCCCTGGACATTTGCAAAACTGCTAAGGCAGATATTGGATTTCCCTGAAGACGTGGGGTAGACTGTCCTAAGAGCAGCAGGTGATATCTGGATTGCACTTCTGAAGGGCAGGCCCATGTCTTTGTCTTTGTGTATTACATAATGCCTCTGCAGGCACTGGTACAAACCTCCTAGGAAGAACTTATGAATGTTTGTTGAATAATTTATAATGGTGAGATGAAATCTCAGCACCTAACTGTCAAACAGGGAATCAGGGACTTCCCAGGGGCTTCAATCTGAAACCTAAGAACTTCTCTGTTGGAGGTGAACAAGTAACTTCCCCAGATTGGGAAGCCTGAAAAATCCTTCTTCACCAGTCAGCCCCAGATTGGGATTCTCACCTTTAGGGGTTCTAGGGTAGATTTAGGACCACAGATGCAAAAGCAATGCCAAAATTTCCAAAATCAAGCACAGAGAACAACCCTGTCATATTTTGAAAAGGTCTTCAGAATCTTAGAAGGCTCATTTTTTCTATTACTTGAATTTGAAAACAGCAAAGACCAAGCTAGTAATTCATTGGTTTATGAGTAGTGTTTAATGCAGAGTCACAATGTCAAAAGGAAAAAGGAATAAACAAATGGTATTTTTAAAAAAATATATAAATTCCCTATTATTAGTTCTGCCCTAGTGAGATGATAGCTAAAGAAAAGTGGGGTTTCTGGCTTTCAGTCATTCTCTGATTTACTAAGCATATACTCTGCCAAGCAGAGAGTATAAAAAAGTATATAAGATAAAAGTTGACTCTGCCTTCATGGCAATAGCATTATTATGGGAGGTAAAACAAGGGGAAATTGTGACATAGAATGGTAATTGCAAAATTGGGAGAATACAGAATGTAAAGAAAGCATCTAAGCAAAGGGCTCTCTCTTTTTTCAACCTGGTATATTAAAAAAGATTAAAGTAGCAATCATTGAAAAACATCACATCCTTGTTAAGCTCACTTATTGCCTAAAATGGACTTTACAATTCTGAATTGTTTTGATTTTGAATCACAAATGTGGGTACCACGTTCTTCAACTGCTAGGGCTATTGGTAATAGCAGATAGAGGGTGATATTTACAGAGCATGCCCCAGCATTGCTCTGAAGGTTTTACTCCCATTGACTCATCTAATCCTCACAATAATTCCATTATTATTCTATATTATAGATGAGAAAACTGAGATTGAGTAGCTAGGTAAGCTCTGCCTGAGGTCATAATATTAAGTGACAAAACTGTGATTTGAACCCTTATAGTTGAGTGTCTAAGTCTGTGTTCCTAACTAGGTACTTTGTACCCATATGGAGACCTGAAGTAAGTTGCACACACCTACTTTAAAAATGAAGCCCAAGCCGGGCGCGGTGGCACAAGCCTGTAATCCCAGCACTTAGGGAGGCTGAGACAGTAGAATTGCGAGTTCAAAGCCAGCCTCAGCAATGGCGAGGCTCTAAGCAACTCAATGAGACCCTGTCTCTACATAAAACACAAAATAGGGCTAAGGATATGGCTCAGTGGTCGAGTGCCCCTGAGTTCAATCTCTAGTACCAAAAAAAAAATGAAGCCCAAGAGTAAAAGAGAACAAGATCCTGAAGGGTCTGATAAGCCCTATCAACTTGTTTGAACTTCTTCATGAGGGAATAGGGAGCCTTTGAAGGATTGTAAGCCTGGAAATGACATAATCTGAATTCCTTGGTACCAAGATCCCTGGCTATAGTGGGACCACTCAAGGAAGAACAAAGCCACAGACAGGGAGATAAGGTGATAAAAATTCCAGGTGAGAGACTATAATTGCTTGATTCAGGATAGTAGCAGAAAGGTAGAAACAACTACACGTATTTGAGAGGTATTTAGAGGGTAGAAACAACAAAACTTAATGATTTATTAGAGATGAGGTTGACAGAGAAGGATGCCACCTGCATTTTTGGGTCGATGGTAGTGCAAGAGCCATAGAAAGAGCAAGTTAGGGGACTGGTGTGAGTTCAGGCTGGACAGGTCTGATGTTTAACCAGTAGGTGACATTCAGTAAAGAGCTGGATATGAAAATCTGAAGTTCGAGAAAGTGATAGTAATTATAGCCATGGGAGTAGATGAGAACACCACGGCAAGTGAGCTGCATGAGGCAAAATGGAAGCTGGGAAGAATATGCCACCAAAATGTAAGAGATTGGCCTGGGAAGAACACAAAAGAGACGAGAACAAGTCATCAAAGTAGTGGGATCTGAAAGAAAGAGTCACAGAGCAAAGAAGTATCGAGAAAGGAGCAGACATTTGTAGTTGCCAAGAGGTTGGAAGACAAAGATTCCAGAGCATCCATAGGATTTAGCAATGAGGATGATATTAGACACTGACAAGAGGTGTTTTCATGCAGAGTGGAGGGAGAAGCCAGGGGCAGCAAATTGAGGAAAGCACGGCAAACAGAAGAGTGAAAACGGGCTGCGAACATCAAGAGCTTTGGCCGGGGAGGGGAAGAAGCAGCTGGACAGAGGGTAGAGTAGAATTGTCATTACCTTTGTCATCATTTCTGTAACTGTTGATTTCCTAAAGATGTGAGCACAAAGACTGCTGGACAGGGGCTGAGAAATATTAAATGTTATTAGGTGGGATTATGCTAGGCAGAATGGAATTATAGAGATAAAGAAGCATGCCAGGAAAAAACAATCACGAAAGTATCCTAATATAAAGCTCCGTCTATAGGATGGATAATAGAATCTTCTAGAACACTTGGTTTTTCTTTTTCCTTTTTTATATTCATATTGGACTCTGGGATCTCTGTGATAGCTATATAGAGAAATCTGCCACAAGATAACAGAGCCCAGCACTATTTGTGATGTTGCAGATTCATTTTTCTCTCTTATTCTAAAATAGGATATTATAATTTTCAGAGTGAAGCCAAATTTATTTTACAAATGCTTTCTTCATATTTTGTAAAACTGTCATCAAAAACCTTATGTTGCTTGGGCATTCCTTCATTAGATCCTATGCATTAAATTTTATTTAGAATAAAATGCTGAAACTATCTCTTCTGAAGAATTGACATGCTCTCTCCATTCTGATGATAAAAATTACACAACTTCTTGGGCCCCCCTCCTCTGACCTTGCCACAGAGAGATTCCCATGCCTTTTCAGAGTTCCTCTTTGCCCTTGTAGTTAGCATACACCTCCTTTTCATGTCCTATGTATCTTCTTCCAGTCTGTTTGTCCAAATTATGTCCCTTTTAAAAACATCCCTTTGGGATATGTGGTACAAATAAATTAATTAAAAGACCAACTTAATCTTATGGGTAGTTGAAGGCAATTCATTATCGACATGAACACTTACAAGATTACCTGGTCTTTACAATAAATAATAAATCTGTATAAACTAAATACCCAGTTTTGCTCTAAAATCCTGAGCCTACACTGAGAAAAAAATATATATTGAAAAATTGTCATACCTTAGATTGAATCATGTCCAGGGTAGACCTTAGTAGTAAGCAGCATTGCACTTTGATTAAGCCACAAAACCATGTGAAAGAAGACAAACAAGAATACAATTCTTTGATATTTTAGCAAATTTGGAAGCTGAATTGTTTTTGTTTGTTTGTTTATTTGTTTACCATATATTTTGTTGCCCATTTGACCTGGGTGTCTTCCAGAAAGTAGCCTTCTAACATTTGTGAGGAAAATCACTGCTCTACTCAGTGGCTTTTATCCTTCTAAGTGATTTGTTTTACTCAATTTATACCATCCTATGTCTCATATTCTTTTCCAGGAGCCAGCCCGTGCTATTGAGAGGTGATCCACATCTGGCACCTTTAAAGGTAGCATCTGCATTGCCTGCAATAATTAGCATTTTGCTTTATGATGCATCCTGCTTTGCATTTATACTGCACCCTGAATCAAATGACTTTAAGACTCTGAATTAGTTAATCTGCACAACACAGCTCTCTTGCCCAATACTGCAGAAAGATCTGAAGAATTTTTATTCAAATTTAACCTAGGAGATGGGTGAAAGTGAAATTAGTTAAGCCAGGCAATAAAACAAGAAGCCTGGGATAGGAACACCTGGAGATGAAAAACCTAGAGCTGTTTCTATAAGCCAAGCTACTTCCCCAAGCATTCCTGAGCACTAATGAAAGCAATTAAGGCTGCACATAACTTGCCTCCACCCATATTCTGCATTCTGGTGACTGGCAATGGTCTATATGTCTTCTCTGTGATAACATTAGAATAAAGCAAAAATTATTTATAAGACAAGATCCCATGTCCCATCATCCCAGAATTTCCATTACACTCACTAAAACAGGTATTTTAAAAATCATTCAATAATAGCACCAGTTTCCTTGATAAGCTCAGTGGATTATTTCAAAGCAATTTTAAGAATAACTCCTCGAGTTTAGAACTATTCTCTCATTTTGCCTTTGTAAAATGTCTAATTTCCCCTCTCTTTCCATGACCTACACACAAGAGAATAGAACAATGAATACATGCAAATTCTGCCCTGATAACTGTAGATAGAATTTAGTACTTACTTCATTTCAATGTAAGAACATGTTGTTTCTTTGCTGAAGTTGTGGGTTTAGTCAGAATCTAACGTGTATTTTCAGTCTCATTAGCCTTTTCAGGATCTGAGGCCATTCTGATGCATTTTGTAAATATCACTGTGTCTATACAGTGATCCACAACTTGAAGTTTAAAATAAATGAGTTGTTCCAACATCATCTCTTTCCTGCTAGGTTGAGACTGCACCCTTATTGTGCACAAAATTTCCATTATTTTTTTTAAGTCCATTTCTAAGCTTTCTACTTTTTCATCTGATCTATTTATTCACTGATAACAAACTGCATTAAATTCTGAGGCTCTATAATAGTTTTAATATCTGGTAGTGTTAGCCATCACCTTGTGTTCATTTTCAAAATATTACTAGCTATTAATATTTATCGTTCTATGTATTCTTTGACTTCAGCATGAATATTTCAAAAAATACCATTGATCTTTTTATTGGGATGCCAATATACAAATTAACTTAGGGAGAATGATATCTTTATTGACTATTTCTATCCAAATCATGATGTATCTCTCCATTTGTTCAATAGTATTTTGGTGCCCTTCAAAAGCATTCTAAACTTTTCTCTATATACATTATGCACATACTTTATAGAGAGTATTTCTAGGTTTTAAGTTTTTTATGTTACCACTATATATGAGTTTTCTTCTTCTGTTAGATTTTATATTAGTCATCTGTAGATGAAAACTATTGATGTTTCTATATAAAAATGTTACCATACTACCTTATGTAATCTCTTA
>CM053402.1:121825768-121936747 GCA_028644305.1 Xerus rutilus | reverse complement strand
TCTCTTTTGATTGGCCTTTAGTGTAGCTTCTGCCTCTGCAGGTTTTCATTGTTGTTTTTTATGTCTTCCTCATGGAATATTTTACCAAGAATGTTCTGTAGTGCCGGCTTTCTTGCTGTGAATTCTTTTAATTTTTGTTTATCTTGGAAGGTTTTTATTTCATCATCAAACCTAAAACTTAATTTTGCTGGATATAAGATTCTTGGTTGGCATCCGCTGTCTTTTAGCACTTGATATATGCTTTGCCATGATCTTCTTGCTCTCAGGGTCTGGGTTGAGAAGTCCACAGTGATCCTAACTGGCTTCCCCCTATATGTAATCTGATTCATTTCTCTTGTGGCTTTTAAGATTCTCTCCTTATTCTGAATGTTAGGCATTTTCATTATGATGTGCCTTGGTGTAGGTCTGTTGTGATTTTGAATATTTGGTGTCCTGTAAGCCTCTTGAATTTGATTATCCAATTCATTCTTCATATTTGGAAAGTTTTCTGATATTATTTCATTGAATAGATTGCTCATTCCTTTGGTTTGGAATTCTATGCCTTCCTCTATCCCAATAATTCGTAAGTTTGGTCTTTTAATGTTATCCCATAATTCTTGGATGTTCTATTCATGGTTTCTTACCATCTTCACTGTGTGGTGAACTCTATTCTCAAGGTTAAATATTTTGTCTTCAGTATCTGAGGTTCTGTCTTTCAAGTGATCTAATCTGTTGGTGATGCCTTATATTGAGTTTTTAATTTGGTTTATTGTTTCTTTCATTTCAAGGATTTCTGTTTGGTTCCTTTTCAGAATCCCTATCTCCTTATTGAAGTGATCTTTTACTTCCTGTATTTGCCTGTGTATCTCATTATTGAAGTGATCTTTTACTTCCTGTATTTGCCTATGTATCTCATTATCGAAATGATCTTTTGTTGACTAGGCTTGCTCTCTTATATCATTCTTTAAGTCTCCGAACATTTTAATTATGTACATCCTGTATTCGTGTTCTGTCATTTCTTCTGCTGTACTGACCATGGATTCTAATAGTGTAGTATCTTGGTTTGTTTGAGTCACTTTCTTCCCTTGTTTTCTCATGATGTTTGTGTGTCTTTCCTTCTAGCTCTGCTGATCCAAGTTGTTACAATTTTTGCTCCTATATGGGTATAGTTTCCCTGCAGGGTTTCGTTATCTGTCCTTTAAAGGGGGGACCAATATTGATTGATCTCAATACAAGCAATATATAATTTCAATCCAAGTAGCTCCTAACAGCTCCCAAATACATTTACAGTTTAGTCACAATATACAACAATTATGTGTTCCTTTACAATCTATTATGTAACCAATAAGTTTGCACAAGGGTCTATAGTATCTGTTGGTGGGCTAGGGAAACTTGAGGGTGGGGTGTAGGATAGAATGTTGGGGTAGTAGGAAGTGGGGATATGGTTATTAGGTCTTAGAGAGCATAAAGGAATCCAAGAGGAGTTGGCTATTACTAAGAAGAGCAACAGAGAGTTGGAGAAGACAGTAGGGAGGAAGAAAAGAGTACCGCGAGGAGAGATGATAGCAAGAAAAATAAAACATATGCAAGTAGGAGTTGCAATACTATATAATACCACTCTAGTATACAGTTCAGAAATCCCAATCTACCATACCCCACTGTATAACATATATTTGATGTCACAACTGTTGGGGATTAGAGGGTAGGAAAAGAGTGAGAGAGAAAAGAGAGAAGGAAAAAGGAAGAAGGGAAAGAACCAGAGAGCAGAGAAATTAAAAAAAAGGATTAAACAATAGAACTATTAGAAGAAAAAGATAAAGGATAAAATAAAAAATAAGAATAAAAAAAAAGTAAAAAGTCTCAACGTAAATAAACAGGCATGGTTCCTTTTACCTCTAGTAGGTGGCGTTGTCTGTTGCTTGCTGGATTTTCCCCGCTGGTGTCCTGGGTGCTGGTCCCACAGTAGGGTAAAACTCTGCGCAGCTGGTGAAGTCGCTGTTCCACAGTGTGCTGCGCCGTGGCCAAAGTTTGCTCCCAGGTGCTGACCCACACACCCTGGTGTAGGAAGTTCTGAAGTCGCTGTTCCACTGTGTGTTGCGCCATGGCCAAAGTTTGCTCCCAGGTGCTGACCCACTCCACCTGTGTAGGAAGTTCTGGTGTGTTAGAAGGGGATCCTCAAAGAACAATGGCTGGGCGTCCGCTCAGGAGACAGGTCTGACCACAGTAGCAACTGCTAGCGGTTCCGCGCAGCTGGGTGGGCGCTGGGGCCAGGTACCCTGTGTGGAATCAGGCCCCGCCTGCCCGAGGCAAATCCCGGGCTGGAGCCCTGGGCCAGGGCCCCGCTGCAACTGCGCTCTGCCAGCCGCAGCCTAAGTCACGCTGCCCGCAGCTGCTGCTGCCTCTCGGTGGCCTGCGCACACACACGCGAGTGAAACTCCTGTGTGGGGTGGTCAGCCACAGAATGATACCAGGAAGCTGGCTGGAAAACTGCAACTCCACCACTTCTAGCCTCGGTCCCAGGGAGCCTAGCACGGAGGAGACCGTCTAGGTCGCCATCTTGGAACCGTCTCCAGTATGCTGAGTTCTTTAGGATAAATACCAAAAAGTGGAATAGCTAGGTCATACAGTGGTTCCATCCCTAGTCTTTTGAGGATTCTCCATATTGCTTTTCAAAGCACTTGTACTAATTTGCAGTTCCATCAACAAAGTATGTGTGTACCTTTTCCCCCACATACTCACCAGAGTTAATGGTTATTTGTATTGTTGATGACTGCCATTCTAACTGGAGTGAAATGCAATCTCGATGCTCATTTGACTTGCATGAAATTGAGAATGTCATATAAACAATTATATAAGCATGTCAATGCCTGCCCATTTCTATCAACACTGTAGACCACTAATGTTAATATGCAATTTAGAAAAGGCTATGAATACAAACCTTTTTTTAAAGGCAGGTATTTTAAGTAGCAAAATACATGCAGAAGTAAATATTAAGTTTCATATTCCATTTATACAAAATAGGATTATCTGCATTGTGATATAATAATTTTGTATCAAAACATATATTGAGAATTTTTAAGAATAACAATGTCCAGATTCTAAGATATAAAGCCTGGTGCTATGGCACAAACCTGTAATCCCAGTGGTGTAGGAGAATGAGGCAGGAGGATGGCAAGTTCAAAACCAACCTCAGCAACTTAATGAGGCCCTATGTAACTTAGTGAGACCCTGTCTCTAAATAAAATATTAACAAGCACTAGGGATGTGGGATGGTGGTTAAGCACTCCTGGGTTCAAACCCTGGTACCAAAAATAAAATAAAATACAGATTCTAAGGTATCAGTAAAAATGCTAGCCAGGCACGGTGGTGCATGCCTATAATCCTAGCAGCTCAGGAGGCTGAGGCAGGATGATCACAAATTCAAAGCCAGCCTCAGCAACTTTGCCAGACCCTGTCTCAAAGGGATGGGGATGTGGCTCAGTGGTTAAATGCCCCTGGGTTCAATCCCTAGGGCCAAAAAAATCAGACAATCTTAAAACAACCAAAACATGATTCACCTGTTAAACGTACGTCTACTTAAATACTAAGAGGAAAGTTAGATTATCAATTATTATTCATTAGATTTTTTCTGGAGAGTTTGAATATTTCTGCACTTTTCTAGTTCTTTCTCTCTACTAAGCTGTCTAATCAGTCAATTAAATCAAAGTTGTTTCATAATCAATAGTCTTCTGTGTATACAAAGGCACTGACTGGGAAAAAATAAAGCCATATTCCAGAAGTATATTCCTTCTCTACTAATCATGTTTTATTTGAAAATGATTTCATTGTCTGTGTTAAGAGGAGTCCTACATATCAGTTCTTCAATTCAAACCAATCTTCAAGAAGAAAAATATTCTTTAGAGAAGAGAGGAATAAAGAAGAAAGAAAATGTATCACACATAAAATATGCTCAGGAAATATCTTTAGAATGAGCAGCATCAGGTCTCCCAATTTGGACCTATGTTGTCACTACCTATCATAAAATGCTGTCTGAAGATCTCAGGAAAACTAGTTAGGAAGACCTGATGAAAACTTATTTACTCCAGGTGATAAGGAACTTTCCATAAAAAGTCATACTAAGAGAATAAAAATGACTGTCTCCCCCCAGCCCCTGCTGTCCTTGCTCATAAAAAGCCCTGGTTGCCTAAAAAGGACCCAGGTGCACCCATTTCTTCTCATTCCCTCTGTTCTTTGAGTTTCATAATTGTAGGAAATCAAACCAAGCAATACCTAAGCTCCTCAAAGATTTGCTTCATTTTTTAAAAATATGCATTCTGGATGATTTCTTTTGACCATTTTAATGTCATCTTGTCCCATCATATCTGATAAGCAAAAAAAATAATTAACTCAGGTTGACATCCTCCCTACCAGAGACACAGATATTGAATTATCTAAGGATGGTTCTAAATACCAACCTTTAAATAATAACTGATCTGCAAAAGGCAAGCATTGTCTCCGACATGCCATGTCACATTTCTAACTCTTCTTTCTGCATTGTGCTACATCCTGCAATGTCAGCTAACGTGAAAAGCAGCAGTACACAATCTGATGGGGTGACTTAAAATTGAATGAAAGCCACTATTCAGCCTGAGTACCCATTTTATGCCATCCATTAGGAACAATATAAGGGCAAAGAATGAAAGGTTATTTTCAACCATTGTTTAAAATATGCTGTGCTTCCTTGAATGTTTGCATTAAATGTATCTCTCTTTTCTGTATCTTTATTCCATGATTCATTATTGTGAAAGCCAATTTAAAAAATAAATCCTATGCCATTTGTCTAATCAACTTGCACTTATACATACCGTCACCTCATTCCATAATACAGTTTTTGGCTTGAAATCATGGGCTTTTAAAAATTCTGGCATTGGAAAGGACCTAGGAGATCATATAGGTCAACCATTTACTGTGCTGATGAGGAAACAGCGCCAAGATGTAAAAAGATTTGTCCAAAGTCACATTGCTAATTAGTGGCAAAGCTCCTGTTAGACCCTGCATCCCTTTACAGTCAGTGTCTTTCAACCGTACTGCATGGGGCATGAGCTGCTACGAGGAAACTCAGCAAGCAGGAGGGCACCTTGAGATTATTTACAATGGTATAAACAGCAGGCAACTAGACTCAACTTGCTCTAATTGAACTTCTGCTATATTTTCATTTCTTTTCACATTTCAATGATTTAAGAGAGTTTGCTGTTTATTTAATGTAGTCAAGAAACAAAATGTATCTGATAAAATATGCTGTGTAACAGGCCAAAAATAAAATTAATGGAAAGTCCAAGAAAAGAGCAAGGAAATCAAAGGAGTGGGCAGAGAATCTGGAGAGAGAGCCCTCTGGCTACTGCCTTGCAGCAAGATGAGAGAACTAAGGATCAGAGCTTTTCTTTTGTCCAGGGTCATCGAGAAGCAAATATGTATCAAATCTGCTCTCAATAATTTTTCCAACAGGCAAACCTTTCAAAATTTCATCCCAATTAAAACATCCCTTCTAACAAACTAATGGATTCAAGTTAGGTTGTGAGAGATGATGAAAGGAAGGAAGGACAAAGAACACACAGTCTTGTCCTAAAAGGCACTTCTAAGGCTTGGCTCTGTTTGGCTGAGTAGAAGAGACCTTCTTGGAGGAATTGCAGGAGAACCATAAATCTCACCTCTCCAAGTCACCAAGGCCTAAAACTACAATTGAAGGTGTTTTTTGTTGGGGATTTTTGTTCTTGCTGCACAGATCACTCATACTGAAGTCCATGTGTGTTACTTCCATACTGATCTCACTAACACACTGAACTCTCCAGTTCTATCTTTGCCTCCCTGCTACACTCCCTTAGTTCTCTGACCTTTTCCTTCCCATGATGATATGGTCTGCATGTGAGGTGTCCCCCCAAAGCTTATGTGTGAGACAATGCAAGATGGTTTAGAGGAGAAATGGTTGGGCTATGACAGCCTTAACCCAATCAGTAAATTCATCCCCTGACAGAGATTAACTGAGTAGCAACTGAAGGCAGATAGGGTGCAGCTGGAGGAGAAGGGTCATTGTTGGTGTGCCTTTGGGTATATATTCTGTAACTGGATAATGGAGTCTCTGTCTGCTCTCTGATCATTACGTGAGCTGCTTCCCTCCACCATGACATTCTGCCTCACCTCAAGCACCTAGGAATAGAGCTACTTTCTATAGACTGAGACCTCTGAAACCGTGAGGCCCCAAATGAAATTTCTCTCCTCTGTAATTGTTCTGTTAAGGTCTTTCAGTCATAACAGCAAAAAAACTGACTAAAACACATGACTATAGCACTTATTTCTAACTTGCTTCTTTTTTTATTTTTACTTTATTTTATTTTGGGTATAAGAGTACTTTACCACTGAGATACATCCCCAAACCTTTTTATTTTTTTTATTTTGAGACAGAGTCTCACTAAGTCGTTGAGGGTCTTGATAAGTTCCTGAGGCTGGCCTTTAGCTTGAGATCCTCCTGCCTCAGACTCCATGCCTAGTTTGCTTCCTTTTTTTTTTTTGGCACTGAGGATTGAACTCAGGGGCACTCGACCACTGAGCCACATCCCCAGCCCTATTTTGTGTTTTATGTAGAGACAGGGTCTCACTGAGTTGCTTAGCACCTCGCCATTGCTGAGGCTGGCTTTGAACTCTTGATCCTCCTGTCTCAGCCTCCCTAAGTGCAGGGATTACAGGCGTGCACCACTGTGCCTAGCTCTTCCTTTTTTAATGCATATAAACCAGTTGCTTAATAATATACTTCCTTCTTTAAAATGGAGACACTTACTCAGTTTGGAGTTGTCCTATTGTCCCTGTTCCCTCAGGGCTGTCCAGTGATTCCTGTCTCCCTAGGATCTCTCTGAGACCTAAGTGTCTAGACCTGAAAATCTGAACAGTGCTCTTTGATGATCATCTTACATATCTTGGCCTTCCAGTTTTCTAACCAATCATTCTTCCACCCTTCCTAGTCTTAAAAGGCATTATACCTAATCTGGGAGACAGATGTAAAAGACAACTGGAAATAGTAACTTTTTTTATCATTGTCCATGGACCTTAGACTGCCATTCCACACACTAAGCACTGACAATGGCTTTAAAGCTTCTTGTCCCCTTTGGTATTTTTCAAAAGTCTCATTTTTTCTGAGTCTTAACCTTTCTGACTTTCTTCATGCAGGTTCCTGCATGAATTTCATGCTTGTACCAGGTCATCTGCTCATTCTTCCTTTCTTTGAGCACACCTTATTAACTTGAGACAACCCAAGTGGCTGGTCCTCATCCAGCCTTACAGCCTTTAGAAAAACCACCCTTTTTATTTCTCATGAGAACAGAAAACAAATCAGAATCATGCCATCAGAATTTCATTTTTAGAGCCTTCTTTTTCTCCTGAGTTATCTTGCCTATTAGAGTCTGCACAGTCCTGAAACAGAAGAGAACACAGGAAGAGAAAGGCAGTGAGAAATACTCAAAAGAGAACTGACATCCCTTCCTTAATGTGGAATACATAGTGAAGACAGGAGTGAAGGACTTTGACATCTTAACCTTCAGACTTTAGCCCTAATAATAACATAAATGACGCTATGCTCTATTCTCTCTTCTGCTGAACACCATATGGCCATTACGCTGCTTGAAGAGACAGGAAGAGGAGAGATATCTTGAGGCGCTTAGAAATAACAATTGTTAACATTTCTGATTAAAGTCATTGTGAGGTACATCCGTGGCTAAAATGAGACCAGAGATTGCCTGCCTTCTGCAGGTCTGAGTGGCTGACAGTCCCTTTATCATAAAAAATAGAGTGAGCTACAACAAAGCATGAATTTTCACACCCCAGGAACGGGATGCAGCTAAACCACTATAGATGGGAGGCATCTACATTTTCACATCTGCCATTCATGGAGGCTCCACTGTGCACTAAAATCTGCAGCAAATCCAAGCCCCATTTGGACCCAGTGATTCATCAACGATGCTGCGATAGATCAGGTGAGCAATAGTACCCTGAAGAGTCTCTCTGCCCACCTGTGAGTCACACCGTCTGTCATCAAGCATCATGTAGCCTCTCTACTGACTCACCACTGCCAGTAATGGGGGTGCCAGTAAAGACAGGTGTTTCTGCTGCTCCTTTTGATGTGGCAGTGTCCCTATGACTGCTGTCAAGAACCAATGACTGAGTACCTCATGCCTTCTTCCTGCCACCCTCAACGTTTCTCCTTTCCAAAGCCCCTTTGCTTCTGCAAAGTTGGAGGAATCATTGAATGCTCCAGGGAAGCCTCTCATTACAGCATGCATCACTGCAGAAACTATCACTTCTAGAAGATACCTCGGCACCTCTAAAAAGGAATAAACTTCAGTGGAGACCCTCTGCTCTATTTAGTCTCTGCATCTAAGTACATAGAAGCAAGACCAGGACCATAGTTTCCATTGTTGTCAGAATTTTCCATAATCTTCTAACTAGTTGCTTTTGTAGCTTTCATAAACCCAGTTCTTGGAGGGCAGGCCTGTGCCAATTTGCAGGGCTGCTATTTAAAGATGAAACCTGAAAGGTATACATATGCTCCAACATGGCTGCAATTTTAGCTGTTCAGAGAACACAGCAAGATAAATAACCATGCCATGAGAAATTACAGCATTATGTACTGCAATAAATATGACAAATGATAGGCCAGATATTCATTGGCTCATAACAGTTGGCAGGCATAACCATCTGTGGATCCAAAGTTCAAACTATTTGTTTTCTCTCCTACAGCTGCCTTGATATTTCTCCTCCTCTGCTGGAACCTCTGGCCTCTAAGGTAGCCTGGACAACCTTGAAAAACCTCTGACCTTATTAGGTTTTCATTAAGAAATGAAGGTATCGTAGCAAAGAAAAGCCTAACCCTTTATGTGTAAGGGAGAAAGAGAAAACACAACATGAGATTTTGATGTACATTTCATAATGTAGAGAGCTTTTTACTTGCAAAGAATCTGAAAGCAGGAAAGGCAAACTTGAGGATAATTAAGAAAAATGATAGTGTTTTTTGCCTCAGAAGAAATAAATCTTCTGTGCCTCTCATTTATTTATTGATTAAACAAGGAACCCTAGAATGGATTTAAGTTCCTGCTTTTGTCACTAGAAAGGTAACACTGAAGTCCATTATTTCATTATGCAAAATGCTAATCTATATTTCTCATTTAGAATCTAAACCCTCTGCTTGGTTGAAATCTCAGAGCTTACACCACTGATAAGAGAAAGCCTAATGAGCCCTAATGTCACCACAGCAAAATTTACCCAATTAAACCAGCAGCTCCACTGAGAAGGAGACTGCCAACTTCTAATGCAGAATCTTGACAGTTTGGAGTTGAAAATCCACGTTAAAGAAAATCAGGTCTTTAAACAGTTGTCTTTCTCAGCATAGTTGCTTCCTGCTTTTGATTCTTCCTGCTAGGATATGTGGAAGAATATCATCGGAAAGGTCAGGAAAATGTTTTCTCAGGCAATGAGAGATGCTAACAGAATTCCGGGAATAGGAACCTTTTCTCTAGTTACTAACCCAACTTGGGAGTGAGACAGCTGGGTAAGACAACTGGCATTTTATCTTTTTTAATTAATATTTTCCTTTTCAGCACCTATTAAGATAAAGCAAAATGATCACACCCAAAGGTAAATTTTTCTACCACTCCTCCATCGCACACAAAACACCAAACCAAAATGTCATCAAGAGCAATTTTTAGAAAAAAAGAAACTTCTAGTTATGAAAGCATTCTACTACCATTTCTTATCCAGGTGCCACACCATCAAATCAACAATGTCAGAATAAATCTGTAATATTTATTGACCAAATATGCATTGAGTACTATTCACATATAAAGCAAGAAGCATAGTTGGGGATGGGGAGAGCATGAGATAAAGATAAATCAGACATGGCCTCAACTTTTATAGCTCCCCATTCATGAAGATGAATCATTGTCCTATAGGTCAGAGACTTAAAGGACACAGATACTGCTGGGGAAATGAAAAGACACTTTCAGCTGTGAGAACAGAACAAGGGAAGGTTTCCTAGAGACTATGAGACCGGAAGAAGAGTTTGGACTTGAACATACAGATCTGGAGAAGCAGAGGCACCGCAGACAGAGAAAGAAATCCACACAAAAGCAGGAAAGTGGAAAGGGGCTCATGAGTCCAGCAGGGTGAGAAGCCATCAGATCGCCAGACACACAGTCATTGAAAATGAGAGATTCTCTTAGTATAGTTCTGGCACTCTTCTAGACACTTGGGAGAAAGTAGCGAACAAGACACAAGATCTCCATCCCTACAGTGTTGTATTCCAGCTGGAGAGACATACATGTGCAACGATAATGAACAATACCTCAGGTGGGTTTTAATTATACAAGTATCGGAGCTCAGAGATTATGGAAGCGTTCCGGGAAATTTATTTGATAAGAAAACTATTGAGCAGACACAAAGTAAGTGGAGGTTAAATTGTCTACCTCAGGGAATTATAAACTAGGCAGAGACCCCAAAGAAAGACATGTCTAGTACAGTTGAGGAAGAAGAAGGACAGAGCAGATGGGCAAAGGCAAGAGAGGCAGGAGAGGGATATGAGAGAGGAGGCCTGGGAGGTGAGGGGCGGCAGACCACATCTTCAGGGCTTGCCAAACTCAGAGCCTCAGGATGAGAAGACATGCAGAGCTTGGAGCCCAGGAGTGACACGACCTGCCTTATGTCTTGGGAGGAGCACGATGACTGCCGTGTGGAGGACTGACAGGAAGTGCAAAGGATGAAATTAGAGAGCCCAGTATGGATGAGAAGAAGGTGGCCACAAGAGGACATGGGCATGAATGAGGAGAATGTTCTGAATGTGAATATCACCGTAGAAAGAGAAGGTTTGAAACAGTTTTCGTAGCATGCTTATTTCTGGTCTGAATTAGCCAACATTTCTATCTTTACTTTAAAAAGTTTAGCTCACACAGTTGTGAGTTCATTTGACCCTGGCACACAATCACAGTATTCACATTGTATGAATAGCAAAGTTCGCTGGTATTACTCAGAAGTTCCAGCTGTCACATCAGCCTCACTGCACTGGGTAAGAATGTAATTGCCATGATGTTTTAACTAATTCGACTGATAGCATCAGTGACGCTGTCTCAGTGGGCTTTATCATCAAGACTTGGAACTCCAGTTCTCTCAGTTCACAGCTTCAGTGGCCCCCAGTTTTAAAAAGACAATTGTACTCCTCTTCTCTTCTAGCTAATGTGAACTGTTAAAAAGAATAGCGTGTTCTTTGTGTCCAACAGCCATGTCTTATTTTCTTTCCTGGTAAAAACTCAGCATAAACATTCTCTGAGATGAGAGATAAGGAAATGCATGGTAGCAAGGCTTGTGCATTCTTTCAGGCAGCCCAGAAGGAGCAGGGAGTGACTGATGGCCATCTCTTTCCCATCACTAATGCTATGTCAAGGTCTGTTTGCTCCACTTCCTTCCATGTGATTTAGGGACACAGCTTTCCTCCCCTAGCCCTGGCTCCTTCATCCTCTCCCTCACTCCCCCAAGAGCACCACTCTGATTTCTATTTTTCTACATCTCCTATCACAGTTTCATTTTATTATTAACACAAGTTATCATGTCATGGGAGAGGTGTTTGCTGGATGGCTTGGGTATCTCAACAGTCACATGATTGATAAGCTCTTAAAATCACCCGGTAAAGAACTGCTGCAGCAGACAGCAGATAGAATGAGATAGACAGGGAAGACCATATTTCCAAATGCCTCCAGCAACCTCCAGGTCAGTTTTCTTCTCTGACCCAAAAATAAAAAACAAATAAGGAGAAGAATCCACCAGCATAATGTGGAGAGAAATGCAAGATGATGTGTCAGAAATAACAATGCAGGTCAAGCTGGCATTTGTTGTTACTGAAAGTGATGAGCTGCTATTCCTCCATAGCTGCTTCTCCTTCTCCAGGAAAAATAATTCTCTACAAGTCATTATCTTTTCAGAGCAACAGAATATGAGACTTTTTTCCATTGTGAGTTGATGGCCTCATTGCAAAACAAGGGTGACCATTGCTCTTGGTATGTGATGTTGTCTTCGAAAAACAGCAGTTGTCCACATAATGTCATTCATAAAAATATGTTAAAGCAGTGCTTTTCAAATTTTAATGTACACATGAATCACCTAAAGATCTTGCAAAAAAAATTAGGTTGTGGTTCAGTAGATCTAGGATGTGACCTAAAATTCTGCATTTCTAACAAGTTCTCAGGTAAAAGTCAAGGCTATCAGTCTTCCAACCATATAGTTTGTAGTAGAATGTTAAACAATATCTTCAGCATTATATTTATGATTACTCCGTATTTTGCTTTGCTTTCTAGAATATGTCAGTTTCTACTAGATTTTGGTTTTGGCCAGGACCCTTGATTGGATGTGTGAAAGTTCTCTGGTGGTAGTATTTGAAGATTTCAACTTTTTGATGACTGTGGTTGGCTATGCATTACTGTTCCCAGTGATGGTTGCATTCTTCAGTTATGATTCATACTCTGCATTTAATGTTAACATGTAAGTCACTGTGCTGCTCCATTGATGTGGGAAAATTTTCTTTCCTAACCCTTCAGAAAGATAGTAATTAAATCCTTAGAAATCCAGTAAGCAAGAGGTAGATTTTTAATACTTTATTTCTTTGGAAAATACTAAGGCTCTAACAATAACCTTTCTAGAAGGGAAAAAAAAACTTGCTATTTTGTCAATTTTACTTGCTCATTCATAGAGTGTGAGAGCTACGAAAAATCATGGAAGGGAACTTAGAATAGGAATAATGTTATTTTACATTTTGATTCAGATCCTGTAATTTAAAAGAAAGCCTTTGAAGATAGATTGATTTCGATAATTTCCTGCATTCCACTTAACATCACCTGGAGCCAATCAAGAGAAATCAGAATATCTAGCTCTGACATTTGGGTGTGAAGCAAAAACAACACCTTTATATTTTAAACTTTGGTGTTTCTGAAAGTGAGAGGTTGAGAGGCTGAGAGGTTGAAAGTTCCAGCTTCATCCAAGCACATTAGGAAAGAGCCCGCCATTTTTTCCAAAGATGAATTTGAATCAGATTGGCTAAGCTGGTGGTTCTGTCTCAAGCCTCTTCTAAGTAGAATCTGCTGAGCAAGCCAAAGCATGTAGTTTGCTTTGCAGATAAACATCCTCTAAAGTCTAGTTGTGAAGATTCCATCTCCTTAAAATCTATGCCAATTTTAAGATCATCAATTTATTTTCAAATTGCAGAGTTGGGATGGTATTTGGGTATGCAGGAGGATATATTGCTCAATTGTCATTTAACCATACATAAATTAAATGTCTGCATAAAAAGGAATGCATTTTACAATTTTCAAATTGATGAAAGTTTTATGGGGAGATGTAATGAGAATAAGGATGTATTTTATGCAGGAGGGAATGCTGTCTGGCACAAAGAACCATTGACAAGAATTTAAGAGTCTGGGATTGAATTGGTACGTTGCAAAAGATGCCTTCAGGCATGGATGCTCCAAAGTAGGTCAAAAGAAAATCAACTGAATCAGAGAAGCTCACTGCTTTCGTTGAAACCATAAAGATGCTCTGGCTCCCAGGGTGTCAGGAGAGGGCGGGATCACCTCAGATCTGGCTGTGCAATCTTGAGCACATCATTGAAAGAAGAACAGTATGGAGCAGAGGTAGCCTAAGATGTGGCCAGAGGCTTGGATTACCCAGTCAGCATGCCTCTGCTGGAGTCTAGTTACTAGCTGTGTGGCTTTGGACAGGTTACTTACTTTTCCTGTGCCTCAATTTCTAAGCTATGAAATGAAAATAATGATAGTATCAGTGCCATAAGGTTGGTATGAGGAGTAAGAGATTAACAGTACTACAAAACTCAGATCAGTCCCACATGCAAGTGTGAGCACTTTGTGTTTGTTGAATAGATGGGCAAGTTACCAGCCTACCTGAAGCTCAGCTTACTCATATAGCAAGGTAATTCTTAAGGCTGATATATTTTACCTAACTCATGCATACTAGTTTTACCATTAAATTTGATAAGTATGCTTTAACACCTTGAAATATAGTTTGCACAAGAAAAACACAAAGAAAGAAAACAAAATTAAAAAACAAAAAACAAAGCCTGTAGCATTGCACCAGCAGGATTCCTCAGGTTAGCATCCACACATTAATCAACCGTCCTGGGCACAGTCATTCATCAATTATGACTCCACTTCACAGTACTGTCATGCAGCCCATATTTGACTATTTAGTCCACAAAAATAATCTCTTTCTACTGCATGTTTTTAACACACAGTACATGATGATAACACCTTCCATTTATATAGCACGTTAATGGTTTGCAAAGCCTTTCACATCCATTATTTTATTTAACCAGACATCTTATAAGAGGCTCATTTGTCTTAGAAGAGGCAGCTTTGAGGAAATTTCCAAATTTGATTTTAAAACATACTTTCACTGCTCCCAAGAGTTATCATTGAAAACAAAATTTCTGCCAATGTTTCCTTTCTGGTTATGAACTGTAGTCACAGCATCTGGGGATGTTTGCTGCAAGGGGCAAAGCCATCCTGACATTAAAACCTTTCTCACGTTCTCCTCTCTGCTTCTCTCCAAGCCCATACTGCCTACTTTTTTGGAACCATCTCTATTTAAAGCATAGTCTGTGTTTCCAAGTGTTCAGAATCCCCACACATTTGTCATTACTGGGAGCTCTTCTATAGCTCCCTTTCCTAGAGCCCAGTGCTGCAGCCTCACGTTCAACCAGTGTGCAGTCTATTAGTGTTGCCCAGCATCTCTCAGTCCACCTCCTCTGCAGCCCAGTGATATCTTTGTCTGGGACTTACTAGTCTTTATTTATTTATTATTTGGGATTCTTTTTTACTCTGCAAAAAGATACTTTACTGCCTACTTTCAAAAGGAATCTGAGCTATCTTAAAAATGCACACACATTCAGGGGTTCAAAGGGAAGCACAAAAGAGATGGCCTCCCAAGAGTCCTTCTCACTGATCCTAGCTTGGTGTCTTACTTCTTGCCACATGCTGCACACACAAGTAGGTCACTTTGCTCAGATAATTATAGAATTCATATCACTTTGTGAAGGGAATGTAAACTCTGGTCATGGCTGGTGGAGTTGCCCAAAGACCAATTTTTCTACTTTCCCGGCACTGAATCCTCCATTTCAGGCTTGTTTAGACTTCTGGAGAATAAGTGTGCCTGGTTCTCCCTTTCCTGCCCTCAGACCTTTCACAAAATGTTTATTTATTGAACACTTATATCACAGTCGTAGTTTGTGCCAGTCCCTCTCAAGTGTGTTACACAGATTAGCTCATTGAATTGTAATAATGCTCATGGATGGAGAAACTAACATAGAGGACAAGGGGCTTGCACAAAATTTCAAGCAGTGTGGCAGAGGCAGGATAAGACTCCAACCAGCAGAGTCTAGAGCCCATGTAACTGTACTCTGTATCACTTCCAAATACACAGAACAACTGCTTTCTCAGGTGTGTGGAGTACCCTACTTGCCTTCTTAGCATGAAACTCATGACCCAACATCTCAACTAAACCCCTGCAATGGCTCCACTCACTCTCTATGTGGCAGGGAAATTATTCAAATCATCTCTTTAAAAATGTTTTAGAGATGTATTAAGTTTAAAGATCTAGTTCTCATGGTACTGATTGATCTCCCTAAGGCTCCTCGTGGTCAGAGTATAGGCAGCTCTTCTACATGAAGCATCTCCTAAGCATTTGTGTTTCTCCAATATGGACTTCAATAGCTGGAGATCCACTAGGTTTAAAAGAAAGAATGACTGGAGTTCACTGAGAATGTTTCATAGACCCTAGTAGTTCTGTATTCTGCCTGGAAGGTAATTTTGGCATTGATCCTAATGAGCCCTATATGAACTTAGAGATATGAATGCATTGTCTAAATTTAGGAAAAAAATAGAGATGAAATGGGTTAAAATCTATGTGCCAGACTCACAACAAAAAGTATTTCTAAGTTTTTTTGGGGGGAAGAAAAAGAATAACCTCTGTAGGAAATTATGAGGAAGATGATCTAAAAAGAAATAAAAATGCACAACCTACTCCTCCATTGGCCTGTTGTGGCAAAACTCTAGGAAGTACCCAGCATTTATATAGACCCTCCGTCTCACCAGTCTAAGTATTTCCATCTCTAGACCTTTGTATTGTTTTCATTATTTCATACTGCCTAATAAATCACCAGTAATGTACTGGCTTAAAATATTTATTATCTGCAGTACCACATGATCAGTGAAGGATGGAAAATTTCTGTCAAAATAATTCACCCCCATTGATTTTACATGAAACCAAGCCTTGCATTTTATTGTCTGGATCTGGAGGGGAAAAAAGAAAAAGTAAAAAGTTCAGTCCTTCTCTATTTCTCTATTCCTTTCTGCCAATACCACTGCTGAAGAACATAGGATGTTTCCTAAGGAAATTCTTCCTACTTCCACCATTATCACAAAAAAAAGTAGCATATTTTGTTACTCAAGGAACAATCTTCTTCCATATGTGGGTAGCTACTCACTGTTAAAGCCAGTTACATCATTATTAACCCACTGTAGCCATGTCTAAAAGAATGGAGGAAGTCTTCATTTCCCAAAAATTCAACAAGTTAAAAATGTTTAAAAATGTAGGACAGAAAAAATTATGATATATGGTTTATCATTTAAACATCTTCTTGAGTTTTGGGAAATATTTTTTGTTAAAACTTTGGAGCACATGTTGGAGTTATAGTAAGTACTATGTACTTTACTTGTTCTTATCAATACATAAAATATAATATTTCTAGTATGTCTATGTCAGTCCTTAAGAGATAAGCATAAGATGTAGCTGGAATCCAAGGCAAGACTTATTCAGCACCAAATTTATGAAGAGAAAGGGGAAATGTCACACTTTAAGCATGATATTTTATCAACAACAGTTTAGTTAGTGCACTGCCAAAAATGTACCAGAGCTGTGTATGGAATAACTCACTGTTGGGGACATTCACTGTTTAGAGGGAGAGATTTCTTGTCTGGATGAAAATATACTTTGTTATATAGATTTTAAAATTAAATATAAAAAATGTAAAAATTAAATAATTAAAAAATGATAAAACACTTTAAAAATATGGTAGGGAAGTATATGCATAATGATTAGTTACTTTATTAGATAATTTTACTAGATAATTTTAACTTAATTAATTTTCATTTTTATTTTTAATTTCCAAACAAACAATAAACAATGTATTGGGGATATATTTTTAAAAATTATAGTACACAAAATGTTATGTGGAATGTTTTTACAAAGCTTTTTCTTTAGTAAGAAAAATATTAAAACACTAAAATAATGAGGAAAGAGCATGAACAGATTTTTAAAGAACAAATACAAATGATGAATTGACACATAGAAAAATACAGTTGCTGCTCCACATCCAAATGTTCTGCATCCATGGATTCAACCAACCTCAGACTGAAAATATTTGTTTTTAATTGTGGTTATACCTAACATATGCACATCTTTTTCCCTTGTCATTATTCTTTAAACCATACAATATAACATTTACATTGAATTAGCATTATAAGTAACCTAGAGATGATTTAAGCTACATGAGAGAATGTGTACTGTTGTATAAAATACCACACCATTTTATGTAAGGTACTGGTACATCAGCAGATTTTTGGTCCTGAAACCAAATTTCTCCATATAACAAGAGACAACTGTATTTTCTTCTTACTAGTTAGAAGAATCTTAAGTTTTAAAAGTATTTTTTCAACTATTTATTTCTAAAATAAGATAACTACTATCTTATTTCTAAAATTAAAACATTCAGTTGTAATGAAGATGTGAGTAAAAAAGCAATCTCCAATATTGTGCCATATATAAAATAAACTGGTATAATCTTTCTGGAAAGCAGTCTGGCAATAAAGAAAAAGAAATTTACAATAAAATTAGATACTTCAACTCAATAATCTTTCTTATAGGAATCTAGTCAAAGGCACCAAAAGCCACTTATGTACCAGAATGTTCAACTTTATGGTATTTAGTATCAAATTTTTTAACATTAATGGAAGTTTTTAAAGTGGCATATTAAAGACATAATATTATGTGATTATCTAAAAATCATAATTCAAAGGAACAATTCAAGATGTAAAATAATGCTTTCAATATATAAAAATGCAAAACTACCAAGATATATGAGTATATAAAATAATCTCAATTTATATGAAAAATAATAAATAATTGGAAAAGTCAATATTTTAAGAGATTACCTGAGTGATGAAATTAGTTTTTGTATTTTTCTTTATATTTTCCCCCATTTTCTCTAATGAGTGTGTATTACTCTTATTGCTAGCAAAATCCTAAAACCAAGGTATTAATTATGTATTTATTGATAGAAAAATACTTAAGAGTATTTTTGTATTTCCCAGGATAATTTGGAAAACTGAGAGTCAGACCCTGCATAAGCAAAGTACATGATTGCCTCTAGTAAGTCTTAAAATCTACCGAGAACAAATCCTTACAATGACCTCTTCCATTCCTCTTTCAATCATGATATTGTTGTTGGGAGACAAATCTCTACAGGTCTCTCATGTTTCTTCTTGTCTTTATCCTATGTTTATTTAATGAACTCACTTGAAATAAATAGCGTCTCATTCCAAAGCAAAGGGTAAATATACTTATTGCCCACGATAAAAGATTCAAGTTCATATTATCATCCCCTTTGGAACAGAGAAATGTTAAGTAATTTGTCCAAGTTCAGCCAGCCAAGAACTGACCCAACTAAGCAGTCTTGATTGACAGTTTCATTCTTAAGTTTTAGTTCATAGGATAATAAAATAATTTCTCCTTTAGAGATGTTATGCTTTATGTGTAGTTGCACATCAGATTGTTAAAGCTTAATCATATTTTTTTAAAGACTCAAGTTCACTCAGTTCTGGATTCCTTCTCCCTCTCCCCATAACATCTGGCACTTTACACATTCCTGTGAGAATTAGAACAAATATCTGGCTATTAATATTACTGTAATAAAGTATCCTTTATCTCTGACCCTCAAGTCTCATATCTTCCGCTAGCCTCCATGAAAATGTGTCAGGCAAAGTTGTTAGCCTGCAAGTAGGATGAAGTGTCAAATCCTTCTCAACAATTACCTGATTAGAGATTAATTTCTTTGAATGTAAAAGTCCATCTTCTATTAAAAGGAACATACATTTAGGAGGGATAGTATTTAAGCTTAAATTAATCATTTGCAATTTATTATGTAAAAGAACTTATAAGTTTCTTTGTTGTAAGTTTAGACAAAAAGAATAACAACATGTATCCTTAGCAATTAAGATTAGTATATAATGATACAAACAAAACAGAAAAGCAGTCTTTTGAAAGGGAAGTAAGAAGAAGATAATCAATGAATAGGGTGACCATGTAATTTATCATCACTTTTGAGTATGAAAGGGTGTCACTGAACAATAAAATAAATAAAGATAGTAGATTTACAGCATACAGAAAAAGGCAAAACCACGGAAACAAGAGTGTATAGGCTACACTTTGCCCATGGTAGAACTGCTTGGTTCTTCCTAATTTCCCACACTGAGAGGTCCTATACCCTGATCCCAAAGAGTATCTCCAAGCATGAGATAGCACAGCGTTAAGCTCAGCAACGCTGATCCTTGCCAGGTTTGGGATTTCAGTGGCATAGCAGAGAGTCTGGGGAGATTGTTTCTTGTATTCTTTGATAGGATATTTTGGTACTGGCCACAATTTGGGTTCTTTTAAAGGAGAAAATAATGTGTTTTGAGTCAAAGATTTTCCCCAGTGCAAAATTTTACAGGGAAAAGCAGTAGAGTCTACATGCAAGCAAGTTCAGTTCCACCTGTTGTCTTCAGGGATGAAACGCTTTCAGTAGCACGCAGCCCCCAGCAGGCAGCCACACAAGCCATGCCACCATAACAAGCAGCTTGGCGTTAGCCAGGCCTGACGTCAGACTTGATCCCCATGTCAGTGCTCTTGGAGTTAAATTCTCTAACCTTTGGATGGTTCCCAGTTCAGCTGTTGTCTAAAAGAGGAAAAAAAAATCAATACATGGATGAAATGATTTTTTTCTCAAAAATTCTCCAAAATCTAAGACTCAAATGACTAAAGAGTTAAAAAACAAAGTGGCTGACAAATTCTTTGTATCATACTAAGTGGTAACAAGAGGATAAAAAGGGAACAACATACTTGAGGACTTGCAAATTTCAATTCTTGAAATTCCACAGGTACTTTACCTCTTTATAATCTCCAAATTAGAGAAACATGTGGACAGCACTTCTAAGAGAGTTTTGTACTTCAAAAAAAAAAAAAAATCAAATTCAATCTTGATGAAAGTAACCTCTGTTTGGGTAGGGAAATATCAGCTCATGGTGCCAGAGTCAATTAAGGCTTGTTGAAAATATCCTTGTGTTTATGTAGTATCACTTTAACTGTAGTGCTTTCTCTGCATTAATCTTGGATAAAGCCATTTGTGATGCTGGATTGCCCTGACCCACACTGAAGTTAGATAGCTCTAGTTTCACTTCTCTGCTTGAAGAAAAAGGGCGGGGGGGATAAGAAGAAAGTAGGAAAAGCTCCTGGATTCTTCCATGGTGTGCAAATCCACTTAACACAATTATAATGCCCAATTAATCTTAGCAACATGAGTGATGAATCATTTCTCCAGGTGTCTCTTCAAAAGAGAGTAAATTTAGTTCCCACATTTCACTATTGTTTTAAACCAACTGTAATTTTGAAGATTAATGGGGAAGCAAATAATTGAACCCAGATATATATTCAAAAATAATCTCTGCTCGGGTGTCAACATAACAGAACACTGACTACCCAGGATGCCAATTTTTCTACATAATACAAGGAACAATGACTAAATTCCATCATTTGTGTCCCTTTTTATATCTTGATTTGATGGTATCTCCTGCCATCTACTGATAGATAGAAAAGATAAAAACAACTTTTCTGAGTCATTTGTCCATATATGATCAATTGCCATCTTTTGTGTAAGTATGAAAATCACCCAATGCATCCAGATTTTTCCATCCAGAAAACAGCAATAGGTTTTCTTTCAGTAGAAAACCTTTGGTCGCCTTCATAACATTTTACACTTTGAAAGCATTATGGCATAGAAAAAAATACTGCTGGATTTAGAGTCACAGACACTGAGTTCTCATGCCAGCTCATCCAAGGACACAGAATCTTATCCTGAGCTTAGATTTCTTGTTCTAAAATAAAAGTGTTGGGGTGAGGGGGACACTTCCTCCCACCTACAAGATGATCTAAGTTTTACAGGGCATTTGAGTTCTTGATAAACTCAGTTCCAAAGAACAGGTCATTCATGGTTTTATATACAGCTCAATAAAAAAGTCAGAGTCCCTCACTGCCCTCTGCAGAAGGCTGTTCTCCATTTTGTCTGTCATCTCAAAACACTGCACATCCAGCCTGTCCCCAGTGTGCAGCATCTTCAGGAGCTGTCTACTGCTCCTCCGCCCATTGACACAGACATCTTCACTGTGAAAGACTCTGCATTCACACAAAAAGTTCGCATGGGAGTAGCGATTAAGCTGTTGAATTTAAATGATTTCTCCAGCTATTCTGCAACTGACCCCAGCTCCCAGTTGGGAGATAGATATATTTGATTCGTTTTTTAACCTTTGAAGAGCAGTCAGTCCAATGACTACTTATCTGAGGGTCACTTATCTGGTAACTTCAAATGTCTAGGACACCACTGAGAACCAAAGATGGACAAGAAAAGGCCTTGGAGAAGCATTTCTAAAGGTCTCCAGAAAGCAGAAATGCATGTCACCAAACTCATTCACTCAAGTTCATGCACTTGACTTCAGAGAGTTTTTTCTGCCTCCTTCAAAGACATATATCTTCAATATAAATAAATTTCCAAGCTTAGCCATGTTGAATTTTTAGCCATTGCTATTTAGAGGCAGCAAATTAGACATGGGGACAGCCTATTAGAGGCAGGAGCAGCAGCTATAAGTGACATCCGAGCAGCTGACGATAAATAGAAAAATGAAAATGTGTATTATCATAACAAAATCTTTTAAGAAAGCAAAGAAGTATGTAATCCAATTAAAAAAGATTAGCATTAAAATTTGTTAAAGTAAAAAGTAGTCAGAAGCCTTAAAGGTGTCAGTTTTAGATAAGAAAAATTCACTATGTAGACTTTCTCAATTCTTTAAATGATTTTAGAAAGATGAAGTATTCCTTAAAAAAAAAAAAAGTGAAGGGTGGGAGGACTGACACAGCTGGATTCTTCTTTGGCCAAAGTTTCCAGTGGCCAGATACCTAATAGTTATTGATTTTCCAGGGATATGTCCCAGTCTGCTCCCTTACTCCATTCCCCCAGTTCATGGTATACAGTGTATACAATATTAGTTTTCCTTGATTGTTCATGTTCTTCCCTATTGACATCATTGGTCAATACCATGATGCTCTCAGAGCTGACATAGTAGTAGGGCCCTTTACAGAATGACCTCTGGCCTGAACACTGTTGCAATACCTTTGCCTCTTTTGTTCTGATATGTCACATCAAGTTCAAACTTACCAAGTGGCTGGGATTCACAATTTTGAATGCAGTCTTCTTCCTTTGGGGACTTACCTGATAACTAAGTTATTCGCCTAAGTCTTCAGCAAAACATTCTTCCCTTCTCTACTCTTCTAATTCTAACAGGGTTTGAAAAGTCCTGCTAGGCAGAACAGGTAAGTCTCTCTCACACTTGACCTTAGTTTCCTCCATTAGTACTATCATGTGAAGCAAAGTGTGTCCGAAGAACAATAATGTGTAACAGATTGCAAGAAAAAATAGGAATATGTTTCTGCCTCCCTCGGATTTGCCCTTTTACTGTCATGCACTGGGGTGTGAAGAAGCACAGCTTGGGAGGAATTTGGCCTGCTCTATAAAGGTCATAAAAGTTTCCAACAGAAAATGATGACTCATGTTCCATACATCCTGATATTTCAGAGTGTTCAGGAAAAAATGCAATCTAGCCCAACACACCCTTTCTTTCCATCGTTTTCTTGCCAGCTCACAGTACTTGTGAATTTCACTACAAAGGGAAGTTCAACAGCCAAGGTGAAGGAAATTGCTCATGTGAACAAAAGTTCAAAAGCAGGGCAAGAGAAGGCAGGCCTCTCTGCACCCTGTATTTACCAAAGAGGCAGGTTCCATCCAAACACACAGATCTTTCTCGTACAAATATGCTGCTCAGTGTTTTGGCATCTTTCAAAGCAAAGTTTTAGAGCCTGCTTTTCCTCCCCAGTTCTGTACACACACATATGCACGCACACACAAACACCAGCTTTGAAATCGCATGGTATTGTCTCAGAACTTGAAACACATCCAGCATTTGACCTTAACTTTACAACACTACAGGAAGCAGGAATTCTCACACCCTAAGGCCTCTAGTTAAATGAGCCCACGGAAATATCTCCCCAAAAGATGCTTAATTGTACATACTGAATACATAGCAATTTCCCTTCTCACTGAAAATATACAAGGCCACACATTCCAAATCTTGGTAGAAACTCCTCGTCCAACAATCAAGCAATATGGCTACATAAACACACAACTTGTGAGATCAATTTGCCATCTGCATGTGAGTCTAGGAAACATGAACTAAAGGGCACTCTCTTTGTGGAGCTGTTGGGAAACAATCAGCTCCAACTTTTCCCGATCCTTGTGTCATAGTACCCAACATTCAAATTCCAAAGGAGAGGAGGGTTGGCCAAGTTTCACCCAGTCCTTATCCCTCAGCCTGGCACAGGCAAGGATTCTCCATGGAGGGAACCACCAAGATGATATGTAATGGGAAAGGCATGTTCTCACCAAAGAAAAACAAGAGTGCTGTTATCAGAGGAAACAGGAATGGATGCAGGATAGGCAAAATCCACAGGTTAGCTCCAATGCAATAAGGTGACATAATGCCAAAGCACAGTTAGATCTTTGCAAGTTGGTCAGACTACAAAGAGGATCCATGAATACTTAGCTGATGTTGTAAGGTTTCCTTCATATAGTATTATGTACCCCAAAGAAGAAAAAAGTAAAAGTGGATATAACATAAACTTTGTTAAGGCCATGCAATAATTTATCTGACTCCATTACATTATCCTATTAAGGGATATAAAAAGAAAACAAAGGAAAGAGAGAGATCTTTCAAGCCTCTATCAATCCTCTGTCCAAATGTAAAATTGAACAAGAAACTCCTAATTTAGAAAATTATGGAAGCTGGATGTGTAGCCCTGTGGTAAATTATTTGCCCAGCATGAGTGAGACCCTGGCTTAGATCCCCAGCACTGCAGAAAAACAAAAAAAGAGGAAATTATAGGAATTTGAATTGGAAAGAATCTTCACAGGTCTGGCTCAACCACTCACTCAGTACAGGAAATTGCTCTCTCTGCAAGATCTTGTAGTTTTTGCTTGAGTACATATATTTCATCATTGCATAGTTCTAATAAGAAGAATGATCTTCTTTATGTTGAATAAAAATCTGTTTGCCTTGAATCCCACATATTGACTGTAGTTCTGCTGATTGGAAGAACTACAAGGAAATGGAAGAAATCATCTGCATTTTCATCTGATACCTTTCAAACTTTTGAGTTTGAACTTTTGAGGGCTACTGCCCTCCTCTAAGAATAATAACAATAACAATAGTAAGAACAGTTGATCCCTTTAGGCTAGACACCTCCAGTTTCTTTTACGTTTCCAATGGCATAGTCTGCCTCTTCCTTGCACTTTTAGCCCTCTTCTATGCAGGTACTAGTTACACAGACAAAAATGCAATTATGTTTCCTCCTACTTTGTTCCAGAAAAGATTTCTGGTGGCTGAATTCCAGTGTTTCAAGGCCCCTTTAAGAAATACCCAAAAAGAAACACAACACTCCAGAGTCAGAAAGCAAATGTACTGCACTCAGCACACTTCACACATAGGCTACCATATGTCACTAAGTGTTTCAGGATCTGCCGTCATTGAGGAGGAAGTACAAGACTGCAGGGGAGTCAAGACAGAGTCCTGGGTTGTGTTCCAGTATCATTCAGTGTGAAATACACCCTAAATAAGGAAAACAACAGATGTAATATGCTGCTTTTCATACAAAACTCTTCCAACATGGGAATAGCTTATCATAGTCACAATTTAATGTTGCCTCACACCCTCCAGGGGAAATTCCCTGGGGATGTGTTAGAAGAGGAAACTGCCTTGACAGAATTTTTTCAGGCACATTAAAGCTGACAGAAATCAGTTCTGATGTCAGGACTGGGTAGATGTAGGATCTAACGAGGAACACCAACCAGGTATGTTCAATGAGCCTATACAGCTTGTATTAAAAACCATCTCCTAGATGCTCCTGACGCTGAGGATTTTACCTACCTCTAATCTGGGCGTAAGAAGGGAAAATGAGGGTCGAGGAGGTAGGAGGTTGTAATAGCAGGCAGATTTTGTTAATGGAATATCAAAAGCACACTTTACAAGTTCAGTGCATTCCCCATGCCTGTTAGAACAAACAACATATAGGAGCCTCTTTTGATTTGAAGTTGATTGTAAACTGTCTGACTCCATGTGATTTTACAACTGTTTCAGCTAATTCAGAGATTTAAAAACCCAGCCCAGGGAGCATCTTGTGCATTTATGAAGCATCTGAGAGATTACGGGGACTGAAGCCAGGGAATACTTTACATCTCCCCATCCCACAACTCACATGGCTCTATTCCTAAGGTACACATAGGCACAAACACACAGGACGGGGATCAGCATGGAGTGTGTGTGTGTGTGTGTGTGTGTGTGTATGTGTGTGTGTGTGTAATGTAGACTTTTCTTAAATCCAAGCATAATTATATACTTTTCAAATATCTTAAGCAGTGACAATCAATTCTCCATACTTTGTCTAAAGCCTACTCCTAAATTTCTTATTCCTACCATTGCAAACAGTGATATACTACTTACAACTGGTGGAAATGGAACTGTGAAGTTTGGGCTAGCTTTTAGTTGTTGTTTTGTTTCATTTTAGTTGTTCGTTTTGTTTCATTATTTTGTCCTTATCTCTTGGTTTGAAGTTTTGTGGTTGTTGAACTAAACCTGAGTGGTGATTCCGGCTGGCATTGACTGTGCATTGCTTCAACCAGGATTGTAGCATTTTTTCCTTTGGTGGTTCAGCCCAACTCCAGATAAAACATATGTCACACAGGCACTCTGCAAAGCAGGGAAGGTGTCCCTCACATGTATTTTAAGAGAAGCCTTAGGGGCTGGGGCTGTAGCTCAGTGGCAAAGTACTTGCCTAGCATGTGTGAGGCACTGGGTTTTATCCTCAGCAGCACTACATACGTGCATAAATAAATAAATAGTGTTAAAAGAGACAGAAAGAGAGAAGGCTGCCAAAGCCTCTAATTTCCAAAAGCTAGACTGAGACATACCATTGACTTTGTTGGAAGACTTTCTACTTCCTATGCAACACTTACTAACTGCTATATCCCAAAGGAAAATACAGAGATATCTGTAGAATATAAGTAAGTACATACATTCACATGTATTTTTAAGCATAGAGGCTAAATGGGAAATACGTGTACCCTAAGGGCAGGGATATTTATTTGTTTGGCTATCTTGTTGACTGGTTATCCCCAGTGCCTAGAAGAGTGCCTGGCACGTGTTGAATAAATGGTATGGTTGAGAATCACTGTTGCAAGTTCAACTCCAAGAAGTTATTATTCTTAGACCCACTATCCTCCTGACAAATGTTAGAAAGTAAACAATTCCACACTGGCAAATAACAGCACACAGAATAATGTGATAATGGATATAAAATGAGGAGCCCCAGAAGAAGATAATATTTGGATTCGTGGAGATACAAAAAAATTATGTTGCTGCTTTACTCCCTCAAAAATCATTTTTCATGTCTTTTTATATTATAAAAAATTAGGTTACAAAGTAAAGGCTGGAAGTCTTGATCATCAGGTGTTTTCTTCTTTGTGTCTACTAGGAATTTAACACCTTAATAGCTTATAACTCAAGTTAATACAAGTTATCGAAACAAGAACTAGGAGAGATGAATTGAGTCCAGATGCCAAGGCAAATCTCTAGTGAATGAGGCTGGGAAGCTGGTCTGTTGAGGACCTGATGTAACCAGGGATGTGAGACCAAAGCTGAAGGATACAGGTGTGGTAGCCAGAAGCCAGCAGAGTAGAAGGGTTGAAAACAGGAGGTCAGGCAAAGAGGGAAAGTCCAGAGGAAGAGGGTACCAGCTTCTCCATTGCCCACGCTGAGGGATGGAAAAGAGAGGAGACAAGGCCTCTTGGCAGGTATGCTTGGACAAATAGTAGGCCTGACTGATGGATAAACCAGGATTGTTCTCAGAAATATCCTACAATCAAGAATTAACATTGGTTTTCTCGTCACACATTAATCAATTATTTCTGATAGATTTATTAATAATGATAAGAAGAATAACTATAAGGTGTCACAATCTCCTCAAAGATAAGTGACATTTTTCCTCTGGGAATTTCCCAAACTTCATTTTATAATTGGTACATAAACAAAAACTCTAGGTTCCATAATTTTGCTGTTTATTATAACCAATAGCAGTCAGTAAAAACCAGTCCTGATCTGTGTCCCATACATGAAAGATTCTACTAATTTGGTACTTTGTTTTGAAGGTTTTGCAGAACTTATATAATTGTACCACATTTGAAAATGATAAAAATGTTTATTAGGGGCTTGTATGTTTTTTTATACAGACTCACAGGTCAAAGACTTAGATCCTTCAGTGAAATATCACTTATCTTTCATACTGTATTAACTTCAAGGATTAGCATGTTTGGGTCTAATATCAATCACACTTAAACTGCTGAGCCCTGATGAGCAAGCCAGAATAAATGTGTGAGTCGCTTTAAAAAAATGTTCAGGTACATCAGAATCAACGTTATCTCAACTTTAGAAGTGTTAAAAACCAGCTCTGAGGCAGAGAGTCCTGCCAGAGTCAAGATAGCATAAAGAGATTCTCACGTATGTGGGTATGTGAGAAGAATGGAGAAGAGCCAGCTTCTGTTGCTCAGGACGTATTTCCAAGGGGCAGACTGGAGCCCCTGGGACTGACTCCTCAAACCTTTCCCAGGAAAATCTAATGTCCCTAACAGAGTCTGCACATGTGGGAACTTGGGAATCACTCCCAAAGGAAATTACATTGGAACTTCATTATTTCCAAGTCATCCCAAAGGAAGATAGAATCTGGGCCTTCCAATCCAAAATATACACAAGTGACAAAATAGAATGTAATGAGTAGAGCTTTTCCTCTCATAACATTCATGCCATTAGATGTATATGAAAATAAAAAGAAGCTTAAATTCAACCAAATTAATGTCTGCTATTTAGACTGTTTTCGTTTAATAGTAGTAGAGTAAATATTGAGAGTGAAGATTCCACTATTACACCGACATATTGTCAGAGGTGAGCATGGGGAAAGAGTACGAGCTGCCTCCATAGAGTCCTGGGAAGCAGAGCCAGGGCGTCTGACTCTGGCCCAATCTCCCAGATCACTGGTTGCATGAAATACAGCAAGTCATATAACAACTTCTTGCCTGTTTCCTCATCTGTAAAATGAAGGGCTGACAATAATAATGATGACAATGGTGACAATAATAACACAGGTAGCAATAACAATAGCTAACAAGGAAAGCTTATTAGTTGAACTTTGGTTTAACCCTCTCAATGCCCCTATGATTTAAAATATGATAATTATTACTTCAGTTTTACATTTGAGAAAACAGGCTTAGGGTAATTTCCTTAGTAGTATGGCAAGAAGAGGAAAACTTACTCTGAAGTTAGTGGCATTGAAGCTTCAGAGCCCTATCTTTGAATAGACTCCCCCCTTCCAAGACTCTGTACCTAATTTTGTATTCTTTATTTTAAAGATGGTTTCTCAAATTGTATAGGTTCCAGGCACCATTGAATTTGGATTTGTCCCTGATATAGTCACAAGGCAGTTGAAATTTAAGGGCACGTGATCCAAATCCAAAGCCCAAAACTTTACTCTGCTTAACTGGCCCCCTTTGGCAGTTTCCGTTCTTCATAATGTCTCAGTCTGTCTATGTCCCCTCAAAATCCATATGTTAAAACCCTAACTCTCAAAGCAACCATATTTTGACTGGACCTATAAAGAAAGAATTTAAGTTAACTGAGTTCCACTTGTTTAACCTTAAGGTGGGACCCTAATCTAATAAGCTTAGTTTCCTTATAAAAAGAGGAAAAGAACAGAACTTTATCCATGTGCATCCCCCAAGGAAAGGCCATGTAGGTCATAGTGAGGAAATGGCTGTTCACAGGTAGGGAAGAGAGATCTTGCTGCAAACAAAATTTGCTGCCCTTTTGGTCATGAACTTCTGGAATCCAGAGCTGTCTGTTCTTTAAGTCACATGGTCTGTGACATTTTGCTACAGCCATTGGGGCAGTCCCAAACACCACTGTATGTTTGCCTTGTCCTTGCAGTCTATGTCTCAATAATAAGACTGCTTGTATGTCCTTTTATTTCCTTTAAAGGGTCATTTCACCAGCAGTATCTTAAGTGCAGTCAGGACAACATCTTCCTGAGCCTGATTTTACATCATTTCATCTCAAAATCAAAATGCCTTCTTTTTTTCTGGTTTCAGGGAAGTAGTAGAGGTATCAAAGTGTCAGCAATAAATAGTGGAATGTCAAGTTCTAATCTCATTTATTCTTGATTTGCCTAAGATAAGCTGGGCTTCCATGTGCATGTCATTCTAGCATCCTTAGGCTTAATACTTTCATCTGCATAGGATTGTTGGTTAGAATAATTAATCAAGACTATACTGCAGAAACTTCCCAGTGTGATGTAGCAAATACTATTTGATTACCTTTATATTATGTAATTTGTAACAATCATATGATTGTTTCAAATTCAGTATAAGATTCTAAACATACATCTGAACATACAATCATTTGTTTTCATTTCTCACCGATTCCTTGGTTCTTATTTAATGAACTTTTATTCATTTATTCACAAATATATGTTAAATACTACTAAGAGTCTGAAGATTTTAGGATTACAACAGTGTGGTAGGTGGAATTATAAGGTAACCTCCAGGATTCCCATCCCTAGTGTATTGCTCTGCGTAATCCTCTCCCCATGAGTATGGTCACCTGTGAATATAGGTAGCTATCCCTCCTGTGATTATGTTACATTCAGTAGCAAAGGTGAAAAGGGTTTGCAAATGTAACCAATGTGTCTAATCAGTTGACTTTGAGTTAATTAAAAGATTATACTGGGTGGACCTGGGCTAAAAGGTGAACACCTAAAAGAGGCTCTAGCAATCAGAACCTGTCATGTTGGCCCTGAAGAAATAGGCTGCCATGTCATGAGAAAGCCTCACAGGTAGAAGGCTGAGTAGTCTCTAGGAGCTGAAAGTGCCCCACTCACTCCTAGCTGATAGCCAACAAAAAAAACGTTGGTCCAAAAACGACAAGAAATTGGAATCTGCCATCAACCTGAATGATCTTAGAAGACTCCAAATCTCAGATGAGATACACTCAAGCCAACACATGTACTTCCACCTGGTGGAACCCTGAGCTCACACAGATAAGAAACGCCTAATCGACACCTAGACTCCTGACCTGGGAACATGGTGAGATAGAAAAATGTGTGTTGTTTTAAACTGCCAAGATTTTGGAAATTTGTTACATGTAATGGACAAATAATACAGAGAGGAAAAAAATATATTCAAGTCCCTGCCTTCCTGGAGGTTTAGCTCTAGTGGGGAAGATAGGTAATAAGCAGCTCATAAATTAACAGTAATTCTTCAACTAGTGATACGTACAATGAAAACTGTGCAATAGGGTAGTAGGGGAGAGACAGACTGAGGATGAGACTTATATTTGGTAGGATAGCCAGAGAGGACTGCGCTTAATAATGAGAGGAAAGTCAGCTGTATTAGAATGAGTTTGGAAAGAACATTCCAGGCAGAGAAAAAAAGGAACAAGGCCTTCAGCTGCAGTGGCCATATCATTACAGAATTAACTCCAAGAGTCACATGGAGACACTGCTACATAAGCTCATTCGCTCAACGAATGTTTAATTTAATATAAATGTATAACTGCCTAAAAAATATGCTTCAGTAGAGTGGGTCCTATTGGACATTAATCAGTTTAAGTGCCATTAGCCAAAGTTCTAATTATAGGATACTTTTAAATTCGGCTGTTCTTCAACCTTTGCCAGGCAGAAATGTTCCTTATAGAACACAGTACTTAGCACATAATGGGAATTCGAAAGGACAGCTATTGGATTGGAGTGAATGTTTCAACTTCTTTAAAGTTTCATGTTTGTTTGATTCTTTTGGTGTAGAATGTTTTTCCCTGGTGAGAAAACATAATAATAGGCCACAATTAAATTCTGCTCTACCTAAAACTTCTGATGTGTAATTTAAGATCTCAATTACTAGGCATGTAATGGTAGGACTATAATAAATCAATAAATATAAAATTGGTAGTTTTGGCTAGTGGACTAGCATTCATAAAACTCTACATATAATAAACACAGTTCAGTGTCATTAACCCCATGCAGCATTAAATAGCTCTATAGTATTATCATTTACACATTTTTAGTAAGGAAATTGAGGTGTAGAAAGATTAACTTTCTTAATATTATACAAATAGTGAGGAAGCTGGGACTTGAATCCAGGTGACTGACTCTAAATTCCATCCTGTCAACCACTAGTTGTAAGACAATCTCGACAATGACTAAAATGAATTAAGGATATACTATGTGCCAGGCATGGCTAATTACATCACATATATTAACTAATTTAATCATAGAGCAACATTCTGAACTAGGTACTGTTAGGTTTACATAGCCAAACTAATTACATTTGGACATTTTAACTTCTTAATCATGAATTTCTGTTATTAGCCTGTGTTGTCTTTTCTCCTTTCCCTGGACTCTATCTTCCATCGCTTGGTCAATCTTCAAGGGTTGGAGTAAGGAGTTCCCCTCTGCCCCTCCCCAAATTTCAAATTTGAGTTTTAACTAAAATGTCATGCCCTGCAATTGAGGATAATAGAATCAAGTAAATGGAATGTGAATTGCTAGTCTACAAAATAATTCATTGTAAGAAGCATTTAGTAAATGCTGGGGCTAATGAGACCAGGGAACTCCCTCATGTTGAAAAGACCAAAGTGACCTCCAAATCCAAATGAAGTAGAATATTTCTCAATCTAAGCAACGTGGCAAAGGTATATCCTAAGGACAGGATTGTGGCTAGCATAAGGAAACTTCCTTATTTAATCAATTATTTTGTAACTATCCAGGGTAACAAATCTTCAACAGGAGGGATGTGGTCTATATGGAATCTAGAAACAGGAGATCCAAAAAGGAAGCACCTGCCAGTGTTTATTCAGCTTTGTCCTGGAAAGAGAGGACTATGAGTCTATTGCAGTGTTTTTCAAATTGTAGGCTGTGACCCATTGGTAGGTCAAGAAATTGATTATTGGATAGTGACTGACATTTTTAACAAGATAGGAGAGATGAGAGTTTATCGCATGAGATTTGGTTCAGTATTATTTTGTGAAACTTCTGTTTCCACTGTAAAATACATAAATACACATATACATACGTATGCACACATACACATTTGAGTGTGCAAGTACTCTTTGATGTGATAATACATTTATCTCTATGAGTCTCTTTGAAAACCATCGGTACACTGATCTTATTTTTTCTAAACCAGTGGTTCTCAGACTTTGGGATTTCATAGAACCACAACTCATCCTTGAAACAGGAAGAATAAGGAACAATAATAGGGTTGCCAATATTTTTGCTCTGCCAAGTTTAAATATTATAAAGATAATGCTACTCTCCCTAAAGTGAAAAGTTTTGACATTAAAAATTATAATGACATAATCATGAAATAAAGCAAATTCTTCCAAATTCAATATTTTTAGTTTCATCTAAGTCTGCTGCAATGCTCTTGTATTTTTATTTCACATCAGATTCATGAAATCCAGCCAGATCCTGAAGAACAAGATGTAACTGAGCAGTGCATTGTTACCCTCATCTCAGTAAACCATTCTTTAGATTTATCTCTCTTTTTTTTCTTTTCTGCACTTGCTAAGCTTCTGATATGTAATTTTATACTGCAGGAGGTACAACCTCTAGTACCATGAGCCAGAATAGAGAAAATGAACACTCAATTTATTATGCCAGGTAGTTCTTTCTCCATTAATTAGTGCAGAAATGCCTGGCTTCATAAATGCTCCCTTGTGAGTTTGAATAACGTGAATCGACTTTTCCCAAATCTTATCATCAAAGAGTAAGTGAATAAGATTACATTTCTGGACCTACAAACTGGAAAATTGGATATTTCAGACCACGTAACTCTGAGGGGCAGTCAAAGTGCAACTCATGATAATTCCTGCTATTTTAATACCAGTACGATTAGTTCCCAAAGCTAACCCCGGAATCTCACACACTGTTTACCATGCTTCTTGTGAAAAGCATCCAGTAGCTCCTTGTTCCTGGCTTCTGCATCCAGCCCACTTCCCCTTCCAGGATGCCTTTTAAATGCTGTCATCTCAGCTTCTCCTCAACCAGTGCTTGGATCTGACCTCCTTGCTACCTGAACAACAGCCAGGCTGGAGCAGACACTGTAAGCAGCTCTACTGATCGATTTGTTCACATTCATACCTCAATTGCTATCGATGATCTGACCGAGAAGGGTTCCCAGAACTTGTCAGCCACACCCCTCACCACGTCACTGCGGATGACAGCCCAAGGCAGCCAGCTGGCCTCCCTCTTGGGGATCTCCTTAGCTTCAACTTTATAGGGATTACAGTTCCAGATCTGACTATAATAACATTGCACCATGTCTAGGACACAAGTGCCAGAGCAAGAGCATTTATTCAAGACCTACGAACTTGCAAACTTGAAAACTAGAACATGCTTCCATGTTGGACACAAGTTTAACTCTGAACTAGTCATATCAAAAGGGGGTCACTAAACAAATCAGCAGCATGGACAAAACTTATGGAGCTCAATTTGTCATTTCTTTTTAAATCCGTTAACACATAGATTATATGCATTCAAAAAGATAGTCCTAATGAATCAGCACATATCTATTCATTAAAAGGAGATTCCAATAGCACTTAAACTTAGAAATGTTTTTCTAGCAATTCGTTCAACTTACCACATATACTTGAAAATAATATAATTGCATTTCTTTTTTTAAAAAAATCCTATAATTCAGATAATATTTTTCTCTAATTTAGATCAGGCTTCCTCCCATTTAAACTAAATTAGTTCAGTCTTGTGTCAGGGATATTTACACTTGTTTCTTCTGCTGGCTTCATTACCCTCTCTCTGCCCTGATTCTTTTAAAGGTCAATCCCTGAACTGGAAAAACTCCATCTTCCCACATTTTCATTTCTCTTACACCCTGCAGAGGAGTGAAATTAGTGAGAGATGGACATGGCTAATCACCATAGCAGATTGTGGTTCTAAGTAACTGCTGCAATGAACTGCATACACCAGTTATAGCGTCTCAAGTGCAGAACGAATATTTCTTTCCTTGAAGGGTTCTTCAGCTGTAGGTGAACATCATCTTTCATAATATTTGAAATTCAGCAATTCATTCTCTGTCTCTCTTACACTCCTAAAACTTTTTTTTTCTATTATAATGCTGTCCTTCCTGCCCACAGGCCTGAATTTCATGGAGAGCTTCTCCACATCTTTGTGTTTTCCCCAGTTCCACCTCTGTGTCCTATTGAAGGGTCCTAATTACAGGAAATAACTAATAAATGTTTGCATTATTTAATTAGATCATGCAGTGAAACCATTCATGTTACAAGTGAAGAAACTCAGTCTTCACAAGGTTGAGTGCTCAGTATCATCTAGTGAGAGTCAGATCTGAAACGTCAGGTTCAAGTCACTTGATTTCTCAGTCCTCTCAAAAACTGCCTTGGCTGTGAGCAGTGACTAAAGAATACCATATTGTTTTTATGGTAGAAAACTCAAGACAATACTAACAAAATTACTCTGCAAAGATGTATTAAAATATTCATTAAATTTCAAAACGTTCTCACTAGAAAAGGCTTTAAAACTCAAATATGCTAATTTTATAAATGAGGAAAATAAAACCCGGAGACATGGAGTTCCCTTTGGGTTTTATTACATCCCATCATGTCTGCCATGAATCAGGCCTGATGTGGCAATTGTGTCTGTGAGATGGCCCAAAATGGTTTAAAAGAGTAACCAAAAATATGTTTTAATAAAAGAGCCATGCACATGAGAACAGCTAGCCAAACCCTACCTCCTCTGCTCTTGTCACCTACATGTGTTACCTGGGTTTCCTGCTCATTTAATTTTTTTCGACTTGAATAATGCCATAGTCTCCACTAAGGCCACAGTTCTTTGCAGCAAACTAATGTGAACCCAGAGAGAGAGGAATTTGGAACCACACATTTTTAACATTCAGAGATAATTCAAGATCATTCAAGTACTTTCTAAGTGTCAACACCCAGGCAAATGCTCTTGCCACCCCCAGTGTTTGCCTGCAAAAACATTTCATTGCTGAAACATACTGCATTGCCAGAATATTTTTGATAAAGCGCATTTGTAGCAGAGGGTTCTATACAGATATAGCCTCACTTTCCTCAGGGATCCTAAATTCTAACCTGAATATGTAGAAAATTACAGAAAGATGATTAATAGGTAATTTATAGAAATCCATTATGTGGATGTTCATTAACTCAAAACACAGAGCAGAATGAGAGGAAATGGTTTTATATTGCTCTGATAAGGATTTAAATTATCTATGAAGAAGAACTTCCTGACAAATACCAGACTTGGTTACCAAAGTGGTTGTGGAATTTCCTTCTCAAAGCTTTCAAATTAGTATCATTTCCTTTTAAGACTGGGTAAGAAGTTGTTGTTGTCTTTGCATTTTGGTGGGGTTTTCGTTGTTGTTGTTGTGTTGTTGTTTTGTTCAAATAGAGGACAAAACTTTATGACGCTAGACATCCATTTGTCACAATACTTCAAGGAACAACTTCACAATATAAATCTCAAAATAACATTTCAAAATAAAGCTTACTGGCTTATATATGAATATAAAACCAGGGTAACTTCACAACATGTACAATCACAAGAATGGTATCAAAATTGGAATGGGTTGCACTCCATGTATGTATAATATGTCAAAATATACCCTACTGTCATGTACATCTAAAAACAACAAATAAAAAAAAATTTTCAAAAAAAAAATAATAACAATAAGAAGGCCTAGTAAACTCTGAAACATGTGACCAAAGAAATTTCTAGAATCTCCTTTATAGGGGAGATTCAAGATTCCATATATAGTAGAAGGGTATCATGGAAGAGGGAAGGAAAGGGTAGAAAAGATCTGGTAATAAAAGAAAAATTGAACCATATCAATATGTTCACCGTACTCTTCTGTCCAGAGCCATATACTTCCCCAAGCATCCATTTGGTCATGAAAAAACAGTAGAATACCCAGCCACTTCCTTCAAGTATTGTTTTTCAAGGTCATAACAATATCTTGAGACAACTACATGAAAAGCACTATAATATCAGAAAAGCATTATTAATAGATTACCCTTTGAGTTTAAAGTTCTTTGCCTTAGTTCCTTTTGCTTTAGGGCTCTCCAATGAGAAAAGCAAAAGCTAAGGGTTATTGTGGTGTTAAGGGGTTTCCTGAGGCTGAAAAGGAACAACTTCAACACTTCATTAGGTATTGCCTTGTATTGTCTTCTAATTGCTTCTTGTGCGTAAGTCTTGCTTTTCCCAAAAGATTCAACTTCTCCAAGACAAAGACCTTGATTTATATTTCTTTCATATTCTCTAAAACTCTAAGTCTGGACTGAGCACGTACCAACTCAAAGTAGTTGATTGAATTATCTCTAAGTAAGGGCCAGTCACCCATATATATTTCTCTGACAGTGTGTCACACAGTATTCTGTAAATGAGCAAGGCTGAAAGAAGGGGTATTAGTTTTTACTACAGTATATGCGACACAATACATCAACATATTTATGGGGAAAAAGTGAAGTCACATCTTCAGAGCCAAGAGACTGAACTAAACAATTAGATTAGTAAGGGTTTTTATTCATTTATGTACTTAACACATATGCTGCTTACATGTTCCAGTCACTGGTCCAAACATTTCACAAACATTAGCTTATTTACTCCTAATAACAATTCACAGAATTATTATTATTATCCTCATTTTATAAGAACCTGGAGCCTCAAAGAAAAGGCAATTTGTCCAAGTACATACAACCTTACTGAATTTAAACCTGGGAAGTCTGGCTTATCATTTATTCTGTTTACCAAGGGGAGAGAGCTCCGAAAGTTAGAGAGCAGGAAGAGCCGCCATTTTCAATCTTCAGCAGTTTCCAGCTATCTGCAAAGAGAAATATGGGGGAAGAGGGCAGTGATCAGTGGAGTGAAGGAGTGAATGGAAATTTCCTCTCTACTGTCAAAAGTTTAAGGTAATAATCTGTGTAATAATCTGGAATAATCTGACAAAAGAGATGAAATAGGAGGCGAAGCGTGCAGATGTATTAACGTACAAAAGGGGAAAAAATCGCCACATAGGAAAATCACATAAAATCACCCACTTCATCACATGGTTCAGAAACTTGTATCCTACTTTTCCATCAAGGGTAGGGAGAATGAGAACATAGACAATTTTAGCAGAATAGTAAATGGTTTTTAGGAGAACTTAAAACCATTGTTGTATGATCTTGGATAATATACAACAGCCTGGGACAGAGTTCAATAGGCCGCTGGGTCAAAAATTAAAAATGACTCTCTATGGGACTGAAGTAGGGCACAGTAACAAAGATCTGCCCAAGTATGTTGACAAACTTCAGTCTTTCTTCTTATAGGATATGAGTTTAGTCATACCTGGTTAATGAAATTTTAGCAAGAAGACTAAAGGTAATTGTGTTCCTCTTTAGGTGGATCTCATCTTGTAAATAAGAGAACTTTTCAAAGTTTCTCCCTGTGATAGGAGGGTGGATACAAGGGAAGATCAGAGGGATCTTGATTTTGAAGTAGGTTCTAAGGCTTCTTAGCATGTCAAAACACCAGAGTTGGAGTACTATTTCCTGAGCCTCAACAAGAGCATACATCTCTGCTCCTGGAAGACCATTATTTAAAAGCAGTCTACATCACCGCTCACATCCATTGAACAGAACTTGTCCACACCTCAAAGGGAGGCTGGGAAGTGTAGTCTTTAGTTGAGTATCATCACTATGTTAAAAACATTACAATAGTATAGAAGTTCTTTCCTGTCATCTGGATTCCTACAACATCTCTGCTTAAATGGCTGTGGTCCAAAAGGACTTCTTTGACCACCCTGTCTTAGATAGCACCCTGGACACTCTCTTGGCCCTTGCCCTACTTTATTTTGATTCCTAGTACTTCCACTGTCTGACATCACATTGTATTTTTATTTATAATCTGTGTCCAACTCCCCTTCTTTAGAAAATATGTTCTATAGAATCAGAAACTTTGTCTCTTGTTCACTGCTATCTTCCCAACACCTAAGAGTCACTCAGTATTTGTTAAATGAATGAATAAATAAATAAACAATGAATAAACAATGTTCTAACTTGATTTCCTACCTGTAAAGTTGACCAAGAAAAAGAACAAGAGTTTAGTTATCTTAACTTGTGCCAGAATTCTTGGGAAAGAAAAAAAACTGTCATTCATGATTTTAAAAAAAAAATCTTCTTGGGGTAGAGGACAAGAATTAACATCCAGTATTTGAGTATGATTTCCCTTCATGAACTAGTGGGAGAAGTAAGGAGAAAACAGGCCAGATAACTAGGAACAGAAGACCCAGAAAGATGTCAGAAATCATCCCAATGGGATCCTGAAATTTCATTAACATCTGCTACACTACTTGAGTGGATTGTAGGACGCTAAAGAAAGGTCAGGGTTCACAACTGGACAGGTATGGAGAAGTTCAGGAATGGTACATGGGGACATGTGCACCAAAGTGCCAGAGAAGGCCTTGAGAACAAAAGCCCATCTGGAATTTCTGAAAATCTTAGAGTTCCTACAATGACAGCACACGGAGAGTGGGTGGAATCCACCTTGTATGTCAACACTACATATTATTTATTCTTTATCACACATTTAGATAGGAATACCTTTTATATCACTCTGTTGATATCATTTATGAGTTATTATGAGGACTTTGGAAGAGATCAGAATCATGTGTTCATGTGCTTTTCATCATTAATATTTCTAGTGAGAGTGAATAACTTTTTTACTCTGCATTGACTCAGCAAAGGATAAGGTACACAGAGGACCTTCAGGATTTTCCACAAACTGCACCCTTACTTTCTGTCTGTACTCACTGCAGGGAGCAGTTCATGCAGTTTGCAGGGTATATCTGGTTCACCAAGGTGTGGTCAGATGATGCTTCAACCCTACCTTCCTTTCTGCCTAATCCATTTTATTTTAGTAATATGCCTTTATCCCACCATCTTTGGTATTTAGCCCCACTTTAAACTTTTCTTAAGGTAAGAATATTTTCACAAAGCCCTTTGTTTTATAATGTAATCTTACAAGTTAAGTTTTAAGAATAGTAGTATGTGTAAACTATTAGACAGAGGGGTTCAGAGAATAAATAAAGACTGCTAACAATAGTTCTTAAAGGATTGCATACTCCTAGTTATGTATTGTTGAGTGTAAACCATTGTAAAACACAGTGACATGTGGATATGACACTATGTTCTTTTTCTTTCTGCTCATGTGGTTAATTGACTCATCCAACCCCAGCACTGCTTCCTGCTCAAGAGGGAACCCAACCTTTGAAAAGTTTTTGAAGTCCATTATGGGGATCCAGAGGAAAAGATGCACGGAGTAGCCAGCTTAGCTTTCTCTGTCTCATTAGCCCCTGGGGAAAAGACTTTCCTTTCTGTAGACTCATCATTCCAGGACTCCAATCACTATCATAATTAATTACACCAATAATGCCAGAATTATTGCATGGACCAACCAAGGAGACCACTGAGCTGCCTCTGGTTTGCGAATTGTGACAAAGAACTGAGTAGGACTTCTCTAAGTAGTTGTTTTTGTTTGTTTGTTTTATGTTTTTTGTTTGGGGTTTGTTTGTTTGTTTCTTTGGTTTGGGTACTGAGGATTGAACCCAGGGGCACTTTACCACTGAGCCACATCCCCAGACCTTTTTATTTTTTATTTTGAGACAGGGTCTTGCTAAATTGCTTAAGGCCACACTGAGTTGCTGAGGCTGGCCTAGAACTTGCAATCATCCTATCTCAGTCTACAAAGTCACTGGAATTACAGATGTGAACCACCATACCCAGCTTCTAAGTGGTTCTGAATAGGATACCACAGAGAGATTGGGACCGATGCCTTAGCCAGTAACAAAGTACACATTTTCCTGGAGCAACCTCTGTGCTTCTGTGACTTGCACACCTAAGATGACAGTAGGCAGCTGGTGGTCACCTAGGAGACTGAAGGTCCCAAACATACTCTGTCCTGCCCTCACATTCCTGTACTGCAGCAGAGTTGAGTCCCTCTCTAGTTGCCATACCTGTATATTTATATCCTTATTTACCTATCTACCTAATTCTCCCATTAAGGCAGGATCTTGTAAAGGGTAGCAAATAAGTGACATTCATTTTTGCCTCCCTAGTGCCTCACACTATTTCCCATGGAAAAAAAGCTATTGAAAGACACCCGCCGCCCGCCCCACTTACTTTCTCTTGCTTCACTAATTATTCTTAAACACAGCACTTTCACATATTCAAAAACTTCCAGGAGTCTTCTATCTGTCATTGTATTAGGTCTAACTCTGCTACTTAATTTCCAAGGAACTTCATAGTATGTAATTGATAGATTTAATTTTTTAAAATTTTTCTTCTAGAACAAAATGTTACTAATTTCTTTCAGAAATAATATTTAATTTAGGACAACTAAATGATGAATTTGGATACTCAGGATTACTTCAAATTCTTACTCATTAATAGTTTTTTCTTTGGTTGTGGGTACTTTACCCTTATATTAACTCTTACTGCCTTTGGAGTCTACATCACTGTCTATTACTAACTACGATACACACTGTCTTCTACAGGGCACGAGGATTCCCACTCTGTAGCTCCTTATAGTTCCCATGATTATAAGATCGGATAACAAGGCAAATTGTATCAGAGCATGAAACTTCACCAATGGATTGACCACTTCTAAATATAATTACCAAAGGATAATATAAATCCACAAAAATGATTACTTTGAATAAAGGGAAAAGGAGGTTGGAATGGAAATGGTGACCAAAGGCCTTTAGTTTTATCTGTAGCAGCCTTATAAAAGAATATATTTGCATCCAGGTAGATTGTTTCCAAATATGGCCACAACAATCTCTCTCATGCTGCTTCCCCTTTTGCCATGGGATGTTGCTGCTCCCCCCATAGTTTTGTGGTGTCTATCTCGTCCCCTTGAATCTGAGCTTGGCCTTGACCTGCTTGGACCATAGAATATGGTGGAAGTGACAAGGGGAATGTTCCAGAGCCTACCCTTAAGAGCTCCTGCAGCTTTTGTGTCTATTTCCTTAAGACCATGAGGCATCACATAAAGAAATTTGACTTCCCTTCTAGAGGATCAGACAGAATTTCTGGAGGCTAAGGAGGCTGAAAGACAGAGAAGAGAGAAGCTCAGTATTCTAGTTATCCCAGCTGAAGCATCAGACATGTGAACAGGGCAATCTTGTATGTATCCCCCCAAACTACGGCTGAATAAGCAAGTCCAGAGGAGATGACCCATTCCAGCTGAGCCCTAACTAGCCAGCCTCAGAACCATGAGTAAATAAAATGACTGGCACTTCAAGGCACTGGGTTTCAGGCTGATTTGTTACACAGCAATAGATCACTGCTATATTACTTGTGTTATTCAAGATTAATTTTAAAAAATAAATAAGGGTACATGCAAATCATTCTTCTTTTTAGAAAGAACCTCTCTCCTTTCCCACCTTACATTCCATCTCCCTAACATCTCTATTTATCCAGTTGATCATACAATCTCCAACAATGCAATACAAAATCAGTGCAAATCAAGGCAAAATCAGGGTGAAGTGATTAGAATGTGAAATCATCTTGCAAAATATGTAGAAAATCATAAAGTTGATGAAGGTGATGTTAGAAAAGCCCTTAAATCATGGGCAACTCTTCTGACAAATGAAAATCTGCAGCTGGAATAGTTAACATTTTGAAGAAGATGAAATCCACGTGGAAGATGCACAGTAAGTGCTTCAAAGGGAAGTGATTTGAACGTCAAAATTCAAGAGAGGCTCTTGGAAAATTGATGAAGCCCTCAAATATTTTTGAAATAATGACACTTTTTATGATTTGCCCACAGAAGTCAAATGCAGAAGGACGTAGTATCACGACACTAAGTAATTTTGTTAGAAAATTAAACTTCTCAAAATCCACACTTGATTCAACTTTTGTTCTAATACTTAACACACCACTGATCAACTGAATTTTGTTAAATATATGTTAAATTAATTTTAATAATTGCTTTATTTTTTTAAAGATAAAGTCTCACCAAACTTGTTACCTTTTTGATTCCTATCTTTAAGGATTCACTTTAAGTGGTTACCAGTTATCCGAGGAAATTGGGGGCTTCTGTACCTGTCTTCAACTCATCTTTCTAACTAGCAGGTATATTCATTAAGGGTGGGGCCTTGGGTCAGGCTTTATAAATATCCCTGGATACTACAGATAACAGAAGACAAAGATTCAACAAATGTGACAGCAAATGACCTGCTGATTGATTGGCTTACATGCAGATATTGCCATTGAAGAACAGCATGGTTCCATTATCAATCCCTGATCCAATATGGGCTGGCTTTTATTCTTCTCCAAACTCTTCATAGGCCCGCTACAAACTTCCTGCCAAAAGCACTTTCAAAGACTGGATACATTTAAAACCAATTCAAGCATGTAAAGTCGCTTTAGGAAATAAGCCCCATGTCCCTAGGGCTCAGCTAAGGAGGGCCACATTTGAGAACAGGTGTGCCACTTCACTGAGCAGGAATTTGGAAATGTCAAACATTAGGAACACTCCAACTCAACCTGCCTGCAGTCACACTTCTGGGCTCATGTCAATAAATGCCTTGCAGAGATGGGCATTTGAAAAGATCTCTCACCATGGATTCAAAATTAGTTAAGACAAAAAAGCATTTAGCTTTTTAAAGAAACCACTTTGGGGAGGGCAAAAAGTCTTCTTAAAAAAAAAGTGGTCAGTCAGAAAACACTATGACAACAGTCTGTAACATTACTTATTTTACCATCCCTGAAGTTCAGTCTCCTTCAACTTACATTGCATCCCTGATTGCAAGAATAATAATAAGAAGAAGTGGGCTGTTTTCCTTGTCATTATCAGGGTTACTTGCACCTCTTTGCAAACGAGAAATTTACAACACAAACTTGGCTGCACATATTTTTTAAACTGTACCCCTCCCAGTAGGGCACCCGGTGTTCTGCAGCCTATCAGTCAGTTCTGGGGCAAATGCAAACAATACTTTCCGTTATAATAGCTCGTATCCAGGAAGAAAAAACAGTCTCTGTAGCGTGGCAGCCAGAGAAAAGTTTACTAGCTTTAGCCAATTGGAGGCTGTGGAGCTGGGCCAAGTTAGCATGTTTTTCTCCGCCTCTAGATGAAGTCATGATTGAAATATGGCATTGAACTTATTTTAAAAAGGGAAGAGGAATAGGAAAGAAAAGCTAAACCTGCACCAAAGTGCTGTGTGCAGTGGAGAACGTGGTAAGGAAGTGTGTGCATGCTTCTGAACTCTGAGTGGTTCTCAGTTCTGTAACCTTCGCCTCCCACTGGGTGGAGTAAGGCCTTTAAGAGCAGCTGGAATGCAGTTCCCCTGATCAGCTTAGCCAGTTGTTGCCTGTCTGAACCTCTGCCAGCCTGGAGAGCAGTGCTCAGAGCTTAAACCAGCCGGTCTCTTTCTGCACCCTCGCTGCCACCCTTCTCACCTCAGCAAGAAGGAGCTTCCAGCAGGAGAGATTGTTCCCACCTGTCAAACCATGGGAGAGGATGCTGCACAAGCGGAAAAGTTCCAGCACCCGAATTCTGACATGCGCCAGGAGAAGCCACCAAGCCCCAGCCCCATTCCCTCCTCCACGCCAAGCCCCAGTCTGAACCTGGGGTGCACGGAGGAGGCCATCCGGGACAACTCGAAGGTGAATGCAGTCACGGTGCACACGCTCCTAGACAAGCTGGTGAACATGCTGGACACCGTGCAGGAGAACCAGCACAAGATGGAGCAGCGGCAGATCAGCCTGGAGGGCTCGGTGAAGGGCATCCAGAACGACCTCACCAAGCTCTCCAAATACCAAGCCTCCACCAGCAACACCGTGAGCAAGTTGCTGGAGAAATCTCGAAAGGTCAGCGCCCACACTCGCGCTGTCAAGGAGCGCATGGAGAGACAGTGCGCTCAGGTGAAGCGGCTGGAGAATAACCACGCTCAACTCCTAAGACGCAACCATTTCAAAGTACTCATCTTCCAGGTCAGTGTCCCCTATGTCTCCTCACATGTGGGCTAGGGCTCTTCAACATTCATGATCTCGGTTCTCCTGGCTCTCATGGCCATTTTTACATCTGTCCTGCCTGTCAGGGATCACACACACACACACACACACACACACACACACACACACACCAGGCATTGTCCCTGGGTTGCCTGCAGCAGGCAAAAGTGAAATCTGCACATGGGTGGGAATTTCCCAAGTCGCTTCAGCTTAAAACCAAGGCAGATGTCCTTGAGGTTAGTAAAGTGGGGTCATTAGTCAGTGAGCATGGGGATGCACATCATATAGGTTGGGGAGACATGCAAGTACATGTTCCCACCCTAGTCAAATTCGTTTGTCTCTTTGCATTAGGAGCTTGGGGTTTTGGCAGCAGCTGTTAGCTGGACAGGGCAAATTAATTCAGTGGCTGTTTATTAGCTCTTTGTGGAAATGAGGTAATCATAAGTTTTTTGTTTTGTTCTGTTTAAATCAAGAAATTCATAACAGTCTCAACTATCCCCTTTTCCAAAGGCCACCAATGTTTTGGAGACTAACCAAGTGACTGATTGATTCCATTAAAGTTGAACTAGCCTTGTTCTTTAAAGACCTTTTTAGGCAAAGCAATCTTGTTGAGTTCTTTTTCTAACAAATGATGCACTAAAAATGCAGAGCATAACTCTTTACAAACACACCAGATAGGCCTCTCATTGCTCAGAGAGACCACATCTGTAAAGCAAAATAAAAGGAGTGTTATCAGTTACAGTCACAAAGCCTAGTCTTGAATATTTTCTCCTTCAAATGGTTGCCTTAGAATAAAAAGGCCACTTAATTTTTTTTAATGCATCAATGATGCAGTTAATGTAGCAAGAGGCTATTTGGGGACAGGGAGATTGCGTAGGGTCGTTGTTCCGCCAAGTGGTGGGCATTTGTGAATCCAAGGGCAGCCCTGCCTAGTGCTGGAAGCCTTTCCGCCTTGTGGAACCCAGCCAGCCCAGAGCCCAGGAAGCAATTGCCATCCTGCCTCAGGGCTGTCTCATTGTGACCATGTGAATAGGGAGGATTTCAAAGCCATGGAGGGAAGAGGCTATAACCAACAGTTTGATTGTGAAAGACACACAGGGAAAGCCTTCATCTCCCAAGAAAGATTTAGAAATTGGGATTTAACGGAGGGAGCCTTTTTTTCTGAATGAATCCACTCTGCCAAGTTAGAACCTAAGCCTTCCTATACCCATAAAAGGAAAGACTCATCCCATTGCTTTTTTGTCCTCCTCAAAAATTGCACTTGAATGTTATAAAAGTTTAGCAAGCTGATGCTCTCCTGTACCTTGAAGGCTTTCGCAGTCAGGAAATTGTCAGCTTTTAATACAAATGCAATACGTTTTCACATACCAAATGAACTGAAAAGAGATATGGTAAGCCATATGAGATCCTCACTTTATGAGTATAAAAGATAGTAGAAATCTCAGGTCTTAAGCCATTTCTAAGTTAAATAGTGATCTTCAAACAAAATCAAACATGTACAGTCCTGTTTAACTGCACCACCCCCTCCCATATGAATGAGAGAGATTATCTTGCATCTCATTCCTCAGTTAAGGAATGAGGGAAAGTATTTATCTAGTAAAGGAAAAGCACAATTTGTCAGGATTGGTTCTTGTTTTGTTTATCCACGGACTTCTGCAAATGTTTGGGCAGACGGGGGAAATGGGGGGGAGTAATGTGACTAGAAATTCAAGAGAATTGTGACACTGACATTTAAAAAAGAAATACTGTTGGGGAACTTTAAGGCACATGCTGTTGATGAGAGCCTGACATGGTCACCTGTTTTGTCACATTGGACTGACAGGTGTGAAATTGCAACCAGAAACAGTAAGGTTCTCCACATAGTGAGAAAAGACAAAACAAGAATGCTCAAGACCAAATGGAAGCTAAGAGAATCCAAAACAACCTGCTCAGACTCCATTCTGGGCCCCTCAGCAAGCAGCCCCAGGGATACTTTTGAAGAGCATTTGAAGAGTCAGGGGACTAGAGGCAAGTAACTGGCCTTTTCTTAAGCTGCATAAAAACCTTTATTGGCCTAAAGGATGTGAGAGATCTTGAGTCTCAAGGCAATGCAAGAGGACAATTTGGAGAAACAAATGCAAGTACCATTCCCAATGGGAAGATTGCTCTTTCCCTTGTTCTTTCTTAAAGCAGAAATTTTAGCAGGGTAGCCAACGGACAGCAATCATATGTGTTAGAAAGCAATCCAGTACAATGGTTGAAAAGGTAATTTTTAGAATCATACTAGTACAAATCCTAGTTTCATCACTTGCAAATATGTGATCTTTGACATATTTCTATCTTCTCAATCCTGTTTCCTCATCTATACATTGAAAATATTGATATCAGCAAAAGTATATTTGAGCACTCAAGCCCTGCATATACTGCTAAGCATCTTTCTGGGCATTATTTCAAGTATTCCCAATTTACAGATAAGAATGCTGAGGGTCAGTGGATTTACTTCTTGTCTGACATTATTGAGTAAGCAAATAGTGAAGCTAGGATTCAAACTCACGTTTACGTAACCCCAAAACATATGTTCTTAAACACTGGTATTTCCCTTCTCATCTCTCTTTCGTAAGGTGAGAAATAAGGAGATAACATTTTAAATGGTTAGCACAGACTGACGTGGTGTAAATACTTAATGAATAAGACGCTATTACTGAGTAGATCTAAAATGCATTTGCTCAGAGAGGAGGCCACACTTATACTTGGTTAGAACTATGGCTGTTGGATCAAACTGATCCCACCCTTCCCAGGATCTTAAAAGAGCTCTGCAGATGCCTTTTGAGTTTGAACTTATACACACACACATGCATGGTATGCCTACCATCATGCTGAAATCAGCATTATGTCATGTTGCCAAGAAAGTAATCTGCCCAAAGACCTCTAAATAGACCCTTCTAGTAGCAGCAGCATCTTCACAGATGTAGCAGAGGGGACTGTGTCCTAGACCTGCAGGGGATGTGGAAGCTAGGTAGTGTACCAGGTGCCACTTGGCATCTTTAAGTAGTTTCTCATTTTCAGTTCACTTGAACCCTATTCTGGACTTTCCCTTACTCAATCTATTAGTTTTCTAGTTCAGGACAAAATTGTGTAAACATAAGAGATTGTGAAAAGAAAATCTGCCCTGATTTGGGCATTTTGGTATTGTAATATTGAAAATATTATGTTTCCAGTTGTGAAGTTCTATCATGTCCTCCAAAATCTACAGATATATATTGGTTGGTTGGTTGGTTGCTAGACACTAAAACATTTGCACTTTTTCATTTCAAACTTTGTTCTTAATTTGTGCTACTTAAAACGTGTCATTTATTTATTGAAATCTGTGCTGAACTTTACAACATTGTTATAGCTGTTAAGCATCTAATTTCTTAGCAATTACTTCAAATTATTACCAGTAGTATCTAAAACTGGAGAAACATTCAACTTCCTTTGAGTGATTAAATAAATTTTTAAATCCTCATTAAACTCAGCATCTTTCCTTTTTAAACTTTTTTAACAGCTCAAGATCAATGTTTGAATTCAAAATACTGTGACATGACCCAGCATTAATGAAACACAACTCATAGGCTTTGCTAATCAAAAAGGAAATTTTACAGATAGACAAAGACTAAGACTTTGCCTATAAGCATGCCTATCTTTGACTAAAAAATAGAATTTGTGCAGAAAAATCAGTAGATTTATAGTTAAGAAGAAATTTTCTCTTTTGGTTGAAGAAGCTAGAATTTCACGAGTAACTGGCCCTGAGGGCATGGTGTCCACTTATGTCCTCTTAAGGTTCTAGTAATGACTATTTGAAAAAGCAGTTTGGGAATAATTTCAAATCCAGTGAACAAAACGAGAGTACTACTCATGGACAGCTTACTCTTTCCTCCACATAAAATTGTGAAATTGGGTGAAAAAAATAGAAAGGTTAGATATTTGCAGTGGATACATTTCTGGAGAATTGAGCCTATAAATGTGCTCAAATATTAATCATTTGGTTCCTTAGATGAGATCAGAATTTTAGAAAAGTGCTAAAAGCATAATATCTTCAGACTGTTTTAAAATTGATTTTTTAAAAAAGATTGTACTTTATCCAAAGCCACTGCTGTAAAAACTGTTGAGTTAGGACAGACTTAGAAGAAATAGAAATATAGATAATCAAAGACACCTTTATACAACGACTTGCCATGTTTCTATCACATTGATTAACATTCCCATAATGAGATATTGGTTTTGATGTGTTACACAGCAATGCCCTTTTAGTTTATAAAATAACAAAATACTAGTTCTTCTTATTATTATTACATTTATTGAATGACAGCACTGCCCCCAGCACTTTAAATGAGTAACTGATTATTGTTGGTACTTCTTTGAAAAAATCATTAGCTTCTCCCATATGTAAAAAAAAAAGTAGTTTCTTTGTCATGTGCAAACCTTCCAAGTAAATGTTGCCCCTTCCATTGTTTTGTGATCTGTGTTCATTTGAATTTAATGAATGAAAACATGTTCTCCCATGCAACTCAGGTCCGGCAGGAAGCAAAACACATTTAGTATGAGAACACCATGGAATCATTTCTGCAATTTACTAATTCTATTTTGTAGAGTTTAGGTTAATATCACACAATCAAATATTTTAGAGCTGGAAAGCACCCTAATAATCATTTGGTTTAACTTTATTTTATATCAAAGAAGCAGAGGCCCTAGGAAACCAAGTCACTAGCAATGTTTCATTTTGTTAATAATAGAAATTACAGACTAGAATTGTGAAATGAGTAAAAACAAATACTATAATCCCATAGTAATGAAGTTCATGTTTACTGAGTTTTCTATACCAGCTTTTAAATAATTTCGTGTGATTTGTTTTTTGTTTTGTTTTGAGTCTTTTATGTATAACAAAGAACACCTAACCAGTGTGATCAAAAAAAAAAAAAATGGAACCCTTGATAACACTGAAAAATAATGAAACTTTTAAATCCTCCAGAATGTGAAAGACTGCTCAGGGATTATAACTAATGCATTTTATTCTTATGACTTGCTGATTCCACCGACAGCTGCCCTAGGGGTGCAGTTCTAATCAATGGCTTTATCCGCTTGGCAATCTATACCTCAGAAACACAAATCGGAGAAAACCATCAATGTGTAGGAGACCTATAAATCACAATGTCAGGTGGGCACAGTTCCATTTTAATAACTACTAGTTAGAAATTATTGGATAAAATATTCCATGGACACAAGTTTATGGTTTCCAAATCTCTCTGGAACACCACCACATCCCTGTCAGAGTATGCCATCCTTTGTTATCTTTGTCTAATGTCAAGTATGATTATTTAATGACAGAAAAGCCAACTGCTGGCTTTTAGAAAAAGTTAGAAATTATTGGATAAAATATTCCATGGACACAAGTTTATGGTCTCCATATCTCTCTAGAATGCCACCACATCCCTGTCAGAGTATGCCATCCTTTGTTATCTTTGTCTAATGTCAAGTATGATTATTTAACGACAGAAAAGCCAACTGCTGGCTTCTCTCTCCTTATTCAAGTTCTCAAATGACCTAGGGTTGATTTCATTTCCTAACGCTGGTCATGGATTCCCCTCTTTCTAAAAGTGTGCATGCCTGCATATGCACAAAGATTCACTTCCAAGAGCTTCAACTCAAGAAGAGCCCAGCATGTTGGCAAATTTCTCTGAGTTGATATTTACATGCAAGACTGGACTATAGGTTCACAAGAATCAATTTAAATAACCAATGAGCCAGAGTACAAGGGAAAATGCCACTTCTCAAGAGTTCTTCCCACTCCTTTTCTCTTTTTATGCTGCCAGCATATCCGTCATATATGTTTGAAGTGTGCTGTTTAATTCTCCCTTCCTTTGCAAACCTCCTCAGGGTCCTTGTGAAAGGTCAAAATCACAAATACCTACATCAGTTGAGGCTGAGGACCTTTTTGAAAACAAAGGACAAATAAGCAGCTGCTCCTTGGGGCTCCTACTGAGTAGAACTGCCCAAGGAAGCAAAGCGGCCCACAAGGACTCTTCATGCCATTGTAAGGAGCCACAACACTCAAGTAGACAGATGGTTAACTAGCATAAGTAAGCAGTGACAGAGTTAGGGATGTGTACTTGATCCTCTCCCTTGAAATAGCTGCCAGTCTTAGAATCTGTAAGAGAAAGCAAATCAAAAACATTACAACAGGAAGCTGAAGGCAGAGGAGTCACCTCGCCTGTAGGTATGTGAAATACCAAGTGTTTCCATGAGATGTGTTACTGCATACACAGGCACATCATGAGACTGGGAACCTCAGGGAGGAGGTGGTTATGGAGGATTCATCATCTGAAGTTCAATTCAAATTTCCACCCCACCATAGCAGATACTCCATGGCCAAACACCATGTGTATGTCTTTCAAAAGAACAGAGTCTTTGAAAAGTATTAGCTTTTTTTTTTTTTTTTTTTGGTATATTGAAACAAACATCATGGAAAGAGAAAAGCTACATGTGCTGGCACATTTACAAATTTCTGTGTGAAAAGAGTTTGCCTCTAGAGTGGATGCCATAAGAAGCCACAAAATAATCACTGTCCAGTAGACAGAACATGAAATACTGCTCAAGTAATTAAAATGACAGCAGAAGCATAGCAGTTAGCCAAGAAGACATATCTCACTCACTCGTTTCCAGTTGCACAAAGACATATCCAGCTCATTCTGGATTACCTCTGTTCCTGCTGGGTTAATTTCCATAGTTGGCATCAAAGAATTCTTGTATAAATTTCCCTGGCATTTTACAAAAGAGTTCAACTGAGTTTCCCACCTTCCCACAGCACCTGCTCCCACCCCACAGATGCAGCCTGTATCTACCACTGATCTCTTCTGATTCACCTTCAAATACATTTTCCCCAAAGCTGTCCTCAAAGAATATGTGAAAATAGAGACAAGAATCTTAAGATCCTGCAGAAACCATGCTTGGTTAATAGTAAAACTTACGTTTAAGGAAAACTGAAATACTAATAGTTTAATTCTTGTAGAAGTACAGTAAATATGCCTACCTTTAGTTAGGGTTGAAGAAAGAGAAGTTATCCAGTTTACTACTTTTGATTACCCTGAAAGATTATGCTATATAAAATGTACCACTTCTCTGATAACCAATGCTTATTTTTAACAGTTTTCTGCCTGAATTTTTGCTCTCCTCCCTGAGAACTTTTAATAGCATTTCACTGAACTCTTGGTTTCTTCCTTGCCTGCAAGTAACATCTGTCAAACCTTCTCAACCCTCTTATCAAACCCCAGAAGAAATTTTGCTTCTGGTCTAAGCATCAGATCCCTAGCTATTTCTGTTGTCTACCTGCTTTCAGTAATACTCACTCTCTGAGAATAAAATCCTTCCTTTAAAAAGGGCAACCACTGCCCTGCCTTATGTTCCCCTGATTTTCCAGAGATACCAGCGTTCAGCAAACTTCCTTCTAGACACAAAATTAGGACATTATTTGGTAGTCCTCAAGCCCCAGAGTACAGTGTAGCCATCTGCACTCCCACTCCCTCGGGCCTTCTTAGAAAGCCACCTTATCCAAGGAGCACTCCTTGGTCAAGAAGCTGTAGAGCTCTGGGTGTGGAGGACACAACAGGGAACAAGAGATGAAAATTCCTGACTTCATGGGGAGTGCTTTTCAGCAAAGCAGAAGCAACCTCAACTTGAAGTAAGAGAAAGGTGGCTGTCTGCAAAAGCCCAGGTCACAAATGACTCCTGGTATCTCCATACTCCTTTCACTTCTTCACTTTTTCTCACACTGTGTACCTCACTCTTTCCATGACATTCAAAACAGGAGGGTGTGAGGAGAGCATTGGGAAACAGGATGTGTAATAACTTCCCTCTCACATGGACTCTGTTTAAACAGACTCTGCTCTTCACCTCTCCCAGGACCTTCTCCTTTGTTTCTAACCAATTAATGGACAGGATAATGTATGAGTATGTGTATAAGGGGAGGCAAAGGGCTGTATCTCTTCCGAATACTGTAATTATGCTCTTCAGTAGTTAAGGAGTTTTAAGTTTCTCTATAATATCAAAAATTTGTTCATTTAGTCTTCATATCAAGAAGTTAAAAAAATATAGTCATATTCTTAGAGCATATATTCAATTGTAATCCAAGTTTACTGACTTTTCGATCAAAATGACAAAGCCAGAAAAGAAGTCCTTACCATTAACATGAACTTTACATGAAGTTTAGATCCCAACTTTTAAACCCACTAAATCCAGTCATTTTTCAAACTGAAAATTTACAGGGCAGCCCAAGATATAATCAGGTCACCTTGAGGCTCTGATGGCAGCAGGGTGGCAAGGGGCTCAGCAGCCTTGCCCCCTCCTGCATTCCTGCAGAAACCCTGGTGCCCCTGGGAGCGCAGTTTGAAAGCTGCTAATCTAGGTCAAATCCTCTGGTTCATATTTGGAAGAAACTGAGACCCAAGGAGATTAAGTTATTTGCTGAAGCTGCACAGCCATTTAGCCGTACAGCAAAGACAGAGACCAGGGCCTTCTGCCACACGTTCCATCCTGTGCCATTTTTTTCCAGTGAAAATGTCATGGCACCTGGCTGAAGGCCTCTCATTTTTTAATATTCAAAGAAAAGCATAAAAAATCAAACAGACTCTTATGCTATGTGACCCAAATTGGTCTGGATTCAATCTCCCCAGTGAGCACTGAAGCACCATTGCCCAAGCACTCTGGCAGCAAGTCTTGGGCTCTGTTCTCTAAGCTATTGCAAGGCCATCTTGCCTGTATGAGGAGCTGGAAGGGGGATGTGCTGGGGATATGGAAAGAGGCAGGCAGCTTCTTGGAATTCTCTCCTCACTATTAGATGGAGATAGGAGCCAAAGGATTCTTGCCCAAAGAAGCTATTTAGCAACGGAGGCTTGATATGCAATGCCTGGCAGTGTAATCTCTCACAACTCTAAAAATGACCCTGGTATCTCCCCTACCCCTGAGCTCCCACAAAGCCTATCCTAAACCACACAGCTTCATGACTTTCATGAGCAGGATGCCCCAAGAAGTTGAGATCTTGCTCCTTTTACTCTAAAATGATGTCATCAGGAAGACACGTGTGCTTCTGAGCAGACTCCGGAGCAAAGCTTCACTTCTGATATCTAGCTGGAGAGGGGTCCTAATAGAGACTTTATATGGTGTCTGGCACTTTAGGACTTCTCAGTTTTTTCCTCAACCTCCCTCTTTGATCATTCATCTCAAACTTTAGGCGCTTTTGCAGTGAGATTTTGGCAAGAGCTGAGCCTTCTGACCTAGAGGGAGAGTAGGAGAGAGAGGGCCTCTGGGTTCACAGTACAGTACTTATTTAGCTCCTTTTATCTAGGCAGCTCCTGGTCTATCTGAGTCACAGCCCACTTCCCCTGCTGCCTGTCACTGATAGCACTTTTGCCAGCTATCCTCATGCTATTCCCAACAGGCAGGCCTTGGCCTTATCCAGCCTAAGGGAAAGGACTTGACCAATTTAGAATGAATGCTTCCTAGTCTAGAAAACTGAAGCCACAAACATTTTATTTCTGACATTTCCATTCCCCAAAACAGGCACAAATTACAACCACTTAGGACTATTTGTGAAATATGCTATTAACATGAAACCTACATTGTCCGTCTTTTCAGGAAGAAAATGAGATCCCTGCCAGTGTGTTTGTGAAAGAGCCAGTTCCCAGCCCAGTGGAAGGGAAGGAGGAGCTTGCTGATGAGAACAAGTCCCTGGAGGAAACCTTGCAGACGGTGGACCTCTCCTCAGAGGATGAATTAGACCATGAGGAGGAGGCCCTGGAAGACAGTGCAGAGGAAAAGATGGAAGAAAGTAGGGCAGAGAAAATAAAAAGATCCAGCCTCAGGAAAGTAGATAGCCTCAAGAAAGCATTTTCTCGCCAGAACATTGAGAAAAAGATGAACAAGCTCGGGACAAAGATTGTATCTGTAGAGAGGAGAGAGAAGATTAAGAAATCTCTCACGCCCAATCACCAAAAACCATCCTCAGGGAAAAGTTCCCCCTTCAAGGTTTCTCCCCTCACTTTTGGTCGAAAGAAAGTCCGAGAGGGAGAAAGCCCTGCTGAAAATGAAAGAAAGTCGGAAGACATGCCAAGCAGCGAGCAGATGCCAAATGACCATGAGGAGAGCTCATTTGCAGAGGGTCCTTCTGAAGCATCACTCCCCAGCTCCTTGCTGGAGGGGAAGAACACAGGAGAGGATGCCGAGAAGGGGGCCTTGAGAGGGAATAACTCTGGGATGGACAGCAACATCGACTTGACAATTGTGGAAGATGAAGAAGAGGAGTCTGTGGCCCTAGAACAGGCACAGAAGGTGTGCTATGAGGGTGGCTACATGCTAACCTCAGAGGTGATAGAGCAGTCGAATGAGGAACCCATGCAGCCAGCTGTGCTGCAGGTGGACCAGACCGCCTAAACCCAGAGCCCAGGGCTCCCAGGCTGTATCCCAGGTTAAATGGGCAGCCAGGGCCTAGAAACCAGCTCTTCCACATCTCCAGAACTGTTCACTCACTGATGTCATTGTCTAGGGAGTATCCATTGGCCACACAGTGGCAACATACGAACATGAGGCCAACAAAGCAACCCATCAGGGGATCCACTCAATTTGCTCTGAGATTCTATTGCTGTAGAATTTCTCCAAGATTGTCAGGAAGAAGAAATGGAGCAGTTGAAAAACACTGATCCACTTCACTTGGGAAAACCAGAGGACACTTATAATACTAGTCATGAAATGTGATTCATTTTTTGGTCATTCCATCAGCTTGCTGAATAGTGTGCCATTAGTAAATACAGTGAATTTCTACAGTACCCTGTGAATCTAATTATTATTCTTTCAGTGGGTGATACATAATATACATAAGTGTATAAGCTATATTTTAAAAAGCAAATATTTACTAAAAGTAGAAGGGAATGTTCAGGCAGTTTTTCAGTTAATAGAACCCATTGTTTATTGGAAATGAAGGAAATTTGAAAGACAACGATAGCTAATGACATTAGTATGGAGTAAAGTCAAGACTATTAGAAAAGAAAACTCAGAGGGAGAAGTTGAGAAATAAGAGAAGTGGAAAGCAAAGAATGCCACAGGGAATGAAGACACAGAAAAAAGTGTGTGCTTAAAAGTGAAAGCTTTACAATATTCAGCTACTTATTTCACTCTTTAAATAACAATACTAAAAAGTTTATATACCCTAGAATAAAATGTTATAACTTCACAATATTTTATTTTCCAATATTTTCAAATACAACAAACATTTTATTGTGTTAGCTGCATTGTTTTCTTAATAAACAAGAGGAATTACAAATATTTTTCTAAAGAAGTTCAATAGGATGTAGTCTCTTTAACATTGAAATATGTATAAATCTTCAAAAAGTTAATAATATGTATTGTCCTTTGTGGAAGTTGGAGCATACTATTCTTTAACATTTTCTAAGTTTGAAATAACCTCTACACTTCAAGTAATGTGATATTAGTTTATAAGCTGTTAAAGTCTACAAGTTTGACAAGGGAAGGATGATATTTTTCCTTTTTTGTACATAGTAGTAATTTCATCCAGGTCATATTCTATTTATACATTAATTTCACAGAATATTAATGTTTCTTAACTTCTTAAAGCATGTAAGTGTTTTATATATGTGTGCACGTTCATTCAGACAGGGTGATTTTTACTATTGCCTAGCATTATACTAACATATCGCTTTATCTATTTTTAATTACAAAATGCTAATGTTTTGTTAAGTTATAGTTCAAAGATAGTGGACCCAGGGAGCAAATTCCCTACCTTGAGTATATACCACTATAAATAGTCTAACAAATAGAAGTAATCCAAGACAATGATAACAAACTATGCTTTGTCTTTAATAAAAGGGATGAGATTAGCAAAATGTATTGATGGTATAACCCATTCAGCAATGTCTTTATTTTGCAATAATGTAACCACACATATTGGATTTGTGAACTAACAATGGCAGTGTTAAAGAAGATTAAATAAAACAAAAAATAAAAGGTATATAACAATGTCACTTTTTTGGCAGAACAATTTTACAACAAGCAGAAAGAATTGATTTTTAAACTCTCCTCCAAATGTTGCAGTAATGTTGATTGTCTCAATCTTGATTTCCCCTATTAACTCTGCTTTCTTTTTTCCCTGATCTCATTTAGAAATCCAACTCTCATTCTTCAAGTTTAACTTTCTTGACATTACCTTGCCAGCTCTGGATAGCATCTGAATTTATTGCAGCAGCTTGATGAATTTGATAGTTCCATCTGCATTATTATTGTATTGTACCAGACCTTTTAATACCTTAAATAGTTCTACAAACACGAATTTATCGAACTATGGGTTCAGTTTATTCACCAAAATAAAACTTTGTCTTTTGTAGAGCCATAGACTGGATAGAAGACTGAATTTCATGCAGGGCCCAAAGCATGCTTGTTTAACCTTTTAAGAGCTACTATTACTTCTTACAGTTGAGGAGTTGGAAGATCCAGAGCCAGCATAATGTTTACATCCCCTTTTCAAAAATGTTTTTATCTATTTGTTCCTATAAACTAGCTGCTTGTTATGGGAAAACTGTACCCTGGCATCTTTTTAAGTTTTACTGACAATCACATTTATTCTAGGTTCCACATTCAAAGCATTAAAATCTTAAGCAATAAAACAGAGAATTAAGCCAGATAATTGTTGGGAAACACATACTGTAGGGATTAGAAAGAGCAGCAGTTGTGGAAATGGAAGCTATTTATTCTGTATTATTGTTGAATTATTTGCATAGTGAAGAGGCTATAAAGTCCCCAAATTAGGTATGTTTTCTTCCCACCCATCCAATAACCCATTCCTAACTTCATGTGCCTGGAGCTGAAGAACTCAATTAGTTTTCCCCAAACATCAGTTATACATTAATACAGGCTGAGATCCATATCTTAGAAATATAATTCCAGAAAAGAAGCATCCATTTCATGGATCACAAATCTTGCAGAAATATAGCAAAAATGTCATTTGTCAACAAGATTTATTATAAAAAGATGTAGATATATATTTCAATGGGAATATTTTCCTCTTTCCACTTAGGAATATAGCATATGACTGAATTACTGATCCTTTTTATACATTCACATAACAGACCCATGCTAGGTCCAATTCTGCACAAACTGGATTTTTAAAAATATTTATATTATGACATTAGCCCAAATGTCTCTGCTTTTAGCCATGCCCACCCAGAAGACCAAAGTTTGAACTCATGCAGTTCAGCTGACTATCAGGAAAACAGAAGCTGCTTTGACACAGTCCAGCTGCCAGTGCAGGTAAAGGTTATAATGAAAGTCATTTCCTACATTAAGATACTAATGCCTAAGCCCAGTTAATTCCTGCTCAAAAGTTTGTTTACTGCCCTACAGTCCAAATCTAAGTGATTTTATATTGGAGATTGGGAGTATGAAGAATTGAGGTACAAGCAGCAATCATTATTAACAGTTCCATAGCAACCACAGTCTTTTCCTAAAAAACCAAGACTCTGGCACTACAAAACAAGTTACAGATGAAATTGGCATTGTGACCTTTGTATTCTGCTTGATCTGAGTGTCTAGATAAAGACTTCTGTAGCCAGGAACTCATTCCTAAAAGGAACAGGCAGTAACTCACACTATTAAAGACAATTTCTTATTTTTGATTTAACCATTGCATTGTCCCGCAGTACTTGAAACTCTAAAATTATTTTTAACTCTTCACACTAACTGCCCCAATTAAGAAGTCAAACCTTCAGCAAAACAGCTTGATGTCCATATATTTATACACTTTCCACTGTAAAAATCAATTTGTTAAATATTTATGGGCAAAGCAACCTTTATTCTCTCTATTTGCTAAAATTCTACATGTTCAAAGCAGTAAGAGGGAAAGGACCAATATTTTTGATAGTGTCCTTTACACCAGGCTGGGCTCTCCAATGGCCAGCAATTCTATAGACCTACCAGAAGCATTATCTAATTAATCATATAGAATCCTATTAGGAAAGTACTATTTTCATTTCCATTTTATGGAGTATGAGAAGTTAATTTGTTCCAACTAGGAAAATGGAGGAGGAGACAGACTCCAGAGATCCTAACCCCTCTGAGTTCTACTCTCATGCTATAATCTAAATGCAATCATCCCACTTGGTATCCACGAGGCATGATCCCAGTTCCCTCCTCCAACCTCGTGGATACTTAAATCTGATGCTATTCAAGTCTCTTATATGAAATGATGTAGTGTTTGCAAATAATACTTTACTCATCCTCCCATATACTTTTTTTATTCTTTTTAGATATACATGACAATAGAATATATTTTGAAACATTAGACATACATGGAGTATAAGTTATTTTAATTAGGGTCTCCCATATAATTTAATTTTCTCTGGATGACTTACAATACCTAATGCAATGTACATGCTATATAAATAGTTATTTGACTATATTGTTTAGGGAATAATGACAAAAAAAGTGTCCATATATGTTAGGTCCATATGCAACTTTTTTCCTAAATATTTTTGATACATAGTTGGTTGAATCTACGGATGCAGAACCACAGATACAGGGGCCCTGTGGTAACTTTCCTGTGAGGGTCATTGAGTTAAGTGACTTGCCCAAGTTCACATGATTACTCAAGTGGAGGACCAGTATTCAGTTTCAGTCTGAAATTCATTCTGCCCAAACAGACTCCTAAATATCACCCAATTGCATTTAGTTATGAATTAATTTATACACTCTCAGATAGGTATAACATTAACTTCATTTTATCACTCCTTATGTAGCACCACATACAGCTAATATTTGTAAATGATTTTGATGATTGTCAGACTCGATGCTTTAAAAAAAACAGCCCATGGTTCTTGCAGAGTCACACAGAAACTATTCTTCAGGTCTGCTAAGGCCACAGAGGGGCTCCTTAGCTCCTTGGTATCATCCATTATCAGGGACTGCAGAGTTCACTTTGAGGCAGTGTTTAATAAGAGCAAGCTGTCAACAGAGATACTTACTGGAATCTACTCATCCAAAGATGGCTCACAAGGTCTACTTCAAAATTTCTATATTAACAGAGTCATATCCCTGTGTCATAACAGAGAAATTGCTACATTGTGTCCAGGCACATCTTCTCATAGGCTATGAACATAGTAAGTGGCAAATCAGCATGGGGTAGAAGTGGGAGAATATGGAGGTTGGGAAAGTAGGGTAAACCATGAGGACATGAGACCTAGCCTTTGAATACAATACCAGTACAAACGCGCAGATTTCTTCTCAGGAAAAAGAGGAGCTAAGTCAAACAAAAATACTGTGTCTCTATCTTTGTTGGCAAAAATCAAAGAAAACCCCCTAGGCCAGCCCTCATTCATCAAGATGTGTGCTGCAGGCAACCACTTCCGAAAGGCTTTGGCAGTGGTCACAGATGCAAATGCTTGAAGGGCTTCGACATGAGTCAAATGGCTCAAGGAGCTGGTGGCAGTGGTGGCAAAGCTATCGCATGTGGGCCACATCCTTTCTGACAGGGCATTCTTACAATTCAACTGCCCAGAGGCAGTGTCTCCTTCTCATTCCCACAAAGGGAAGGTGCATTGCAGCAGCCACTGGATCATGACCTCTCTCCAGTTACCAAGTGGGAAAGCTGGCCCAGTATTGCCAAAATTCAAATTTCTTTTTACATGTACATCCCCTGTATTTTAATTTTTGGCAACTAGTTCAAACTATTTTAAGCACTGCGCAAGGCAAATAGAAAGATCTGCTAGCTGGATATGGTCCAGACACGGACCATAAGTTTCTGACTCCTGGTCTATAAAGATGAGAGTTCTGGGGTTCTCCTACTTCTCCTTTCCCTCCTAGGGGCAAAGAATAGAAAGCTAGTAGAATTGGATTTGCCTAAAGAAGAGCACAAAAGTCTTCTTAGGAAAATATAAAGTGCAAAAATGCCTTTGCCAGCACTTACAAGAGGTGTCCCCCTTGCTGTTTACTAAACTTATGAAAACATTGTTAATGCTGTATAGTTAATGCACTGAGGAGACAGTAGCCATTCATATGGAAAGATGGTTATATGTTCTTAAGTGAGAAAGCACCAGTCCTTGTCATTAACCTTGTTAGCCACCTGTGGGTTCCCTTCAGCATTCCTGGAGGTCAAAGGGATTGATATTCTTGGTTGACTAAACATCCAAAGTACTATCCCGTTTTTCTGTTTCAGTTGGAAAAAGATCTACTCCTACCAATAACTTGGAGACCTACACATGACAAAAAGAAAGTCTACATTCTTTTCTGTCATATATCATGGCAAAGCTGCTCACCAACATGCCTGTTCTTAAAGTCTTCATTGTTGGTAATGAGGTACAAAAGGGAAAGAATATGGCCCATTTTTTAAAAATTTTTTAATATTTTTATTTTATTTATTTATTATTTTTATGTGGTGTTGAGGATCGAACCCAGTGCCTCACGCATGTGAGGCAAGCACTCTACCACTGAGCCATAATCCCAGCTTCCCCATTTTTTTTGAAGCTAAATTGAGCCATCAGAGCTCAGAGTTGGGGAAAGAAATAGATATAGATTTAGCACAGGGTCAAGATGTCCTTTGTGGGGCTGGGGTTGTGGCTCAGTGGCAGAGTGCTTGCCTCACATGTGTGAGGCACTGGGTTTGATTCTCAGCACTGCATATAAATTTAAAAAAAATAAAGATCCATTAACACCTAAAAAAAACTTAAAAAAAAAAGATGTCCTTTGTTAGGGAAAAACTTTTTTATGTTCACAAGTAGTTGTAGTTTTAAGGAAGTGCAAGATTAGCTGTGACTCTAAGGTCCATTGCCTGTTAATGGTCTCCCGGACCCTAATGACATGCAGGGAAGTGCAGCGTATTCTAGTGAATGGTGAATGAACCCTTATTTAGAAAATCAAGTTCCCTAGGAACTTTAAATCAATCATTTTAAAGCCATACATGGTAAAAAGACCTTATGGGAGTGCCCCTGAAATCAACCAGAGAAAGAGAGAATGAAACACTTTGGAAGTTTTTTTACTATAGTCTTTATTTTACTTTCTTTTTTCTTTCTCCCATCACTCATTTTGTTGTCAGAAACTATTCTTTCCAAGTACCTTGTACCTTGACTTTTTCAGAGATTAAATAAAATTATGCCTGAATTGTCTAATAGCAGCAGGGAATTTTTATCTACAAGAAACATTTACCCAATACAGAGATCCATTTTTATTAACATTTACTAAATGTATTGGGCATCTATAGGCATCAGGTTATGTGCTAAATGCACAGATAAAACAAAAGAATAAGAGTTTTTGTCATCTAAAAATTCCTTATCTTTTGACCAATGTGGAAAAGCTGAGAATTCCCTATACAGAGAAATTGTACTTAGAGTAGCAAAGCAAGAGAAAACAGACAATCTGAGAGACAAATAAGCCCTCGAGAAATTATTTGCAAAATAATCACCCATGGTCACTAAATGGGGATACTGTAACTTGGCTCTGTAAATTGTTGTTAATCTTTCAGGCATCTATAACAAAAACTCCATACACCAGGTATCTCATACAACAGTAATTAATTCCTCACATACACTCCATACACCAGGTATCTCATACAACAGTAATTAATTCCCAGTTCTGGTGGCTGGGAAGTCCAAGGTTGTGGTGCCAGCAATTCAATGTCTGGTGAGGCCTCCACTTTCTATGTTATAGATAGTACCTTCTCACTGTGTCCACACAGGACAGAAGGATCAAGGGAGCTCTCTAGGGCCTCTTTTATAAGGGCACTTATTTCTCCCAAGGGGGTGGAGCTCTCTAATCACCTCCGTAAGATCCCCAACTCCTAATATCATCATTCTGGGGGTTAGGTTTCAACATGGTAATTTACAGGGGTGGGCACAAAAATTTACAAGATAGCAGACACCATAAATGTCCAGGACAGAGTGGGAGGGACACTAAGCTGCAGAAAGTGTAGGTGTTTGGACTTAAAGAATACAGACATGCAGGAACAGGCATTTCTTTGTTCTTAAGTGAGAAACAAAGTGGTAGAGACACTGGGTAGAAGAAAACCTATAAAGTCTCAAAAGCAACAGTAATGGTAAGCACATTCATTAGTTGACAGATAAATACTGAGCACAGACTATATGCCAAGACCTGAGGGAGGTGCTGGGTTCACTGGGTAGATGGAAGCAAAACAGACAGACATGATCTTCCCATGCTAGGGTCCCCGAAATAAACTTTATTTAGTCACTCCCCTTGCCAAAAGTATTCAAATGGATTTGTTTTTGACATTTCGTTCAAGGGACTTTTCCTTTGTGAAGATGCATTGCTTATTTATAATGTTACATAGTATTTTTTGCTAGGATAAGACAGTAATGAATAAATAAAAATATAAAATGGAAATCAATGAGAAAATATGATTCCCTTTAGATACAGTAACTTTACATCTAACTTTGGCAGAGTGCATCTTCTTATTGTAAGTTCTTCTTGTTTTCTTTTAAATTGCATTCATTAATGTTTTTTATTTAATTAAAACATATTAAGAAGGGGAAAAACCCATAATCTCACTGCCTTGATAATTCCTACTGTAATTGTTCATTTTCTTAAATACAAATATTACTGAAAACCAGTATTACTTTTCTATTGCTATATAACAAACTATTACAAACTTAGTGACATTAAACAACACTCACAGATTAGCTCACAGTTCTTGTAGGCAAGAAATTAAGCATGGTATGCTGGTTTCTCTATTCAGGTTATCCCAAAGCTGAAACAAAGGTGTCAGTTCTCCAGCTAACTGTTTGCAGAATTCAATTCCCAGCAGTTTGTAGGATGGAGGGCCCCATTTCCTTGCTGCTTGTCAGCTGGGAAACATTCTTAGCTTCTAGATGCTGAACATGGACTCCTGAACATGGCATCCTCTCCATCTGTAAGCCAGCAGTGGCACACCCAGTCCATTTCATGCTTTGAGTCTCTGATTTCATCGTGGTCTTTTTTGACCAGAGAAAATCATCTGTCTCTAAAGGGCTCTTGGGATTGGGTCAGGCCCCCCTGGATCATTTCTCTTAAAGCAAACTGTGCCATACCACAACATAAAGTCACAAGAGTAAAAGATACATCATATTTATAGACTTGGGAATTTTACTGGGCATGTTTACTGAGCAGTTGGAAAATCATGAAGACCACCTGAAAATTTTGCTTATCTTATGAAGCAACAAATAAGGTCATCAAAATGATACAAAAAGATGTAAAATGGGTATTAAGCTGTTTCTTCCAACCCTACACATCAGTGATAACTACAGTTAACAGTTTTCTTTTGCATCCTTCCAGGAAAAAAAAAATGCATAGGCATCCCTATATTTCCTCTTTGAATTTCAATCTTATTGCTTTTTTCATTTAATCTCTCTTGAATCTCCTTCCTTAGTGACTAATATGATTCTGTTATACTTTATAACAGCTACATAGAAGTAACTTTTATTTCTACAACACTTACATAAGACTAAGCAAAGAGAACAACAATGAATCACTCCTAAAATAAAGATTATTTATTATTTCCCAAAGATTTTTAAATTGTGTACAAAGCTTGCATCAGACTCATTTTTCCAGCTGAAACACCTACTTCTCTTGGAACAAATGGATTCCCCCAGGAGTCCTTGTTTGGGGAGACAGTCAATTTTACTGTAAAGCAAATTTAAATAACAACTTTGGAAGGAAGTGAACTATTTAGACACAATAGAATTTCAACAGGATTTGGAAGAGTACCACCAGGAAGAAGGAGGAGGAGGAGAAGAAAAAGGCAGGGGAGAAAGTAAAGGAGAAAAACACAAAAGCAAAACAAATCAGATTAAAGTTAAATTGAAGTCTGGAGTTCATCTAAGCTTCAGAGCAAGAATAAAAAGGTACCACATCTTTTCTCCATAGCAATGCCAAAGAAATAAAAAGAATTATCTTTTTCACAAAAGATGTATGTCTTTCTAATTATTGCCATTCTAAAATTCTTAAACTAGCTGCTTGATCTATGACTTTAGGACACCACTTTTTCTTATCTGTTTCTTCTAAGTACAAAAAGACAAAGAGATGCCCACCACTTTCATTGTTCCTTGAATGGGACTAGACACTTAAAAATAGATTTACAGTTCCAGTCACAACTTGTGACTCCTGAAGCTCCCTCAAAACTCATATTTTTATTTTTTGTACTGAAGTGACAAGTTGCTCCACTTTTATCAATTTAAATGAAAACACAGTAAGCAATAAAAAATGGCTCCAACTTCATCAATGTTTTCTCTGTGTCGAGAGTCCATGAACTAAAAATTTCTCCTCACAGCTCAGACCACCATTCTGAAAAGGAGGTGGACTACTACTACACATAATGTTGATGTTTATGAATTTATGTTATTGATTTAAGAATGTGGTAACTCGCTCTTGAACTTAGCCTTCCTCACCTCTACTGTAGAGAGATCCCAAAGGCATATCTCTGAAGGTCATCTACCAGACATCAAGGAGGGAACATTAATAATAATAGCAGGAGCATAAGAATAAACCCCAGGACTATGTAAGACAATTGTTAGTAAGATGAACAACAACAGACAAGCTGAGAGGAAACGCAGAACTTCCCATAGACTCCAGGCAAGCAAGAACCCTTTCCCAAGCCTGTACCTCAGGGACACAATGCCTTCAAACATCTTCCAAGAAATTTTCTAAGTTCCCCTTGTGACTGAGGCAAGGCCTCTCACTCCAGCAATCCACCTGGATAGAAGGCCTCAGACCACACACCAGGACCTTTATCTCTTTTCTGCCTCATCTCCTATGAGTAAACTAGATGCCCCAAAGAACTTCCAGACAAGTTCTGCTGGCTAGCAGTATTACTTTCATAAGACTGTGAAAAAATGGATGAGATGGGTTCTCTGGATTGGGCCTGGCATGCTGATTTGGGGTGGCTCTCGACTTCTAAACAACCCAGGACAAGCTTGTGGTTCTGTTGTTCCCTGGGCTTGAGCCACACATATGTGCTAGTATAACAGCTCATCAAACTGTGTTGCCATACCTAATGTATAGTCCCAAGTGAGCAGGATGGCAGCAGTTGTCCTCTATTCAGGGCTGTCCATGTACTTCCTCCACAGGTTCCACATCATGCATCAGGTCGTTTTCTGGGGATGGCCTTGCCTATCTCTCCCTGGAGCCTTCATGATCTTTGCTCTCCTATGCCTGGTGACTCTTCAGATTCATGTACTCTCATATGTTGATGTTGTACCATTGCCAGGCTGGTCTTAAACCATACTAGACAAGTGATGGACATTTTTGGTGCAAATAGGACCAAAATTCTTATCTTACTTGGGTTCCTCACCTGTCCTCCTCACTGGTCAAGTAGGGAAAGGTAGAAGTATAGCCAACATTGAAAGAGATCCTGTTCAGGGAATGCACTGGCCACCACTCAAAGGGTTCTGGAAAATACATCACTGGAAATTGTACTATTAGATATTTATGCTATAAAATTCTGAACTTTAAATGTAACATGACTGGCAACAACTTATCATTCACATTTTTCTGCATATGCTGAATAAGATTTGCCTTTATGGTCATTATCAACAAAGCATTATAACAACCTTTGAGTCAATCATGGGAAACCTTTATTCACGGGTGATGTGATGAATGAAACATGAACCTCATGAGTAATGATTAAACCATTATTAAATAAATGGTATTAGACAACTTTAGAAGCAAGAAGATCTATATTGTTTCAATACAAATGGAATCTGAAGAGCCATGACATTATGAATAATAACAGCATTCTAACCTGTTTCTCTCACATTGAAAGAGAGAAAAGTAGCCAGGAATCATGCATTTGACAACAAATAAGAAGATGCAGTGCTGGCTACTAGCTAATTTTTTACATGCAATGATTGAACAATAAACAAATGTATATGTAAGTAGGTTTCTTTTTTCCCATTATTCTGAAGCTTTATTGTAACTTATATTACATCGCATAGGTCTACAAATTTTGTGACATCTTTTAAAGTGTTTATATAGAAAGAGTCTTCCCCAAAAACATTTTTCTGAGGAACCTGCACATCCTAGGCACGACCCTGAGGAAGGTTAGCAGTAACCTTCCAACATAGTTTCATCTTTTCTCAACACAACTACAATAGATTTCAGATTACATAGTTTGGGAATCTCCATGACTTAATTTAGCAAGTATTTTTGTATATACAATGAGATAATTACCACTCTATGTTACCACTCTATATTGCATTATTACCACTCTATGTTGCAAAGATCCTCTGACAGGAAGTATTTCACCTTTTTATTATTTAGTAACTGTCATGCTATTTGCATTTTTTTTCTACTTGAAGAATATTCTCAATTTCTAGTTATGGCTTACTTAGTGAATTTAGTGCAACAAAAGGTTTGTTTCTAAACTGGTTAAACTACAACACCCAAAGTATTTCTGTATGGCCTCACTATCATTAATTGGTGGAAATTCAGAATAAATGTATTTCAGTATTCACCTTAAACGTTTTAATTATAGATGAAATCTTCCCCAAAACAACACAAAATCATGTGAATAAAATGTACAAGTTATTTCTGAAATAGCTCTTGAATTCTCTTTGCCTTTTTAAGAATGTAAATAATTAAGGTTTAACTATATTTTAAAGCTACCATTATACCAATAGTGTCTTTCCCCCAGATCACCCATGTTTACAACTGCAAAAATACTTATTCACAAGTGCTTTATCTCCCTTAATGACCTCAACTATTAGTCTGATGATATGATTACTTAGCAAACAATTCAGGGAGGTTAAGACTGCTAGCGAAATTCTAGTTTCAGTTTTAGTTCAATAAATCATGATTTATTTCTAGAAATAAGCAAAAAATAATCAGGAGAAAAAGCCCAAAGTAAAAAATCAAATTTTTAAACCAATATATTAAAACAACTGAGAGATTACACAGCCACTTCATAATATTTACAGTTTTTGTCTCCTTTCTCTTAGCCACTTTTATTCAACTTTGCCAGATTCTAATTCATAAAAAAATGGTACTAGAGATACTTAAGCTAATCTTTACCAATGAGGCAAATGCAAATCAAAACTATACTGAGATTTCATTTCGATCTAGTTAGAATGGCAGTCATCAAGAATACAAATAATAATAAATTCTGGCAAGGATGTGGGAAAGAGATGGGAGAAGGAACACTTTTACACTGTTGGTGGGATTATAAATTAGTGCAACCTCTATGGAAATCAGTGGAGGTTCCTCTGAAGACTAGGCACAGAACCACTATATGATTCAACTATACCACTATTTAGTATTTACCCAAAAGAATAAAAGTCAATATACTATAGCATACATGCATACCCATGTTTATAGCAGCAATATTCACAACAGCAAATTATGGAACCAGCCTAAGTATTTATCAATAGATGAATGGATAAAGAAAACCTGGCATATACACAATGGAGTTTTATTCAGCCATAAAGAAGAAATAAATTATGTCACTGTCAGGAAAATGGATGGGACTGAAGAGCATTATGTTAAGCAAAATAAGCCAAACTCAGAAAGTGATACGTTTTGTCTCACATGTGGAAGCTACAAAGAAAAAAAGTGGGGGGTGAAATCAGAAGAAGTGAGACCAGTAGAATAGAGGAAGGTGAAAGAAGAGAAGGAACAGAGAGGTACTGGGGGATGAAATTGTCCAATTAAGTTATGTATATACACAAATACGTCACAGTGTATCCCACTGGTATGTATAATTTTAATGCACCAACTTGGAGAGAGCTGTGAAATACTCTGGGGTTACTGGGGGAAAGAGTAGAGCGTGATTTAGATCTTCTGAACATTTTTTGATATTGTTGTTATTGTTGTACTTTAACTCACCAATTACTGCTTTCCAGTATCAGCTGGCTGGACAAGTGACACATGTCCTTTCCATAGTGTCCTCAGTTCCATTCCTACCCCACTGAGAGAGGGGTTTCATATCTTAGGTTGCATAAGCAGTGACATTATTAGCATTCACTTGCTTAGTTTGCTTGTATAACCAGCATCCCAAGAAGCAACTGTCCCAACATACATGCAGGAGAGTAGCTTTCTACACAGCATTAACTTACCCTAATTCCCAGTGTGCATAAGAGAAAGCCAGTGTCCTTCAAGATAATATATGTCTGGACTTTCTGATCCAGACTTGCTCTCATTGTTCCCTTAACTTGGCTAGGTTTGGGAAACAGAAAGGGATAATTCAGGGACATGATGTTTTACTGTTTCTATACTCCTTAATGATTATAGTTACCTAAGCCTTTCAAGCAGTATGATAATCATATGGCAGCAGGGAAAGGGTCTTGAACAAAGACATCAGCAACTATAATAATTACCTCTACTTTCTTAGTAATAAATGGCAAGTTTGAAGCTTCTTTTGTTTGGAAATTCAATAAAAACAACAATAAAATATATTCATCTTCCCTTAAAAGGCAGTGGTCTTTGTGGAACAATCTCTGGGAAACAGTCTTAGAATGTGAAATTCTGTGACTTTCAAAAATAAACCACAAATTATATAAAATTAAAAGCAATTTTCTGACTTTTCCACATTGACCTTCGAATGGATGCATCCCATTCAAAGATCAAATGCTAACAACTGTGCATTCTCCAAATCCAGCAAAAATCCTTTACGAGCATCAAGAAATTGGACCAAAATGAACCTCAGATGTCTAAATAGAAAATAGCAAGCACCTGCTTGCTTTAAAAAGAATGTTTTAGAATTAATTAGAAGGCATTGATTATGAATAAGCAATAACATGGTAAAAAACAAAAGAGCCAATTTCTTTGGACTGAAATATAGTATTGAGAATCAGTAATATCCAATTCCATGCTTCAGTCAACATGTTGGGACATTATGTTTGGTGCAAAGCACAGCTTTGAAGTGTCTAAAGGACTCCAACTCCTGTACTGTACAACCGTATATCCTTGCACCCCTCCCCAGCAGAAATAATAGGCCTTTTAAATATTTCTATCCCTCTGTGCTTTTTCATCACCTCTGCGCTTTGTTTCTCTAAGCAGTAGGGTCAACCTGACATTTCCTGGAGGACTGCTCCTGTCAGCTAGAATCACCATTCTCCCAACTGCTGAATCAGCCCACCCTCGTACCACTGGCTGGTAGCAAGGCAAGGAGACCTTCAAATTCTGTGAATTTTGTGTCCGGATTAGAACAGGCTCTAGGCCAATTTCTTTAAACCAGAACAGATTTTCAGACACTTATACAATCACATTTCTAATTACAGAGGGCCCAGAAAATACATATCATTTCAGACTTGGACGAGCTGTTTGATTCCAAGAGAAAATCTTTTACTGTGTCACCCAGAGGACTCTCATATACAAAGGTCTTGATAATTATTCCTATTAAGGCAGTACATCATTCCAACTTGGAAAGTCAAGCTTTTATAATGACTGCTATAAATATAGTCAAATATTAGACAAACTAATAAAATTGGGGGGGTAGGGATCTATCATAGATTTTTTAGATTTCTAATTTTTGTAATTTGATTCTTTGCCAACCATGCTTTTCTCATGTAAGCTGACAGATAAAGCCTGCACAGAAAATAATACTGAATTAAAGGAACTTTTCTTCTATTCCAAAGGCTTATTAAGGGTCAATAAAACAGACTTCAATAATTTGGCAAGAATAGTCTATTTTTAGTAGAATTCTGGTTAACAATGATATTGTATTATTGAATTCATCAGAACAAAATAAGTTAAAATCTATAGGCAAAAGCACTATCTTGGGTCCTTGCACCCTAGAATCAGAGGCTGAAACAGTAGTTCTGGTGCATGAGATTTAAAAAAGGGTGCTCTTAAGGGAAATACAATAAGGGAGGGTAGGAAGCAGGAGAGGAAGGAGGAAGAGTTGAGCAAGGATGTGGTCCCATATAAAGGCTAGTCTTGACTGACCCATGAGATCAGACCACAAAATTAATTATTGATCCCTTTATCAAAGGGGCCATTTGTAGCCCCATATCTATCAATCATTGGCTGCCCTTAGTCTGGGTGAGGATCATAACCTCCTGGGAGATGCAGCTACCATCAGCAATTTTCTAAAAAAGAGCATCTGTGGTTCATTAGCAGCCAACACAGCAGGTTGAAGAAGGGTACTGGGTCTAGTAAAGGAATTCAGAAGGGCACCCACAAGAATTCACTATACTTGATAATTGCAATTTTCTCAGAAATTAGGAAAACACCTAGGAATCTCTCAAATATTAGACAGACTGGAAAGGGTCACCTCTGTATCAACAGGTGAAGTCATCACGATGAAATGGCTGGCAATCTTATACAGTTGCCTTTAATTGCATTACGCCCTATGACTTGCTCTTCCTTGGCTTGCTAACAATCTACAGCCTCTGACATAATGTATCCTTAACCTATTTTGGTGCTCTCAATTTAGAATTATTCCTTCTTCCCGCATGAAAGAAAAGCTGCCAGTTTTGAGAATGTCCATTAAGTTAAGGGCACAAGGCAGAACATTAACGTTCAACTTGAAGAAAGAAAAATAGACTTTATAAATCAGAGAGCACAATTCTTTTTTAATGGAAGAATGAAGTTTCTGACTGAGAGAGTTGGGGGCATAGAAAGAAGATACCTTCCTTAAGGTTCACATTTCATTTGCATCTGATGAGCCCTGCTCTGTGGAAATCCTGCACACTTTTGCTTTGGTCTGTGACCCTCCCCATTCCTCAATTTCGAGCACCAGAAATTCTAAACATACTGTGAGGGAATTTTCCTTCCTTCCTCTCCAATCTGTGCTAGAGTCCAAGGGATTTCACACTTTCTTTGTTGCTCCATTGCATTCTGAAACAATCAAGACAAATCTAAGCTTTTATCATCAAACAGGTACATGGGAAATGAGAATCCAGTCTGGAAAGTGATAAACCTGGGAGTGCCTTAACCCGGATGGGTGTTTTGAAGCCGGAAAAAAAAAAAAAAAAACATAATTTTGCACTTCCAACTTTCTCCTCTCCATTTGAAGATGATTAATTTCATCTGGGTATCTAGAGACCAGTCATCTTTATATCTGAATTCATTATTTAAAAAAAACAGAAAAAGAAAGAAGATTTGGCTATCTCCATTGCAAAGTCCATTTCTTTCTCTTTTGACCTAATCAATGAGAAGGCATTAAATATAATGGCTTTGAAATCTTAACTTGAAATGCCAGTTTGGTCACAAAAGGCTTTGTTCAAGGGACATGTGGGAGTCCGTGGAGAGGGTCATCATTATAATAATCCACCCAGGATGGTATGATTTCTATAGCTCAGAGTCCACATATCTGTCCTGGATTCTGCAGCCAGCCAAAGGCAGTGGGAGATTTTTTTCTGAAGCAAACAAATCTCCCTCTTTCATACTGATCCAACCTAATTCTAGACACACAGCCTACACATTATATATTTCCTATTTTGAGAAAAACATTCCTGGAACAGAGAGTGGGCAGTGGACTCAATTCTATTTTCCACTAAATTGAGACACCTTAAAGATAAGAAAAGCCACATTTTCTGTGACAGGGAAGAAGCAGAATACTTGCTACAGTGAAAAATCACAAATCAGGGACCAGAGGATAAGAGGAGAATGGCGGATTGACTTGCAGTTACAGGACAGCTGTAAGCTCTTACAAGTCTGGCTCTGGCATCATTTCTTATTTCTCATCTCCATCCCACATCCATAAAGAAATAGTTTCCCCCAAAGTATACTGGTCTAAGAGCAAAATTCCAGCTCTTCAAAGGCTTCTGATCCTAGCCCCATGCAATCAACACAGGACCCTCAAGTTATAATTAGTTTTCATTGACCCTTCAGTCTCAGCTTTTGCAAGCCAATTCACTGCTATTTATTATCAGGGCTCAGCGGTGACTCTCATGGCCATGATTGTGTTCTGACCTTCTCCGGGGGTGGTATTAAGGGTCAGCACAGTTATGTTCATATTTAGATATAGTTAATATATCATTTCTATGAATTCTAATTCTGATATAAAAGGGTGAATGGCAGCTTTTTAAGTCCATTACTGGTTTAAGAAAGTAATACTTTTTAATATTTGTATTTGTTTGAAATGGATCAGTGAATACATTCTGAATTGGCAGTGAGAAGCTGGAAAAGAAGAGGTGGGGGAAATCATTCTACTAAAATTTTTCCAGAGTTCAAAGAAATATAAGGTTATAAAAGACTTTCTGAATTAACACTAATATGAATTTACCTCTTTAATGAACCTGAATTCAGTGTTAGAGAATTTCACCTTCTCAGAAATGCAACCAAAGAAAATGCAAGGTAGATGGACAGCAGTTCTCAAGTCAGAGGCAGTCTCCTGGCTAATAAAATTAGCGTACATTCATTTTGTGTTTGCAGGTGCCAGACACTGTTAAGATTTCAAGTATGAATGTGTTATTACTTCCAGAGCATAAGCTCTCAGCTGATCAGTGGGATGGAAGCCCAGATAGAACGTTTATTGGCTCTGTACCTCCCAAACTATATATATAACTTATCGATGTCTCTGTTTGTTCATTTGTAAATGGATATCAAAACTAGACCCCACATTTCAATTCAAGATCTTGAAGAAATCTGCACTTCCATGTTTAATGCAGCATTATTCACAATAGCAAACATGTAGAAACAACATAAATGCCAGTTGATGGATAAACACATTTTAAATGTAGTATACACATACAGTGAGAAATTATTCAGTCCTGAGGAGAAAAAGGTGAATCTAGTTATTAACAATAAAAGAGATGAAGCTGAGGACATGATGCTAAGTGAACTAAACAAGTCACAAAAAAACAAATACTGTACAATTCCTCTTATATGAGATATCTATAAGAGTAAACTCATAGAAATAGAGACTAGAACAGTGACTGTCAAGGGCTTGGGGAAGAAGAAATGGGAGGTATTGTTCAATGGGTACAGAGTTTGCCTAGTGGAAGATTAATAAGTTCTGGAAATGCTAAATAGCATTGTGCCTACAGTTAACAATACTGTATTATACCCTTAAAATTTATTAAGAGGGTACATCTCATGTCAAATGTTCTTAAATCAATTCAAAAATAAAACTTAATAAGAGAATTCACCTCACAGGATGTTGTCAAATTGACTGAATTAAGACATGTAAACCACTAAGCTACGAATCTGGCATATGGAAAGAGCTTAAAAATCTTGATTTTGCTATTATCCACTTATTAGAGATGAAAAAGTGGAGGTTTAAAAGGATAAGTAAGTAAAGTCCACACAGAGAACAATGGGCAAAGGTAGAATTTGAATTCAGATGGTCTATCTCCAAAGTCCATGTGCTCAAGTAAGGAGCAGCCCAGCATGAAATGCCAGTGAGTACTTGCTGGCCAACAACCTGTGGCAGACCATGGGTCCCATACGAGAATTATGAGCTACTATGATGCCACAGATTCAAAGGCAGTGTTAAGGAAGCCCCCTTTCTCAATGAGAGGGATGAATGTGAAAAAAGTCGTGGACTGAAACTGGATTTCTCTCACATAAAACTCAAGCAGAGTGTTGAAAATGTTCAAAAACTATGAACTAATGGCTTAATTGAGGGCATAATATTTCACCTAAAGCAGCTTCTGACTGATATATCCATTCTATACTCACACTGTTCCAGACATTTTATCATACTCTATTTCATTGAATCTTTATCAAAAGTCCATGCAGTAGAAGCATTAATTTCATTTTATCAATGAGAAAAGAGAGAAGTTAAATGACAAGGTCACAAAATGGTAAAGCTAGAATTTGAACGCATGTCTGCCTAGTTCCTAAATGCTGTATTTTAACCACAAGAATAATGCTCCCTTTTATTTATGTTGTGATGCTCTGTTTATGTTCAAGAATTTTAAGTAAGAAATATTTAGGTGAAACTCTCTCCTCACATGATATTTGTACCTAAGCATAGCTTATTACACATAGAAGAAAATACATGTTATTTTTCCTTCTAACTGTATGCTTTGAAATTTTAAGTACTTGCAATTCTCTTATATTAAGTAAAGCTAGAGAAGGCATAATTACTCCCACTTTAATGGAAATACTGAGACTTGTAAAGAGTGGCTTGTTCTAATCAAAAAGTTTTAAGTAGCTCCTTAGGCCTAGTTACCTAAGTTTTTCATTCTACTTTATTTCCTACCTTTGGGAACACTTTCCAGAAGAGATGATTAAAGGATGCAGTAATACAATAAAATTCCTACAAATATAAATGATTTATAGCAAAAGGCTAATTTTCCAGATGTCCATGTAGCCATACCAAGAATATTTCCACAGAGACAAATAGTGAGCATAAATATATGAGGCCCCTGAGATTTATACATGATACCTTTGGGTTCCTGTTCCCTTAGATAGGCTGCAAATAGCATGGGGTTTACAGGCTCAAGATAGCTAGATGGTCAAAAATACCTCTAGGCTATTGGTGGGAGAATATGAGGTTAAAAAGGAAGCAGAGATCACAGGAAGTACAGTAATTATGAAGATGCAGTGTTTATTTCTTGACTTTAAGGAGATTAAAGAGGAGGGGAGATGAAAACACAGCCAAATGTCTGCCACACGGTCATATACACAGTGGCAAGCACCTTAGCACTAAGATATTTATATTTAATTCTGGTTTACCTTTGAGTTGAATGCTCAAGTTTCAAAAAGAACATGGCTCTTTTCTTCCTTCCTTCTGTAGGATCAGGGTAGGGGAAAAAGCAAGCTTGTGGAAGGAAGGAAGGAAAGAAGGAAGGAAGGAAGGAAGGAAGGAAGGAAGGAAGGAAGGGAGGGAGGGAGGGAGGGAGGGAGGGAGGGAGGGAGGGAAAGGAAAGGAGGGAGGGAGGGAAGGAAGGAGGGAGAGAGAGAGAAGGGAGGGAAGTTTTGATTCCCTAGAGGTATTTATGCAGGAGGAAATGTCTTTACTGCCATCTCCAAATGTAGAAAACACTCTGTGGCAGTTGAGAATTCCGGTCTTGTAATGGGCACTCAAGAAATGCTTATTGGATGAGGAGTCTGGGGTTCTCAAAGTGATGGAAATGACATCAGTTCTGCCTTGGAGGGACATGCAATTGAAAACTTCTGACACTAACCCAGACAAAAATGGACAAGCTATCTGGATAATGCACTGAGAACTTTGAGCAATCAAATAAATATGCAGTTTGATTTTTTTTTCCCATCACTTAGGTTATAATCACAGACGTCTGAATTCCCAACCATCCTATGGGTAACTTGAGTTCACAGGCTATTAAAACAAAGTTGCAATACATTTTGAGAAACAACCTTCAGTAACATAAATATGAAACCATTTTTGACTGCAAATGAGTAGGATGTTTTTATAGAACCATTAGAAGGCATTTGTGAGTGAATCTTGCATAAGAATGTCTTCTCAATTCTTTTGAAAGGTAAGTAAAATTGGCAGCTTAGCTAGCCTCCACTTGGACATAGATTTGATTATTCTTGCTAGCTCAGAAGAATCTAATGATTCTAATGGATTCTTAAACTGATCTAAGTGGTTCTCCTCACTTGTTTGTGTCCACTGTCGCAACGGATTGAATTATATGCACGTGAAGAAGAAGCCACTTTGAGGATGAAAATCAACAGGCAGTGTCTGACAGTTTTGCTCCAGGACATTCCAAATTCTGCCATACCAGCCGGTGTTACTCCCTAAGGTACAGTTATGTCCCTTTATGTAAACTTCTCCAAACTTCTCATTCTTCTTCTCTAGCATTTCTATCATACCTTTCCATGGAAACTCACTGCACAATCACTTAGGATTATTTTCTATTGTCTGAAATGCTTTTCCTGAAAGTCTTCTGGGACTGCAGCAGAGCCTGCTTACATCTCAGTGAAAAGCCCTAAAACGTAAAGAGGAGAGAAATGAGCTTGTAAATGCAGTCTGGAGAGGTCAGACTAAATATTTTGTTAAAGGTGGTCTCAGGAGTAATATTTGTTCATGAAGCAGACATGAACATTTCCGCTAAGAATCAATAGTGGGCCCATTTGCACCGTGCTTAGTGTTCAAAGTGTTTCTGTGCATTTATTCCACCTTGTGCATTTTCTCTCTATAAATAAATATCGGTGGCTTCTGTGTTTCAAAATGCTGCTGCTGGTGGTGATGTTGTTATCCTTGCCTGAGAGTGAACCTGAAAAGACCAGTGCATTGCTCTTCATTCTTTATACCCTGCATTCAAGCAAAGATTTTACTGGTATAGCTGTTCTAACTGCACTTTGCTTCTCTGCCTTTAACTCCATAGAATGTGTGATGCTCTGAAGCTTTTTTGCGAAAAATCCATCCCCTCTCTGCAGAATAAACCCCCAGGCAGAGTCTGCAGATTTTGTTTCCCAATATCCCAAAGCTCTACAGACACCTTGGGGTCCCTGCATATAATATCTTCTGCCTGACACATTTGCAGATATCAGTCTCTCCATACAAATCTTGAGACTGCTGCCTTTCTGTCTTCCATACTTGTTCTGGCCAATGGAATGGTGTTTTGGCAAACAGTGCTTTTAAAGGAAGTGAATACATCGTAGTGGGAGAGCGTGGACAGATCTTGGATTCATTTCCAACTTAGATGCTTAACTAGGAAAATTAATTGACCTCTTTAAACCTCAGGTATCGTATATATAAAAAGAATAGAATGATATCCAGCTCGAATGTGTGTTATTAAGGTTAAAATAGTACCTGGAAAGGACTTGGCCTATATTGGACATGCTATAGAATAGCCATTGTTATTAATTCTGATGAAATCAAGCAAGTTCCAGGATCAGATGTCATATTACATAGGAAGCTGGAGTAATAACCATTCTGTAAACAGCAGAAATTTGACAGGGAGCTTGAACCCAAGTGTATGCTGTCCAGGCAACATTTGAGGACACTCTGTCCTGTTTTACTGACTTTGGGGATCTCTCCCTGTCTCTCAGTACATCCTTGAACAGTATGCTGGCTGGTAGCAGAATTTAGCAACAGATTTATGACAGTGTGCTGCTTGTGGAAATCTTTGACTGGGGCAAGCTGGAATATGACCCCTTTCTCCTTCAAGTTTATCATCAATCAATGGTGCTCTGCCAATCCTTTAAAGAAGATTCTAATCTCTTTTTGCCCTTACCCTTCAAGAAAAGATTAGGCAGCCATCAGTGGTTTCTTCCCAGTAAGTTCACAAGGACTCTCTAGCACAAGTCAGACAAGTGCCCAGTAGGCAAGCAGTAAACATTAGATGTAAACAAGAATGAATGCCTTTGTGCCAATAATTAATGTCCTAGTGAAAGAAGTTCCTGCAGATCTGTGTGCTCTCAAGTCCCTCCTTACATTCTCACGTGTTTGAACATGATTTTGTAAGATAATAATAGAACTCATCTAGCTCCACTTCACTCCATTGGTTAGTAGGCCACTATCAATATCTAAATAAATGATTGTACCTGAGTAAATGTCAAGACACTCAGATTTCAAACTGAATTGGGGCCTTCGTGGTTTGCTCTCATCTACCTTCCTGCACACCTCCAGTGTCAGACATGTAGGAGAGCTCACATCCACCCTCCCACATTTCATTGTATTTCCCATGTGCCTTTAAGGAATCATTCTTGATCTCAGTCATAAAATTGGAAAGCTGCATAACTGACAAGATGATCCCCGAAGGCAGCTGAAATATGGGGTAGATTGAAACCGACAGTTAATTTGTAGCAGTAAAAAATAATGATATCATCATAAAACAAGTTTAAGATTAGACTAGGCTCAAACACTGTGTGCCCACAGGATATATAGATGGGTATTGTCAAGCTTAAATAACAAAGCAAAACAAAACAACCTCCCAGCCTCACCGAGCCAGCGCTGTTTGCTTTTTTTTATGGTACGCTACCACCATCTGCTGGTTGCAGTTAATAAGATGCCTTGAATCTCCAAGTCCTGGAATATTCCATTCTGCAGAGGCTGATGTTAATTACTATGCACAAGGAAACATATTTTTAACCTCACAATATCATTGAAATGGTACAAATAAGTCAGAGCTTGCTATAATACCAAACAAATAAAGAACCCACGAGGCTGGAGATTGCCAAGAGCCCCCACCCTGTTCTGCTGTGCCTGAAAGCTGCACTTGCTGAATGCACACATCCTAGCACATTGTCTTTTGATTCCTGAGCTCTCTCCTTACACATGCGTTCACTTCCCGACTTTCTCCTCTCCAGCTGCCTTCTCTACCAGGCATCCTACACGGCACTTCAGTGATAGGCAAAGCAGCAGCTCCCAGCTAAAAACAGTCTCCTCCTTAAAGAAAGGAAACCATTGACACCTGTCTTCTCCAAGGAAAGCAAAGCCCCAGTGGGGTTAGGTGAGAAAAGAGAGGACATGCCTTGCTCTCAAAATTCTGAGAGCAATATATTTGCATGGTTTCCTCGGGGTTTGCATAGCATTGGGTCTGGATTCCCTGACTCAACAACAGGTGTTCTCTAGAGGGAGAAAAGATAGAGGCTTTATGAGCAAATAAAATCTAGCCACCTATAAAACCCTACTCATTTTATAGTATGTGTTCAGTCTTACCATTTTAGATCCTCCGTTACTGACAGTGCAGGCCTCAGATTTCCCAACCATCCTGGGTATAAAAAGGCCTTAGAAAATGTGTCTTTTTCATCCTGACTTGTGTTTTTCTTTTTCTTTCTTTCTCTTTCATTCTTTCTTTTTTTTTTTTTGACTACCTACAATTTAAAATTTTTATTCAATGAGCATATAATAATGTGTAATAAAACAATTTTTTAAAAGCCTTCAGGATTTTTCCTACTCAGAAAGTTTTTCTGTCACTCATATATTCAGGACCATAATTAGATAACAATTGCTCTTAGACAAAATATCTAGTTCTTATTTAATGATGGAAATCATCATAAACTGTTTCCCCTGGAGAAAGGACTGTAAGCCTATGGTAGCAAAAATAAGTCAAGCTGCTGCAGGGGCATACATCTGGCCATTAGGAGAGTATCAGGATGTTATACACAAAACATGCTGGCCTGAATTCATTTCCTCCTGAACAGTATCAGGCCTGCATCTATCTAAACAATTAGCTCATTCTGCTAAACATTCTGAAGTGTGAATTTTTGTTCAAAGGATTTCTTGCATTTTCCTCCTGATGCTACAATGTCAGAAATTGTAGGTAAGATGACTTCTATATAATAAAGGAAACACCTACAGAGCAATAAAGCTTTGAGCAAAATTTCCATTTAAGTTGTTTTTTTGTATAAGTGGTCAATGAATATATTTTTAATGTTTACATCATCAAAATAACCAACATCAAATTACCCTAAAATAAATTTTTTTCTTTATCAAATGGCAAAGGATTTTTAACAAATAGTAATAACAATGAGGTCAGAAGTACTCTGTGCTCTGTTGTCAGGATGTAATTTGGAGTAACACTTTCAGAGGGTAAGTTGTCATTCCTTCTCAAAACAATATTTTAAAATAATGTATGAGCCCTGTGGTTTATACATTCCAGCACTAAAAATTTATACTAAGATAATCATGGCTATTGCATACAACAACATATATCAGCACAGCCTTCTTTATAATGAGAGAAGGTTTTAGTATTCAAATGGGATAGGCTAGATAATGGCCTTCCTAAGACTTCAATGTCCTATCCTTGAAACTTGTAAGAATGTCATCTCGCAAGGTAAAAAGGACCTTGTGAATGTGACTAAGGTAAGGATCTTGCAATGGGGGATTATCATGGTCCATCTGATTGGGCTCAGTATAATTCCCAAAGTTCTTATAAAATGAAGGCAAATGGTCAAAATCCTAGAAAGTGAGGGGACAATAGAAGTCCACCTTTGCAGTGATACCCTCAGAGGTGGAGGAAGGGATGTGGGGATGTGGGCAGGCTCTAAAAGCTGGAGAAGAAAACAGCCCCATCCCCTGAAGACTCCAAAAGGAATACAGCTGTGATAATACCTGGATTTTGGAAAGAATTGTGAGATCATAAATTTGTGTTGTTTTAAGCCACTAAGTATTGGTAATTTGTTGCAGTATCAATAGTAAACTAATATATCAAATATCAAGAAATAGAGAATCTGTTCACTTTAGGGCTCTAAAAGCTTTTTATTTGAGGGTCTGAATTATAACATATCAGGTTTGGGAGGGTTTTGTTTGTTTTCAACCTAGAGCTTTAATTTTGATGATAACCAAAAAAAGTCAATATAATGATATTCTGTACCATATTTATAATGTTATGGTTTCACTGCTAAAGTTTGTGATTGTCACACTAGTGCTAAGGCCAGGCTAACCCCTTAGGGTACAAAGAACAGAGATAAAGGCAATTCTGAGAAGTGCCTTAGAAGGACTGGGTTATTCCTTGGTGGATAGCTGCCAATGTCACATTTACATGGAGTTGTATCTTTGTATCTAACAAGAATTAGTTTAATGAGAAGGAATTTTTGCTTAAGCTTGTGTTAGAACCATAGTTTGAGATACACCATTAAACTGACCGACTATGAAAACAATGGATCATGAGTTTATTATTAGAAGTTATAATAGTGATTATGATATCCAAGATGACTCAAATTATGTTCAACAAGATCAAAAATCCAATGAATCATGTCAAGAAAGAAAATACAAAACATGTATCACCTACTATTAAACATCAACTATCACCTTAAATGAATATTGACATTTTAATTATATTGATTTTCTAACGAAATTTAAATATAAAGTTCCATTGGTGTGACAGTTGTTGACATCATGAAGAATTTATCCTAATTTGTATTTCTACAACAAAACAAAAATGATACAAGTCAGTCCTGGAGAATGCATGAGAATTTCTTTTTCCTTTAAAAAAGATCCACACGTGCTCAAGTCTAAAAAATATAGAATCCTTTAAATTTGGTAACTCTTTCTTATGGAACAGTATTTGATCACTAGAAATAATGTTGAATAACATTAAATGAAATGATGAGGGCTGGGGCTGTAGCTCAGTGGTAGAGCACTTACCTCACGTGTATGAGGCACTGGGTTTGATCCTCAATACCACATAAAAATAAATACATAAAAAGATATTGTGTCCATTTACAACTAAAAAGTATTTTTTAAATAAAAATTTTAAAATGATGAGATGATGAAGATGTGTTCATAAAATTAAAGAGTAGCTCAGTCTATTGTATCCTAATACTAAAAAAGAACAAAGTAGATTCTATGCATAGAAAAATGAATAAGATAATATAAAACTAAATGTGAACACATTGCTGGTTTATTTGCCTTTTGCTTTTGCTATTTTCAAAAATTTTTACAACAAGCATTATTTTTATAAGGAGAAAATAGATCTTTGAGTAATAAATCTGGGATCAAACACTGTTGGCCCTGATTCCAGAGAATGTTTAAAAATCACAATGATGGATTTGTTTTTCAACCCCTGGAAATCAATGTTTCTGAACAAAATAGCCTATAATGCCCTGAAAGAAGAGCAGAGTGTATATACATAAGTATTCCCCAGTAAACTTGCTTTCTCGGTGTTTAAGTTATGTAATGAATGCTGAACCATTCTCCTAGTGAGAGATTTAGGAGACTCCTTTCATTCACAGGGCTGCTACATTTTCCCTTATTCCCATCAGCTAGTATTTGAACTCCATGACCTTCTGAGTAATCCTATATCCCCTCATATTTTTAAGTTAGATTTATGAAACATTTACTGTAATTTTAAATTATTGCAGAGGATGTATTTGCCAACATGCTTTATATTGGTATGTGCTTTAAGTATGTCAAAATCTTGTAGCTGAAAATTTCATTCATTAAATTTGTAGAAAATGTCTGTCACAGAACTAATTGGCAAAGCTTGTCTTCACTGTCAAACCAACCAACCAAATCAGACTTACTTTCTAACAAAAAACGTCTGGGTCCCTTGTTTACTTTAAATAAACATGTTAAATTACATCTTGTACTTCCTTACCTATAAATTCAAATTTATTGTTTGTTAGACTGAGGCAGAAAGACAGGAGTTTGTGGCAGACATGATATGAAAATAAGGTTTATGGTGCTTCAGCAATTCTTACTAAGGCTTTTTCTCTGCTTTACTCTTACAGCAGCAATGAAGTTTCAAAGCTACCCTGCATACCAAATGCCACACTGTATACCATGGAAAGATTAGAAGTAGGTGAAAGACACCATTTTCTTACACAGAAGAGAGGAGAGTGATTGTGAATGGGCTGGGGGAAGGAAAACTGGCCACCACAGTCTTCTCTCTGGAAGATTCTCTCTGGAAGATTCTCTGTGGAAGGATAGCATACATGTTGTTTTTAGCCCATTTGTGCTGCTATAACAAAATGCCAGAAACTGAGTTATTTATCAAGCTCAGACACTTATTTATCACAGTTCTGTAAGCTGGAAAGTCCAAGGTCAAGGCATCAGCAGATTTGGTTGTCTGGTAAGCCTGGGTCCTCAGGAGATATGGAGCACTGTATTCTTACCGGAAACATACCAGTCAAATGCTACTTTCATAAGGGCCTTAGTTCCACTTAATGAGGACCCCTCATGGCCCAACTCTCAAATTTTGGAGGAGACCCATTCAAATCATAGCACACATATAAGCTGAGTTTGAAGGATTATTTTTTTTTTCCCAGAAAAGGTGCACCTTTTGACAATAGATAGTCCAGATCAAAATCTCAGTCATTGTCTCATACTGTAATATGAGAAAATTCCTGTGAACTGAACCAAATTTCCTGTGATTAAAAAGAAACAATCTGGGCTGGTTGTTCAGTTCAGTGGTAGAGTGCTTGCCTGGCATACCCAAGGGTCTGTGTTCAAACTGGCACAGCAAAGAGATAAAATAAATCTTTCTCCAGCATTTGAGCAATTCAGCTTTTGGGAGACATATGTAAATTATTCAGTTATGACCTCCTTTTGTGTTTCTCCATCCCAACCCTTGGATTTCTATAACATACATAAAAGCCTTCATTAGACTATAGACTACAGAGTAATAATGTTTATAATTAAATTGAACTTAATCTAAAAGCAAAAATTTTTAGTGCATATTCCAAGCAGGCACCATGCTACATTGTAAGAAATGTGTCGTCAAATTGCTCCTTCAATGCCCAAGAAAAATAGAAAACCACTGGATAAGCCGGGCGCGGTGGCTCAAGCCCATAATCCCAGCACTTAGGGAGGCTGAGACAGGAGAATCGCGAGTTCAAAGCCAGCCTCAGCAACAGCGAGGCGCTAAGCAACTCAGTGAGACCCTGTCTCTACATAAAACACAAAATAGGGCTGGGGATGTGGCTCAGTGGTCGAGTGCCCCTGAGTTCAATCTCCAGTACCAAAAAAAAAAGAAAACCACTGGATATGGATAAACTCATAAATAGTATGTTGGTATTTCATGAATGTTTCTTACTGCGTTTGAAATTAGAATGTTAGAACAAACTCCTCCCATTCAGTAAATCTGTGTAGCATTAGCCTCACTTTGAATAAAAGGTATATCTAATGTCACACCCTTTTTTCTACACTAGAAGCAGAGTTTCTTTCTGTACTTGCTGGAAATCCCCAGCAGCCCAACTAGAGGATTCTGTCTTGTTTCTATGCTTCCCCAACTATAAACATCATGCAGCACCACTCTCTGCAGTTCAGCTATCATGGCTTTTTCCTCCCCAACCCCAGGAATCCCCATAGACTAGCTTCTTTCCTGGAATTGCCTTTCATTCCCACTCCCCTGTGAAACACTACGTGCCCTTTAGATCCCAGCATGGTATCGGTCTTGGCCTGTGCTCTCACCAAGTCTCTACTTTTGATCCCAGTTCATAAACACATCATTGATTCTTCAATTATTATTAACATCTGTCTCTCCCACTAACCTCCAAGATCCACAAGGGCAGAATCTAAAAATATTTCATTATCACTGTATCCTTACCATTCCTGGAGACTAGGAGAAGCTAAATAACTTTCGCTAACTGTATGGATGGTCTAACTCAAGTATCCTCAGACAGTTCTGAGTATGGTCTGCAGCCTGTCTTTGACTGCAAGGTCCAGAGAACCTATGAGGTAGGCAATGTCCCCAAAGACTTTTTTAGACACTCTCCTAGTTAATATGGAGCTGACAAGGTAGAAACAGAAATGTGCTTCCCTTGTGATCAACATTACCACTATAATTTTCTGGTCTCCAAATCCTTCCTCTCTTTGGTTACTCTCCATTGAGCCCGAGTTTCAATGGTTTTGTTCACTCCTGAATCACCAGCTCCTAACATAGTGCCTGCCTATTAGGTGCTCGATAGATATTTATTGAATCAATCAATCTTTGACCCAAGCTTTCCCTTTAGTACAAATCCCCTGAAACTGCCCAGTTCGGTAAGTTTGGCACCTATACAATATTTGACATCTTTCCACATTAATGTCACATTCATTTCTTTTAATCACCACTTATTTTTTACTCCTGTACTCATTACTTTCCACATACAAACTGCCATTTGCCTCTGGGAGGTTGGCAGCAACGTAATTTAAGTTGACCAGAAAGAACTTTTTTTCCTCATAACCTGAAAAACAAAAATGAAAAAATTGTCCCACTCTTAGGGCTAGGGAGATAGTTCAGTTGGCAGAGTGCTTGCCTTGCATGCACAAGGCCCTGGGTTCAATCCTCAGCACTGCAAGAACAAAAAAAACAACCAAAAAATTGTCCCACTCTTTTCTCAACTAAATGTGCTTTTGAAAGACTTGATTTTTCAGCTCACAATCCAACTGTTTAATTATCTAAACAATTCCACAAGTACAAAATACCATATTTACATATGCAAAGCAAGAATGAGGAATTTGAATACTTAATTTATTTACAAAATTGAATGTTGAAACAACTACAAATTGTTACTTTTTTTTTTTGCACATTCACATCTCCAAAGGGGCCATATAATATACTTCTTTACATAGCATCATGATCCTCAAAATCTTATCTCCAAACAATTGATATTTTATAATCTCAAGTTTTTAGATAAATATTTGAAATATGTTTGCAAATTGAGTTTCCATAAGCAAGGTTGTTAACTTACAGGTCTCTTGAAAATGAGGTCTTTGGTTTGCAAACATTTCGTTTTAATATCTAAGTAAGGAAAGGGTGGGGAAGGTACATTGATGGCTTAATAGCTTTTTCTTCCTAGGTAGACTCATTTAGAATGAAAGTGATTATTTAGAAATCCATTTCATTCTAAGCAAATGTCTTTACCCTAGGAAAATAAAACAGCAACTTCTGGCTAGCTCCTGAGCAATTGTTGCCATTTTATTCAGAGTTCTTCCTTATTACTCCCAATAGTTTAAATAAATATCTATAATGGTCCCCATCTTCTTTGCAGTTCCATATAAAACTCATCCCATTCAGAAAGTGTATTCTAATGAAATTATGGTTTTTCTTCAGTCTTTCTAGGTCAACATTTAATGCTTTCCTTTTCTAATTTTATACAAGTTCACAGCAGAGTTAAGGTCCATCCTCAAATGACACATTTTCTCCTTGGTTGTCTTGCTGTTTAATGGTGAGCATCATTCCTAGGGGGATATTTCCCATGGGGGTCACCTCCTAGCCCATAAATGTCTCTAATAAACAGTCCAAACTGTCCTGATCCACATTCTTCTGGCATGTTTAATTAAATTATCTGTAAAGTAAATTAAAGAGATAATGAAGTGGTAACTGAGAAATTTTAAATAAGTGGGAGATTTTAAATATAATACAATATTTGGACCTTTGAGTTCATTTCTTTTCTCCAGCTTCACTTTTCCTCACATATCTAAAAATCAAGGTTTCTTCACTTCACTAAGACTGGCTTAAAAGTTTATAACTTTCTTTATTTTATAATTATCCAGGGAATCCAGGATACAGCTAATTGAAACACTTCACATTCTTTTTTTCCAACTGGCTGTCCTGTTTTATCCTTGCTTGAGGTCTAGCCTTTGAACAGACAAAGTTCAAGATGTGGTAGTGCTGGATAGCACACCCAGACAAAGGCAATATTCAATATGGAATTGAGGGGAAGAGAAGCAGGGGTGGTTATTGCATAGCCCACACAATTGTCAAGTGTATCATATATCTAGCTGTAAAATTATATGGAGAGACATATTATTATAACCCTTTAGAAAAACAATAAAGGATTTATTGTGAATCACTGAGTCTGCCCTAGAGTAAGGTTTCTAAGTGACCATGCAGTTGTTTATAATTAACACAGTGATATTGAAATGTTTGGTTCTGGCATTTATTTAAAATTCTTCCTTACAAAAAATTAGCAAATACTTGAGCCACATACCAACTGAAGCATCTCTGTCCATCCCCAAAATATCTTCTTAAACTCTGAAGATTGTGTTGAGCACTGCCATATGAGTCCTAATTGTGTAAGACTGACACTCTAAATGCATTTGAAGGAGATGATTTTTCTCCAATAAACTCTCCAAGACTCTGGACCTTATACAGTTAAATTATTTCCAAGGTTCATGATAACACTCTGCAGCTTTTCTACCTGAGTCTACATAACTCTCAAAGTTCCTATATATCTTTAGAACTTACTTCATTCTTCTTTTGGGTTATATGACATGGACAATGGAGAGAGGTGGGAAGGAGGCAGGAAGGATTATTTATTCTGTGTTTTTAATGGGTTTATAAAAGCTGAAAATACACCCCTCATGGGTCAGAAATGTGAATTCTATAACATTTCCTTTGTCTTATCTCACCATCCTTTTGCACTAAAAATATTTCTACCTTTTGACACATTAATCCTCTTTGTGAATGTATCCTGTTCAAAAAACCTTATGCCCAAAGATAATAAGAAGCATATTTTGATAACAAAATAGAAATATTCAAATAGTCAATAATCATAAAAGAATGATTAAGTAGGCAGTTCGGTATCCATTGCAAGTTACATTTGCAAAGCATTCAAAATAACAGGTGAGGGGCTGGGGTCATGGCTCAGTGGTAGAGTGCTTACCTGGCATGTGCGAGGCACTGGGTTCGATTCTCAGCACCACATATAAATAAATAAACAAAGATCCATCAACAACTAATAAAAATATTTTAAAAAATAACAGGTGAGAGTGTAATCTATGAGAGCGTATGATATAATTGATGTAATTTGATAGATTAAAAAATCTATGTGTATATACTGCCTTAGTTTTCAATTATTGCTGTGAACAAATTACTATAAATTTGGTGTCTTCAACAATATCTATTTATTGTTTCACAGGTCTGGAAGTCAGAAGTCTGAAGAGCATCTCACTGGACTTCATTCTCCTAGGTACTCTAGGAAATTCCCTGCTTTTTCCAGCTTCAGAGGCTGCCTACATTCCTTGGCTTGTGGACCTCTTCTCCAGGAGTACGATGAGTCCTTCTCATGCTACTGTCTGTTTGAATTTCCCTTTTCTGCCTCCCTCTTTTACCTTTAAGGACACTTGTGATTATATAGTGACTACTTGCCTAATCTACCTATTTTAAGGTCAGATGATTGGCAACTCTGATTCCCCTTTGCCATAATTTTGCATATGCACAGGTTCTGTGAACTAGTATTAGGAAGCAAGTATTCTTGGTGTTTCCATTATGCAACCTAAATACACTGTGCAAGATAAAGCAAACAACCAAACAAAACTAAAGCAAAGACAAACAATAAATCTAAGCATAGAAAATCTGGATGAAAATATGCTGAACTGTTTGCATTATTTGAAGCTAAATTTTATTATTTTTCATGAGTTATTATTTTCAAATAATGAAATTATTATTTTGGTAATGAAAAAGAAAGGCTTACCAAAAAAATGACTTTTTTAATTCTTGTGGCTCTAGTAACCTAGAATTTTACTGCTTTATATTTTCACATGAATTCTGGTTTGCAAGTAATAAACAAGTTAAAGGAAATGAAAGAGTAATCAGTGCAACAATTATTGATTAGCACAATTTTCTGAAAATATATAGTAATTCCAACTTCATTGACTGAAAGAACTCAGAATTGCATGTCAACCTGTAATCATGTCTTATCCCTCTAGTTAAAAAGCAGACAATTTAAAGCAAGTATAAGTCACATTTTAATTATCAAATTGTTGAAGAGAATGCTTAAAAGAGAGCAATCATGATGCTTGTACAAATATAAAATGAACACATGTCAAAGATTTTATTTAACTCAATAATTAAAGAGGGCACCAGATACATGTTACAACCTGTTCAAAAGATTGAAAGTACCTCACATCCAGAATCAGATAAGGAATTCTGATATACATTATAACTAGGTGCCAAACAGGTCTATTCACAGGGCTATAATCAATTTCATTCAAGTAAAAACAGTCAATTTACATTTCCATAGATAAGAATTATTTGCATTATTATCAGTTTTCTACAACTTGGAGAATTATAAAACACCTAGAAGACAATGAAAATCAGAGACAGCCCAAAAGGTCATACTAGCCAGCAAATTCACAATTCTATCTATCTATCTACCTCTATCTCTATATCTCTGGCTCATTTCAGTCTTTCACAGTTTTTTCCTGACAATGCAGTACCTCACATAGCATCCTGTCTATAGTTACAGCTGAGTATAAATTTGCGGATTGAATGTGTGGTTGAAAGTTCCATTCTGGCCTGATTGCACTAATTGTATTTGGAATGCCAATTACCTTATTATTCTTATTTGTCTGAAAGCCCTGGTTCTTTGCCCTCCTCCCTAGCTATACTTAAGTTATAAGAAGAGGAATATTCTGGAATGTGGGTTTGGCTGGACTTACAGGATCACAATGCAGAAGGAGAGAAAGGGTCTGATTCTGAATATAGATATAGAAGATAGAAGATAGACATAGATGTAGATATAGATAATATAGAAGTGATCTCAGAGTGATAGACTCTTGAGTAGGAGGAATGTATAAGCCTCAAAAAAGAAAACACTCCAGAGATGACCAGGTGGCCATCAGTACCCTGGCTCAGGTCATGAATCTAGATTTCAACCCTCAGGTCTTCCGAAGTTAGAATAAGCTATGTACTTTTCAAAAAGTTCAAAGAATTTTTTGAAAGTGTTCATTTTTTAAAAAATCTATTCCCACAACTTCATCAGAGAATTATAAAGTTAGATTGACTTTTCCCTCAAGAGCTAGAAACATTAAATAGCTTAAGAACTCTTGGTCTAAGGTCATGATATTTTCCAGATGGGTAAGAAGGCAGAAATTAAATATGGTTAGAATTCCAATTGAAGTCATCAAAATATGAACACTTAAAGGAAATAAAAATCTTTGAAGGATTCTAGTTATTCACACCAGCAACTTAAAATATTAGTGTACTTTTAAAAGCCATAAATAAAGATCAAGGTAATTTTATAACTATTATCAGAGATAGTCAACTCTAATTCCCTTGGCTGTGCAGAAAACCAGACCAAATCAAACAAGACAAGATGCCACAAATCTTATTAATTAAAATGCTGAATAATTTGCTTTTTTCTGTTATGTTTGATAACATGTATTAAAATGCAACTTTTAAGAAAAATAAATAAATAAAATAAAATCCCCTTAAAAAAAAATGCTGAATAATTTGAAGTGCAGAATAATCTAGACATATTCTTTAAAAAAAAAAACACTGCATAGCCATTTATAATTTCCCCTCATCCAAAGCAATTTTGTGATTTGAAACAACACTTATTGAAGAAAAAAAAAAGCTTGGCATTGCACCAACAATCAGCCAATATCCTGGCACCCATTCAGAGAGCATCCACCACTGACGGTTGTAGTAATTCTTCTTTGTTACCCAGTTTGCTCACACATAAATCAGATTCAGGTGAACTTGCAATGTGCCATGAACTGTCAAACTTAGAACAGGCAGCAGATTGTCTTAAGTGATACAGGATTCATGCCTTTGAGTAGCACATAACTCTCATGGCTATTGAACAACATTTCAGATGTACTTTTCTCAATATTATTCCATTTCCATAAGCTGGTAAGTTTATGTGTGACATTTTAAACTTTTGATTTTTATCTGTTGTCTGATTTTAATTCTAAGTGAATCTTAAAACTTAGATCAGGAGGAAGAAACTGCATGCAGTCTTTTAAAATGAGATCTGACTTTTTTTAAGACCAAAGCACCCTTGGTGCAGAGGCAGCAGGTCTCCATGTTCCCTTAGAGTGCTGCCCATTTAATACTTCAAGCTGCAGTGTCTGTAGGCATTTGAGCTTTTTCTCTTCCTGCAAACCCTCCAGTTTCCAGGTGCACTTCAAACAGACTGAGAAAGATAGCCCCTTGACTGTGTGTATTTCAAGCCTCTCCTTCACGTAGATCTAAGCAGCTGCCACATTAAACAGAAAACCCACGGGTCAAAATCCTAACTGAGAGGGAAAAGGTAACAAGCCGACCTGAGCCAGGGGTAATTTATGATTAGGTTAATGAAATTCTAATTAGGCTTATAAAGCCCTGAAGTATTTCCTGCAATGGCGTGTCATGAAGCCTTTATTCCAGGAAAGTCAGAACGCTCTTAAAGACAGAGAGGCAATGTAAAGCACTGGGGAAAAAACAACAATAAAAAAAAAAAGCAATCTGTTTAGACCCAATGTGAAACTTGCAAGGCTACCCATGAGTGACTGTTCAATTTCTTCTGATTTATAAAACAGATTATCAGCCTAAATAATGTCCAACAAGTTCACCAAAATAAAAAAAAAATTCAGCCCTGCTCTCCAGGACCTTTGAAGAATGAATTTATCCTTAGAATTAAGACATCTCATAATTAAAAATAGAATGTTATTAAAAGTAAGGACAGAAACTTAATTAAGTGTGCCTACTCACAAGCATTGAGCAGTACCCTCTGCAGAGCAGGAGGAAAGAAGACCACTTAGCACGTTACCTGTGTGACTTAGAGCCAGTCTCCATTAATTCAGAGGCGTACAGATCAGGTCTGCACCTGCAATGGGAGGAATTGCCATGTTAATGGAGGTAGCCCAAGCAATCTATTCTGAAATGGTCTAGCTGGGAAATACATCTCCAGAGAGAGGAAAAGAAAAAGCACTGAGCTTACTTGAAAAAAATAAGACAAGAATCAAAGATAAGTTCATGTTCAGATTCCCTTTCACACTTTTAGATTTAATTAGCTTGTTAAGATAAAATCATACTCAAAAGGCAACAGCTTAAAAATAGCCTTTGGGGGGTCTGCTTTCACAATCACATAGCTCCAATGTGGACCCTCCTGATCCCTTGTCCTGACCTCCACTTACCTGTATAATTATCTAAACAATGTATGCAGGACCTTGGCATGAATGACACTGAGCCAGCTTGCAAAGATTGACACCTGATCACTCAAATTTCTTATCCTTCCTGGCACACATCCAGCTGCTTTCCTTCTATTCTTGCATTGGGAAAGATTTCCAAGGTTATTTATTCTCTCTTATCTCTTGACTTCACTTTAAGTTCAGAGATGACCCCCCACATATGTATCAAGTTTTTTGTTTGTTTGTTTGTTTGTTTTTGGTTTGCTCTCTTTTTGTGTCTAAAGGCCTTTCAATTGTGAAACTTGAACTAATCTCAATAAAGAAAAAGTTTTGATAACAATACCTCATAATATTTATTTTCATGGAGCACTATATTAGCCATCATTACCTCTAATGGGCTATTTTATTTAATTCCTGTAAGTATCTTTTGAAGAAAGTACTGTTTATATCCCCATTTGACAGACGAGAAAACTTAAGTTATCAAGAGTGATGATTTTTCTGGGCTATCTAAGAGGGGCCTAAATTTAAACTAAGGGTTTTTTTTTACATAAAAGCCCTGTTCTTAACCCTTTCCCTGAGACTTTATGACTTGCTATGCTTTGTCTCTCAATTTTTCTATGAATTTGGGATGTCTATAGAACTATTGAACAATAAATAAAATACATGATGCCCAGCATCTCTATGTTCTTAATATATTTATACATAAGGAAAGACAAATGATGATAATGCACACTTGCATAGAAAGAACAAATTGTTCTAAATTACAATATGCATTCATCAGTGAGCATGATTAAACTGCCCTCACTTAAAATACTTCTTGCTCCTTCTTAGTCATACCCACTTCCCCTAAATGCTATAAGCATCAGAGAGAAATTCCAGCTTAATAAAGTAACAACTTCCCCAGAAGAATACAAAAATATATTACAAAATCCTACGCAAATATATTACAAAAATCAAAGAAAACACATGCAAATTTTTATGCCCATGATTAGTCTATTTTAAGCCATGGGGGTATATATTCACCTATTTTGTCAAAGTAACTCAAAAAATAAAGGATAAATATAAGCATAGTTTAAAAAATAAAGTAAGTTTTGTATTATCTCTTATTGGAGGTGAGACATTATTAGTCATTTAATAATCTAAATTACATTGATCTGTCAGAAGAGGTTACCATGATTCAGACTAAGAAATCTAGAATGTACTCAGGTTAGAATTTTATTTTTATAATTTTGCATTTTAGTTCTTTTGTGGAGGACATAAGTAACCATATTATGCCTGTGAAATGCTGTAGTGGGTTTGATATGCCTGGAGTACTATAGAGTACTATAGGTTAATTACTATGTAACTAATTTTTTAAAAAGACATTTTCCCATTTTCTCCCATCATCCCTAAATAATATTTTAAATCCCAACTCTATTTCCTTAACAATTTGAGACATTATTAGGCTCATTTTACAGATGAAGGAACTCAGAGGTAGGCAGCTTAAGTAACTTCTCAACAATACTCAGAAGGAATTGAGGTTGCAGATCTCAACCCTGCTCTCTTGAATCATCTTTTGACTCTGACAGCACTTCTCCAAAAAGAGATCATATCAATCTCTCCTCAACTTACCATGGAGTTACATGCTAAGTTGAAAACATTTTAAGTCAAAATGCCTTTACTACACCTAAGCTACTGAACATCACAGAATAGCAACATAGTCACCCATAGGGCATGGATTGTTTACCCTTGTGATTGTATGGCTGACTAGTAACTACAACTCGCTGCCTATGCCTGCCCAGCACCAGAGAGAGTATCCTACTGCATTTCTCTAACTCTGGAAAACATCCAAATTCAAAATTCAGAGTATGGCTTCTACTGAAAGCATATCCTTTTTGTCTCACCCACCAACATCAAAAATCATAAGTCGGGGTTGGGATTGTGGCTCAGCGGTAGAGCGTTTGCCTCGCATGCGTGAGGCCCTGGGTTCGATCCTCAGCACCACATACAGAGCAATAAAATAAAGACATCGTGTCCATCTACAAAAAAATTTAAAAAAAAAAAAAAAAAAAAAAATCATAAGTCAAACCATCATAAGTTGGAGCTGTCTATATTTGTCTGGTTAATTCTTACTGGTCTTTCAGAATTCAACTTAGAGACTATCTTCCATAGAAAGTCTTTTCTGGAACCCTCCATCTGGATTGGGTGTCTTTTATAATTGTTCCCATAGTACTCCAGGCATATCAAACCCATTGCAGCATTTTACAGGCATAATATGGTTACCTATGTCCTTTAGGCCTCTTCCACCCACCCCCAACCACTGACTATAGTATCTCAATTAATAAGGACTATGCTGTATTCCATATTCTATCTTTAGGATCTAACATAATGTCTAGCACATCAAAGGCACTCCAATATTTACTGCACAATAAAATCAATTGTTAAACCAAGGGATGTAGACTCCAACATCCACATGCCCAGCTGTCACAGGTTTAGTGGTGTCTCCGCCTATGGCACACTGACACTTCTATCAAGTGTGTGGCAGCACTGAGCACAAGACCAACCAGAGCTCAGCATTCAGCAAATGTTTTCAATAGTTCAATCCAGGTAGAATCCTCAAGGGTGTAAAGCAATGATTTCAGAGAAAGGCATGAGCTTTCTCATATTTCAAATCAATTAAGACTTTGTCAATAGCACAGCAGTTTAGTCCTGGTATTGAAAACACAATTATTTCTTCATTATTTAAATGGAGGAAAAGGATGGACTTCATGCAACTTACTTAGCAATAGTACAGCTACAATGCTCTTTTATAAAACTCAACTAAGTAGGTATGACTCAGACTAGACATAAATAGATCTCTCTCTGTCTCTCTCTCTCTCTTTTGAAATTTCAGTGCTTTACAAGTCTACAGGTAAAAATAAATAAGGAAATGAAATCACTCTCTTTTTACCTTAACAAATGCCATTACAGTTGAAGTCTTGCTTGATAAGACACTTAAGAGTAGTTAAAAGAATGAGAAGGAAAGCACAGTAGTTCAAGAGAATTAACCCCAGTACGGAAAAGAGAAGGGGTAAGAGGATCTAGGAAAGATTACAACAGAAAACTAAGTCGTGAAAATCTCATTCTTCAGTGCTCTGCCCTGGTCTCTTTACCCACATTCACTTGGGTATGCAAGAATAAAATCAATTATTATTCTATACAAATGACTCCAGTGGCAGGCAGAATAATATCTCCCCAAAGATATCCACATCTTAACCCTGGACCTTGAGAATATGTCACCTTACATGACAAAAGCCACTTTGCACGTGTGTGGATTTTCCAGGTAAAATCAATGTCATCACAAGGCTCCTTATAAGTGAAGAGAGGCAGGGGAGCTGGAGAGGAATATCTGAAGATGCTAAACTACTTGTTTTGAAGATAGAGGAAGAGGCCATAAGCCAAGGGATGCAGGTGGCATAGAGAAGCTGGAAATAGATTATTTCCCTGGAAACTCCAGAAGGGGCACAGCTCTGTTGACACATTAATTTCTGACTCATTTTGGATTTCTGACCTCTAGAGCTACAAGAGAAGAAATCTGTTGTTAACCCACCAGGTTTGTGATCTTTTTTTTTTTTTCTGGAAAATAATAGGCCTCTCAAATTTGCTTGACTTCAGGCTATTGGCAACTCCATTTCAGATTTCCTCTGATAATCCCAATTCCTCTCACCTCCAGAACCAAACTCATCATCCTCTCCTAACTATGGCTCCTCTCCCAAACTATTCTGTATGGTCTGTTTCCCTGACTTTCTTACAGGCTGAGGCTGGATGCCTCTGATTCTTCCACATCCCTGTCCCTTCTCCCCAGCCTACTGCCACTCTTATCAATCTACCAACTAACACTGCTCTCACTCCTATTGTCATAATCCTAAAAAGAATTTTAATTCCTTAAAGAATTACATTATAAAAAGAATTCAACGCTGGGCGTGGTGGTGCACGCCTGTAATCCCATCAGTTTGGGAGGCTGAGACAGGAGAATCATGAATTCAAAGCCAGCCTCAGCAACAGCAAGGTGCTAAGCAACTCAGTGAGACCCTGTCTCTACATAAAACACAAAACAGGGCTGGGGATGCGGCTCAGTGGTCAAGTACTCCTGAGTTCATTCCCCTGGTGCCAAAAAAAAAAAATAGGAATTCAAGAATGACTTCCATGGGAAAATGAATAATGAAAGAAGAAAAATCAAGAGAAAAGAATAGAGGGAGGAGCCTTTAATGTACCTTTGATGGAATCCGCTAGGAAGGAGGGATGTTCCAACAAGTAGTGAATCTTCATCAGATAAGCTGACCTGAGGACCTTTCAGATCTGAAAAGATGTAGTTTCTGTGGTTAAAGAAAGTGAGGAGGACTGGTAGAGAAATGAAGCAAAGGTCTTCCAAGGCATTCTTAAAATGCTGTTTTACACCTCAAGTTTTACTTGCACACAACCATGATTTCCAGCAAACCCATTCCCAAGATGTGACTATGACACACATGAAGGTGCTTTGTCACTCCACAGCAGAGCACAGCTGGGTCAAGATCCAGCTGTCTCCTAAGATAAAAGTACCTGTCATATAAGAATTAGTTCATGGAAGGTCCAGCTGACCTAGTTAAGATAGTATTTCATACTGTGTAAGTCGTTGAGAGAATAAAATGTGTCACCAAAAGCTCAGCGAGAGAGAGACTCTCTGAAAGGCCAACCTCTAAGCAACCAGTAAGAGAACAGTTCACTTTCTAGTGACAGCTTGTCACTTTCCAAGAGAAATGTTTCTGCTTAGTTTCAGGGTGCCAGATACTGACTCTGTCCTAAAATGCCCTACAACTCTAAAGTCACTCAGTTCTGGGTTTAGGAAAACTATCGTTGTAGAGACATACATTCTATTGTGATGTTTATATTTTATATAATTTCCCAAGACAAATGAGAACAGTTGACCAACCCTAAATGTCAATTCTCAATGAGGGACCATTGCAATGGGCAACAGAAATCCCACTGTCCCAGAAAGCAGTAACCAATGGTGTGACATAGTTCCTCTGGGCACCTCATCATCCCTAGAGGAAGAAACCAATGGAATTCTGATGAGAGGCCACTGGAGACTTGCTCACCAGGTCATCGCCCAGATTATATTCTGGTTCGGGCCCACTTTTCTTGCCATTTTAGCCAATGGCAACCTGTGCTTCATGAAGCCAAGCTGTGATTTCAACTGATTTTCATACAAATCCTGGCTCAGCCTTAGAAATTTAACTGTAGAAACATGTAAATAAGCATTTTAGTGGTAAAATACATACCTTTCTCCTCTCCTCCCTCCTACTGACTCTCTTAAATGAAACAAACTAAGAACTTGACCAAACCATGTTTGTCCCTTTCCTGCCCCAAACACAGAGCTTAAACAAGCACACATTTAAACAATCCAGCAGTTTCAGAACCCAAAATTTCAGCATTCTTATCACCTGTAAATGACTCTCCAGAAAGTGGTCCAACCATGCTGATTTGAGCCACTTCTGCCTCTCTCAGTAAAACTTCATTAATAAATAAAACCACCAGTGACAAAACAGTTAACCTTCTGTAAACTCTGTCCAGTCATTATTTGAAATATAGGATCCACCCTAGTCATAGGAATGGTAGGGAAGAACTATCTCTTTCTTATAAGAAAATTGAAACCAAAGAAAATATTTCATTAACCAAATCCCATTCAGGAGATATTTTTTCCTTGAGAGTACGCTTCTGATTGCTTCGATCTCAGTCTCAATTTTAATTGTTGAGATTAAAGCCTTGGGAAAAATCAGGACAGCAGAAATTATCATTTCAAAACATAATGTTCGCTGGTAGATGAAATGTCTGAAACTAGGGCAGTGAGTCTGCTACGAAATAGGGAGAGATATGCTGCAATCAGGCTGAAGCAGACAGAATACAAAAATCCCTAGGGAGTCACACAGTGCAATCTTTTGTGGGACTATATCCACAGATCTGCACACAGTCCTGGTTCACATGCCCAAGTAATGAGTTATAAAGTTGTACCCCTAGCCATATATTCCACAAAAACATGATTCTCAAGGTTGGCTTATGTGAATGGGTTACAGAAAGTTAAGAAAATATAAAATGCAGTGGTTTTAACTGACTTACAGAATGGTTCTTTAAATTCTGAAATGATTCTCTGGAGAACTATTCTAATCCTCAGTGAATTCCCAGTTTTTAAAAATGTCTGAAACCATCATTGTTTAATTTCATCACTCTAGTCTCATTCCCCCAAAAAAGGTCACATAGCACAAACACTATGGTTCTTTAAATTAAAGCAACTTAAAATTGGTTTTTAGGGGGAAATTCATTCACAGCATTCTTTCTGACAACTGCTTTAATTTAGAAAATAAAGTAGGGAAATGAAAGAAGAAATGTTCTATCTAATCAGATGTCTTGACTTTCTTAGAAGCAGGACTTAGATGCTCCTGTGTCCCACACAACTTGATATCACTGATGAATAGACTTGCTATCTTTACCCAAAATTTCCATATGAAATCAAGACAGTGTGCTAGACAAGTACTTTCAATCAGAATGGCAGCTGATCTGTGGGATCATGGATGGGAATTGAATATATAACCCAAACAAATTTAATCAAGAAGAGAGAGAAAGGTGATCTTTCCAGATACATTCAAATCCTTTAGAAATGTGAACGATAGAGCAAAATCTTTCATGGTAAACAAGATTCTTTTCAGAAATTAAGTTATTTTCCCAGAGTGCAGTGAATAAGGTACTTGGAAGAGTCCAGGTGAATGAACGCCTATGATAGAACAAAGTGACATTTTCCAAACGTTCCTCCCAAGAACAGTAGTCCCTCTGCAATATTATTGATTTTTCTTTAAAATCCATTTCAGTAGATATAGGAGCATAGGAAATTCTCAATTTACTATTGAACTTTGCAGTGGTAACATGCATTGGGATTTTCTATGAGTGAATCGTATTACTCAGTGTTCTCCAGACTAACAACCAAAGAACCTACGCACAGAGTGTCTGTTAGCATCTCATGGGGGTCTCTAGTGCCTAAAAGAGCAGAGTTTGGAAAAAATGCTCTGTTCATTGAATATGACAAAGGCCATGGAGTAGTTAGCTACAAAATCAGAGCCAAGGGACAGTCATTCTGAGCAGTCCTGTTTCCTGTGATATTGCCATCTAATCCCTAGCCATAGCATCAAGTATCTTGCGACACCAACTCTCAAACTTGCAAAGTCATCACAAGTGGCAGGTTCAAGCCAGTGACAAACAATTGCATTGACTGACAGCATTTGGGAGCATTTCTCAAGACCCCGTCCTGTCCTGTTCCTCAAATTTTATGCAATTGTACATTTTCAGTGCCAGGACTATCTGGCTGTACATTTAATTTTCAGTTTTGTTTCTGAGCCCTGTCATTTCATCAATCAGAGCTATTCCATCTGCTAAAATGCTGACAAATCCAGCTGCTTTGTCACTTCTAATCAATTTCATTAATGTTTCCACGTTCTGTTTCAATTAGCAGCCTATTCTTTGCGCTGTTTGATGACTTGATACTACCTACTGTCCGCAGATTAAAAATCAAATTACAAGTTGCTTTGTCCTTGACATTAAAAGATCCTCTCTTCTTTACCAAATCATTTCTATTTAGCACATTTGCCCCTCTTAAGTTAAATTACTTCTCCCACACTGTGAAGCAAGGGGTTCAATTGTTATACAAAGAATGGATCCATACTGGGATGTTCCTCTTGACCTTCACTTAATCCTTGTGCCCTCGTTCAGAATTCAATCTTCTTTCATCTAAATCTTTCCATTGTTGTGAATTTTTTCAGCACATTACTTTAAAACACCTACTTGAAGTATTATTTACTTGACTATAATCCTCACACTTTTTTTTTTAATTCATCGGACACAATACCTATATTGTCTATTGTCTGCAATTCTTTGAAAATTGTTTAAAAGGAACCAGTCAGACAAAGTCATCCTTTTTGCTGATTACATTACCACTCAAATCCAAGGATCGTCAAGTAGCTATTTGAATACCCTCTTCACAGTCTTTTTTCTCTTTCTTTGAAAGTCAGTCTATGCTTATTTATTTTAATTGTATAACATTATACAGATTTTTACTATTGTAACATAATGCAGAACTGGCATAGAATTTTGACTGTCCTTTCCCATACTTTGTCTCATAACTGACAGCATGGTGCTTTGGTAGCCTAAAGCAATACAGCAACAGTGCTATGGGTCATATTTTTAACTTTAATGACAATCTGTAATTGCCTGCAGCTTGCCTTATTTCTGATCCTGCTGATTTCTTGAGGACCTGTGATAACACAGCCAGAACTTGGCCCTCTCCTCTGGCTTATGCCCTCTTTCATGCATTTATATATTTTTTTCAGGATTATCAGGTCTTGCAGTAAAGTAGCCAGAGTCTACAGCTCTACCCTCTTCTTCAAGGCATTCTAAGGTATGCCTTGAAATTTCCTTCTAGCCTGCAAGCTTCTGCAACTGCTACATTTTCCTGAGGCCAGCAGTAGTAAAAGGTTTAAATAGTAGCAACTTTGCTTCAGATGGAACAGATCAAGACCAGCCTAAAATCCCCCTTAGCTTTAATCTGCTTGAAACATTCAAAATTTTCAAAATACTGCTTGTCAGCATATGTTCCTCTTTCCTCCAGTATAACATTTGTATTGCACTTAACTGAGAGGGCAGTTATTCCATTTCTCTTAGAAAAATTACATTCATTAAATGTTTACAATGAACATACACGTGCCCATTTACTCAGCAGACATTTATTGAACACCAACTATGTGTTAAACATTGGCTGAGAAGGTACTAGAATTTTAACATCCAACCAGGAACAAAGCAGACTCTCATTGTCCTCCTGAAGGAGCTTAGGGTTTAGAGAGAACATACAACAATTAATGAGATCAACATGATTACTAAGGAGAACGAGAGGGTCTGTACATGATCTTTAAATAAGGAACCATAATAAACAGGCAGCACTGGGTAGTGATAAAGAGGGGATTAGAAGCCAGATCACCGGGTCTAAACCCTGCTTCGTCATTTATTAGCTGTCATCGTGGCACTTAAACTTTGTGTCCCCTATCTAGTCACATCATAAATTGGAAACAGTAACAGTTCTACCTCAAAAGTTTGTTATAAATATCAAGTGAATTAATATTGTAATGCCCTTAAAACAGAATCCAGCACATAAAAAAGTGCTATTGGAATATTTGTAAAATTAAAAATAAATAATAGGTAGGAGGAAAGCACTGTGATCTGGGGAGTATGTACTGCTCTGGGAGTCCACAGCCGGTGCCAGAGCCAGTGTGGGAGATGTCAAGCAAGGCTTCTCAGAGGACACTAGAATGAAATTCTAGTACCTTCTCAACCAATGAAGGACCCGAGCAATCACTGCAAGGGGAAAAGTGGGGGGTGGGGTGGTGCTGGTACCATTAAATGTTCATTAAAGACAACTAAAATATCAAGGCAACAGTTTAGGGACCAGCCTGAAAAAAAAAATTACACTTTCAAATTACAGAAAGCCAGAGGTTAAGAATGTATATATTGAGCCAGGCGCGGTGGCGCAAGCCTGTAATCCCAGCACTTTGGGAGGCTGAGACAGGAGAATCACAAGTTCAAAGCCAGCCTCAGCAACGGCGAGGTGCTAAGCAACTCAGTGAGACCCTGTCTCTACATAAAACACAAAATAGGTCTGGGGATGTGGCTCAGTGGTCGAGTGCCCCTGAGTTCAATCTCCAGTACCAAAAAAAAAAAAAAAGAATATGTATTAATAATGAAGGAAATTATAAATATTGTGGCTCAAACAGAATAATGCCCCAAAGTACTAATATTCAGAAGATTCCTTCACTCCTTGAAGGGTATAAAGATTGGATCAATAAAAGGAAGTGCTGCTACTTCCATGATTGCAAATTTAGGAAGTTAATTTCCCAATGAAGTAACAGAGGTTCAAAGTAACAGAGGTTCAATGAAGTAACAGAGGTTCACCTCTTGGAGAAACAGCTAAGATATTCTGGAAATGATATTCTTACTTTAAAAGCAGGTGCCACCATCTCCCACCCCAAACCCCACTCCTCAAAATAACCCAGCTGGGCAGGTTGGAACAAAGGCTCATTCTTAGGAATGCAGTTCTTACCATCAAGTCTTCTTAACAGGTTCCAGGAACTGAGTACAACTTAGTGGTTTATATAATCCACACTACCTACCTAAAGATGAATGTCAATGGCTTAAGTGTTGGCCTTCCAATCACTGATCTAAAATGGACTTCATGTTCTCCCCCAGGGTATTATTCTATCTCTATTAGGTTGACTCATGAAATTGTCATTTTTGTAAATAAAAAATGATTGAATTCCAGCATTTTCATATGGTGAAACCTAATATATATTATGGGAAATGTTTAGTCTGTTATGATGAGATTTGCTGAATGAAAAACCATAAGGACTGCAAGAGGTCTTTCAATCTTTCAATGAGTTGTCAAGTGACGCACAAGTTACAGCTTCATAGTGAAAGCGGTTTTATGCACATGCTCTGACTGCTGGAAAATTGATCTCTTTGTAGAGATCTTAATTGCCCCTCTTTACAAATTCTATCCAAGAGTACCGGTTATTTTTTCAGAAGCTACTGAAAGAAGTCAGAGTCCTCTCTCACCAGGGAATCTTGGATGTCACACATTCTTAAGTTCTCATCAGTAAATTTGATAGAAAGGTCTCCCTTACTTTAACCTATACCCATTATTTCAAGTTAGGTACATTATTTGGGTTCATTATTTCAGTTGGTGGAGATTCAGCTTACACATACAGATATACAGCCTGCACAGCTTTCTCTAACTCCGTAGACTTGAGATACCAGTCATGTATCCCAAACTGTGACATGTTTATCAGAAAAATAGTTTTTGTTATTTCAAAGGAAGGCATTAGAATGTTAGTGTCAAAATTTTATGATATTAAATCCATGTTACCATTCCAGTCATGTAGGTGATGGCAAGGAGGTTTGAGAGGATCCATTGCTCTACCTATGCTGGAGACTTCGGCTACCAACTGAGAACCAGACACAGTGGCTAGACAGTAAAGACCTTTAAAATTATTTCTCATAACAAGACTGGTGGAGTTCAGGAGGTCTATGACATGGGAATGAGCAATGGCATCTCTGAAATGCCCTTGGTTGTCTTTCATTGTCTCAAGATGGCCAGTGGTGCTAACAACTTTGCCCTTACATGACAGCCTTCAAAGCAAGAAGCAAGGAAATGGGCTAGGAATTTCACTCTGCCACGTGTTTCTTACAGCTCATTGACCAAAATGAATCACAGGCCTGTGTTCTACACCAAGAGTTCTCAGAGTGTGGTTCCCAAAGAGCAGTATCAGATTCACCTGTTAAAATGAGAATTCTCAGACTTATAAAATCAGAAATTCAAGAGTTAGAACCCAGAATTCTGGGTTGTAACAAATTCTCCATGAAATTTTGATGCATACCAAGTTTTTTGGGGGGTCGGGGGTGGTTACCAGCGATTGAACTCAGGGGCACTCAACCACTGAGCCATATCCCCAGCCCTATTTTGTATTTTATTTTGAGACAAGGTCTCACTGAGTTGCTTAGGACCTACCTTTTTCTGAGGCTGGCTTTGAACTCATGATCCTCCTGCCTCAGCCTCCCAAGCTACTGAGATTACAGGCCTGTGCCACCCTGCACAGCACATACTAAGTTTTGAGAGCTTCTGTCCCAATCACTGGCAAAATAGAACCAGACCGTAACAACTTATTTAGACTAATCATTATTCATCACATTATGACCTGAATTAAAATTGAACTTTTGAGACTATTTCAGTTTTCAGTTTACGCTCCTGCTGACACAGTACTTTTCGTGTTGGTAAGTTGGTTTGGGTGGTTATGTTTGCATGCTTATGCACACATTTGAAAATTAATTATAGTTGTAATTCAAATGATTATGTGATGTTTTTTCTTGAGGATTATGGCCTTGCTATTTTTCTTAATTCTGATACTTGAATTCTATTTTCCTTTTGCCTTTCCATATGTCCCTTTAAATTTTCCGCTGCAGCAATTTGAAAGAATACACTTGGATAAATGATTATGATAGTGGACACCAATGTACAATTATGTTATTAATTAAAGATGTATGTCTTAACCTTGTTGGGGAGAAACTTCCCACTTCCTCTTTGGTAAAGCATTGCCATTACAAGATAATACTGACCTTGAGAATTTAAAGTATCTAAGTCAGGACTAAAAACAAAAATAATATCTAGTATTGTGTTTTCCATTGATTTAAAAAATAGTTCAGAGTACATACTATATATTAGAATTTACTTGTAAAATGAATTATAAAACCAATGGAAAGTCTCTTTCATGAAAATATTGGCATAGTAAAAAAAAATTATTATTATAAAAATTCTGTTGTCTTCTTCTTCTTCAAAAAAAAATAGCTTTTGATGGCTGGACAAGGAGGAGAGCAGAAATGAGGAATGAGAGTAGAGAAAAAGAGAAGCATGAGCATAAGGAGGAATGTGAGCCAGGGAGCCCAGCATCATGGAAATGGAAACAAGTAGATCTCAACTTGGTCTGAGCCTGTTGCTTGAGGAACACGTGAAACTATTGATTTTTGCAGATTAGAAGGAGCTACTACAAGTAATAAAAAGCCAGAAGAAATCAGTGTTCTAATGAAAAATAGACTTGATTATTCTACTTCAAATGTAATTTAAGAGTGTGCTAAGTACCATTCCATGACACATTTGCCAAAAAGTAATACACACTGCAAAAATCAGTAGCTAATTAGAACTTCAGTAAAGTGCCAGATTTCATACGAAGTGTGAGATGGGGTAAAGAATGTCATTTAGCAAAATGCAAATTAGTGATTTTGCACGTCTTCCTACTGATGGACTGGTTTTATTTCTGCAACTCAGATCAGACCATATGGCTGGTTAGTTTCCAACCATCCATAGCCACACTGCCTAGTATGGTAGCCACCAAGCACATGTAGCTATTGAAATGTAATTAGCATGAATTGAGATATGCTGTTAATATAAGATATATGCTGAATTTCAAAGACAAAATATAAAAGAATACATGATATTTTATTAACCATTTTTTATTTTGATAATGTTGAAATGATAATATTGTGATATATTGGGTTAAATAAAATACATTATTACAATTAATTTTAGCATTATTCTAGTACAGCTACTAGAATATTTTAAGATACATGCGTGGTCTACATTATACTTTCTTTTTTTTGGCAGTACCAATGACTGAACCCAGGACCCTGCACATGCTAGACAAGCATTCTACCATTGAGTTACATCCCTACATGCCCAACCTTTTGTTCTTGTTCTTATTTTCTTTTTTGAGACAGGTCTCACTAAGTTGCCAGGGCTGGCCTAGAATTGTAATGTTGCTGCTTCAGCCTCTTCCAAGCAGCTGACATTACAGGTGTGCTCCACCAGGCACAGCTACATTAATACCTTTCTATTAAACAGCAGTGGTCATATCCTTGACTTACAAAATTTATCTCAGTGGAATTCATGAAAAGTTGTTCAAATGCCAAGCAAACAATTTAAAAAAATATATAGGTGGAATTCGTAGTTGCCCAAGTGCCTATGACATAGGATTGAAACTTATGGGTGGGATAAACACCGCATCTGCAAGTTCTTTATTGACTTCAAGAGTGAGTCTTCAAATGAACTCCATATTTCCTAAGTGTCTTCACCTGTACTTTTAAGAGAGCTAATATATAAAGTATACACAAACCGGGGACAGAAGTCTTTCCAGTATCTTCAATTTCCATTTGTTCTCTTTCCTGAAAAAGAAAATTTTATCCAGCCAAGATCAAATGCAGTCACGAAGCTGGCCTCTACCTCATTTTGGGTAGCTCTCCAACCTCTTTTTCGGTTTTTTAAAGACATACTTCTCACCCTTCACTAATATTACAGTTGTCATTTTCTGCAGTGTTGGGGGTATATCTAACAAAGTAGTGAGAGAAAGAACAGTTCCATGAATAGATAAGAAATTATTTTGCAACTTCTTCAAATGTTTTTTTTTCCTTCAAATAAAATTGAAGGAAGAACCTTATTCAGTTTTCCAATGATAATTTATTTTTAAAAGTTTTTAAGGAGAAATCACTAAGTGTTTTTGGCATATAATTCAGAAGTTCAAAAAACTGAATCACATTGTCATAGCAATATTCTTTCCAATGCCAATCTCTTATTTATGTGAACAAATTTTAAGAATTTGCTTCTATAAAAATGAAAAAATGGTGTATTACTGATGCTGAACATTAAATATTAAACATTAAAGGATACTGAGCTAACCAATTTTTAAAGCCCCACACATTTCATTTTAAAAAGCATTTCAAATGAAATCATACTTTTTACATTAATTAATAATCAAAATCTATATATTTATGTCAAGTCTGGGATGATAGTACCTTTGATGGTAATTCAGCTTTGTAATTCAGTGGGGAAGGGGTATTTTATATATTTGGAAACTTACAGAAAATTTTCAAAATGACAAAGTCCAATTGATATAGTCATTTTGTTAAAAAGAAATAGAATGAAGTAATTAATAAACTTATGTGAGCAATATAGAATGAAAGCAAGCATTCAAGGAGAAAAAGAAATAACATAAATGTCCAACTGCTAAATGAGGGTCTGTTCATGTATTTCTTAAATGAATCCTTGTAGGTAGGTACCAAACCCCATAGTTTCTCATTTCATTGGGCTCACTTTATAATTTATTATCATTAAAATACCTATATGTGTGAATGTTAAAGTTGAATGATTTGAAACCACTTAAACTATAAGGAAACATTTTAGATGTCAACTTAATATCTGCAAAATGGAATGGAACTGTTCTGAATTACATTAGAGTGTGTGTGAGGGTTAAGTTGGAAAACTACCTGGTTCTCAGCCCTGCCTGAATCAAAGCCATGAGAGCCACCCAGGAGAAAGCAGCCAGAACCTCTGACACCTCCCAGTCACCTTGCCCACCAGAGCCAGGAGTAAGGACCACTGCTACAGCATCACTGGGCTTCTCCTCTCATATTCCTGTGGGACAGAAGATGTCTGGAAAGCAGTCAGTGCAGGACTGGAAAAGGAGGAAACCTGAAAGGGGAAAAATAAGCAGGAAAAAATGCAGAAAACAAAGGACATTTAAAGCCATCCCATGCCAATTTTGCCAAAGGATAACCTTGTCCCTAATCAAATAATGATTAAGATATCACCAGCAACTCTTTAGAAAGTACATTTATTTTCTCTTTCTCTCTCTGTCTCTGTCTCTCTTTCTTTTTTTGTGCTGTTGAAATATTTTTACAAAGTAAATGTTCAATAGCTGTCATCTGAATGAATTAATTCTTGTTGCTTTGCTGATAACAAAACATCTTTTATCTAATGAATATTGATTCTTACCATTTTTTATGCCAGTTCCTCCTCCACAGTCTACTCAATATTCAGGCCAAAAGAGGAGTCCTGTCCTTGTTCCAGGTTTAATGCTACCAACACCAAGGACTCAAGAATGGATACTTTTCTCTATCTGTTAGAATATGCCTGCTACATTGCTGCAGGATATTTCATACCAAGTGTCCTCCATAATGCCTCTCCTACCTGTTTTCATTCCTCTGTTGTTTTTCTTTTTCCGATCTCCTTCTAGGAAGTAAATTGCATACCTCCCTTTTTCTGACATCACTGGATTCTGACACTCCATAGGTAATTGGTATTGTTTTGATGCCTTGGCTGTTGACATTTGTGGCAATTTCTTTAAATAGTAGCTTACCTGTGGATACTGTATAATCACGCATAACCTTCAAAGGCTGTCAGAAGGTGCTTTCTTGAAATTTTATCATTTCGTGAACAAATGCAAAAACCTTGGTGAAGTCACAGGTTTCCTCCTATTTATTGTTTTGGAAACCATTCGCAATTTGACAAGCTACAATATACATGTGCTATGAATGTTTTCTTTTGGATCATATAAGCGCAGTGCTGATGACAGCAGCCAAAATATTTCCTCAGTAGAGGAAAACAATTTATTGTGAAGTACATTTTATTGATTTCCTAAAAAACTTTTTGAGTCAAGAAAAAAAAAAAAGTAGGAAACCTCAAAGCAGAAAGCAAATTCCTCCTGCTCATCACAAGCCTCAACAAGAAAATGCTTTGAAGAAACTGTCGAATCCAGCAGCCTGAACTTGTTGTCATGTGGAAGGCAGCCCCAAATCATTAAGAAGAATCTCTGAGGCATAACTGACACTTTTATCCCTTTTCTGACAAATTTGACAGGAGCTGCTGTGTTCACTAACCCCTAATCCCTTTTTGAAGCCCTTCATCTTTCATATGAATAGCTACTGCATTCAAGGCTCCTTAAAAAGTTTTCATCGGCCACAATAATTTGAGGATAACATCAAGCTGTTGGCCTTGTCCGCTTTTGTCTCTGAAGATGAACATTTTATGCCAGACCTCATCAACAAGAGAGAAATTAGAGAACCACAGAAGTGGCAAATCGGCTGAAAGGTTTTTAAGTCATCTGCATTTGATAGGTCACCACAGGTCCTTTCTTTCATTTTATACATTGTTCATATCCAAATGTTGCCAAATATCATTGAGTTCTCTCCTCTCTTCTACTAGCTATGCCTCTGTCCTTTATTCCAGACTCTGCCCCTCTGTCCTAGATTTTTGTGACAACAGCTGACATGTCCCCTTGCCTTGGAATTTTCTTTTCTGTAATTTGTTCTCCTCCCTGCTATTGGTGTTATCTCTAGAAAGCACCATTCTGATCATATCATTTACTTTCTCAAAATGTTTCAAAGGCTCCTCATTGCATACAGAACCAAACTCAAACTTCCTCACCTGGCTTTCAAAACTGTGTATGGTTGGATCCCTCACTTCTCAGGTTCAGCATTTACAAAGGGCTTCATTTTCCAGGCACTCTTATAAGCACTGTTACCAAAAAAAAAAAAAAAAAAGCAAGAATATTAAGTATTTATTAGCATTTAGGGAAAAACACAAAATATGATTTTAACCAGAAGCACTTCTCATCTAGCTGGAAGGCAGACACATAAACAAATACCATGCCATAATTCAGAAAGGACACAGCATCTGGCATTTAGAGTGCCAGGGAAACTGAATGAAGAGAACCTATTACTACTCTCAGCCTTAATTCTCATGTACGCTCCACCCTGTCATCCCCAACACATCGAGTCAGAAATCCTCTTCTCAAGCCATTTGAGCCAATCCTCAATCCAGAAATATCTCTGCATTGGCTACTTTTGTTTATCTGGTCCTCTTCACCTAGAAGGTTGTCCCCTCCTTATCCTTCCTTCCCATTCTTGCAGCTCTAATCAAATATGACTTCTCTCTAAGGTTCCCTCTAATTCTCCTCACTGAATATTTAGAGGTATTAAACTCATACTGTAATGTCTTATGCTATTACTTATTTAGGGATACTTCTTTCCTACTAAATTTTGAAGACATTCAAGGTAGGCATTATGCTCCCCCCTCCCTTTCTATTTCCCAAGGTACTCAAAGACTGATGATGCATAGATAATACTCAAGAAACATGGTATGCAGCAACTGCCTTAGAACAAGACCTTAACAAAGTGGTACCTGATGATTGCTTCTTGTTGTTGAATTCTCCATCATTGTTTTCAATGTTGTAGTAAGATATAGTTCCAAATACCCACTAGGATTTTTTTCTAACCAGATTGCAAGGCACACTTTTTAGCCAGTAATATAGTGTGGGGAAAGAAAACACCACTTTTCTCTACACTCTACAACTGCAGTTTTCCTTGGTTATGTCTTTCTCTGATGTTGCTTGATCCAAATGATGATGCTATAACCATAGTAGACACTGAGCCACAAAGCAATCAGTTATGCAAACTGGTTGGAAAAACAATAACAATAACAATAACAGTTCTCATTAAACACTTGCTAATTAAATGGTTTGGGTTAATTTCAGGTTTGTGAACTACTACCATCTTCAGCTTTGGTTGGACGTATTTTGGAGGTCCCCTACTCGGAAGCCATGCCTGTTCAGTAACTAGCCATCAATTAATTAAGTTTTTGAAAAAAAAAAATCAATTCTCAATTCAGTGTGTGTGGAAGGAATCAAAGAGGTTTTTGAACTCACATAGACAATGTAGTTGTCAAACTTTGATTTTTCTATTTTTGAGCTCAATATTGTCTTTTTTTTTTTTTTTTTTTTTTTTTTTTTTTTTAAATATTTTTTTTTAGTTGTACACAGTGTCTTTATTTTATTGCTTTGTATGTGGTGCTGAGGATCGAACCCAGGGCCTCACGCATGTGAAGCAGGCGCTCTACCACTGAGCTACAATCCCAGCCCCTCAATATTGTCTTTATTTTGTAGATGGGAAACATTTTAGGGTACCTGCAGGATATAAAGGCAGCATGCTGAACTCTCTGGTGGATACAAGAAGGATAAACTAAAATCTTCAGCCTTCAAAATTACTCAGTATATAAAAAGATAAGATATGAAAACTAAAGTTAGTTCATTGTTGCCAAATTTCTAAACATCATCCTAGTGTTACCGATTGATTTCTAAATATTATATCTGTAATCACAGTCATACACTCAACTGGTAAGAAAACTATGTACAATCACTGTGTCCACTAACATAGCGAAGTTGACCAGTGCCTTTTACCTGAGTTAAATCTGACTTTCCCATCCTGCTGTCCTCTGGCCATACCCCCACCTCAGTGGACACCATACTTTCACTTTTCTGCCTCCTCCTACTCAGGCTCTCCCTCAACTCCCACAGGCTTTTCTGCCTGTGTGCTACCCCACTGGGCCCTTGTTTTCAGGGTATTAACCTTGTTTCTGACTTCATCATAGATTAACCAAAGCAGACTCTACTGTGGATTTTTAGAGGACACTTCATTTCATTTCATTTCAGAGCTTTTCAAAATGGTGGCTCACAGGTTGAAACTGCCCTGTAAACACATTTTGCTTTGGCCTGCTAAAAAATTAGAATACCCATGTTGCTACCAAAAAAAAAAAAAAAAAACTGAGGAATAGGATTGACTGCTTGCCTTTAGATGATGTGCTACTCAGTTTTCTATCACTATGCAAGTACCTTAGATAATCAACTTACAAAGAGAAAAGGTTTATTTTAGCTCATGATTTTGTTGTTTCCAGTCCATGGTCAGTTGTCCTCTTCACTTTGAGCCTGTGGCCAAATATATGACATGTCATTTAGTAAGTTATGTTGTATATTTTAGTTATCCTTATGCTGTCTTCATTTTTACCTC
>CM053402.1:121801709-121825268 GCA_028644305.1 Xerus rutilus | reverse complement strand
ACCTCCTTTCAAGCAGCACATTTCTCTCTTTTTGTCACATGACTAACTCAACATGTTATTTTATACCTTCAATTCCAATATAATATCTCCCACCCCTATTGTAGTTTGCACACATTGAATTTAATCTTCAACAATTTCCAAGACTGTGTTTGGGTTCCGTAAGACTGGTCCTCTGCTCATCTTTATTTGCATTTATTTACTCTTTTGAAAAACTCCTCCAAATCCATGGGTTCTGGTGAAATCTGCCTCCCCAGCCCCTACTCCTCTGCATACTAGTTTCATATTCCTAACCAACTCCTATACCTTCAAAGAGAGGTCAGGCTCCAACATCAAACTCAGAGGTCCAAAATTTAACACATCATGTTTCCTCTCAAATAGGATCATTTACAACCATTTGATTTTAAATATTTAAGAAACAAAACTGAGGAAGGTCTTTGACTTCTCCCTGTCTTTCTCTGATTTCCCATCTGTCACCTGGTGAAATCACCCTTTCATTTGTATTCTTGTGGTCAATAAGTTCATGCCCTTACCACTTTATACAAGAACTGATTTTTAGGACCACATCCTTCCCCTCCAATCCAGCCTGAATGCTGCTATTGCCAGCCTAAACATGTGAAAAGGATGTTTTCATTGGGTCACACCCTATTGAATAATCTTGAATGGCTTCCTACCATTCAAGATTCCTACCATCAACTTCACTGAGGCACCAACTCCATTCGCTTTATAAGATTCTCTATACCCCTGATATGGTCTGGCTATGCTCAACCCATACTCTGTTCAACCACTGTGTGCACACTCATCTCTGTGAAGCTCTCCTACACTGCCAAATCTTACTTACTTTATTGCTGAGCCTTCACTTTTTCCTTCTTTCAGACTCAATTCAAATTCCTTCCACCTTTTCAGAAAGGCTTCTTCTCTGTTTAACCAAGATCCAAAGGTCTTTCTTCTTTGAATGGCTACTGCACACTTAGTTGGCTTTTGCAACCAAATGATCGAAGCATTTCCGCTCTTCTGGAATATTCTGGGTTATCCCTGGGATGGTGTTCCATTCATAGCACTCAAGGTACCCTTCACAAATACTTTACCACCAAAGAATGAGCTCATCAACATGGATTATCTTTACGAGAGAGTGAACTCTGGCAACCCTACAAGATAAAAATTGTCCCCAGAATACAGTACTTCATGTAATTTGTACCTCTACAACAGCTAACACTCACTGATTCCTATTCAAAATAAAGTCTCAGTTGTCCTGCATTCGTAATCTTCTTTGATCCTATCTACACCAGAGGCCAAGTTGCTATCACCCTCCATCCTGCCCTAACCTCCACCCTCACCATTCCTTCTACTCAAAGCAGTCTTTTATTCCCTCTGAAAACAGTTAAACCCAGTACTCAAGTCATCAGGAAGCATTTTCGGTGGAAGAAATCTAATGAAATCTGAAGGAAGGAAATAATGAAAATAAAAGTAAATATAACTCAATTGGTAAACAGAATTATATTAAAATTATAAATTAAATTCAAGAGCTAGTTCTTTGGAAGAAAAATTAACAAATCTAATGAAAAAATTTAAATTGCATGCAAATGAATGTAAGAGAGAATTAAAAACAAAGAAATTTTTACAATTATTTTAAAGTTTGATGTTTAACCCTTTACCAACATTTTGCAACCAGTTCCAGAATTAAGTCATAAGTCATGCATTGCAAATAATGAATTAACTTCTTTCCTTTGCCTCTAGAATGGTAAAGGTATACATTTTGAAAGAATTAAAAACATGGTCACTCAAATCATTCTTTAGAAAATGAATTCATTGAGATCTTAATGAAAAAATGATTTTGTGAAAAGATGCAAGTTATTGAAAATGACTTACAAAGAGTAAATCTGCTTAGAAGAAATCATAAAATAAATTGAATAAGGTAAAGAATGACCTCCGAAAATGATCCTAAACAACTAGTGATACCACCTGTGATGAAAATCAATCAGGGCTGAGTTCCATTTCCCCAGATATAAAGATTCAATACCCAGAGAAACACATAGAGGAAGCAAATTTTATTTAAAGGAGAGAACAGAGATAAGACTTCTCCTGGAAGGAAGAAGGGGATCCAGAGGTGGTATCCAAAGAAGTGCAGGTGTCTTGCCCCTTTTATACCTTTAGATTTCTTTTGTTCTTATGGCCTCTCTTCCCCCATCCTGCCTACAAGACTAATGGCTATAGGGTGGTCCAAAAGATGGAGTGATCCAGTCAGGAAAGGAGCAGCCCTGGAGGCATTAATTAGCTACTGCAGGGAGGTGTTGGGTCAAGAGAGATGGCCACTAAACGAAGGGGAGCTAGTCCTCTGAAGTTACCGGAGTACACCAAGACTTCCCGCACGCGCCAAAGGGTCGACTGCTCACCACTCTGATGTCAACCAATCATCAATGAACACGCTGACCTCTGAAATCGGTCCATACCTGTCAATGGGTCTCAGTAAACCAAAAAGAGATGCCTCTTCATGAGAATCCCCCTCCCCTCAACCTACCCATAAAAATGGCCTCTCCCAGCCTTGGGTGCGACTTCCCCGGCCCACACTGGTGGACTGGTGAACCTCATCAGAGAGCAGACCCCAATAAAGCCGTGCTTTTACCTTTTTGGCTAGTCATCATGGTATTTACTGCCGATCTGACCTTACAGGAGGAATAATTCCCTGGCGTATGTCACCTTGGCAATAAATTGAAGGAGGAAGGGGAAGGGCTTTGGAGATATCACCATTTTATTTCCTTCCCTCTTGAATCAACCCCCATCTATCTCCCCATCAGACTCGATTATTTATTACCCACACTCACTACCTTTTTGTCCCTCAACCTGACTAGTTTTATGGGTGACTTTATTCAAATCCTAATACAATATAAGCTTTATACTGGGAACAGGAAAAAATGTAAAACACCAAATACATTTTAGGTGGCTAAATAATGCCCCAGACCAAAATCTGATGCAGGGAGGAAATCATTTAAACTACATCTTTGTCTCAATTGTAAATACAGATTCAATAATCCTAAAAATGAACAAAAATCTCTAACAAAGGTCTATAGTATAACACAAAGAATATCCAATAATCAAAGTAGAATTTATCCTAGATATATATATATATTGGGTTTATTATTCAGAAAAAAAAATTTATAGATTACTTCATAGAATCTTTAAAAAGGATTAGACAAAAAAATGAAAACTCATTTAATGCATCCTTTAAACTAAGAAGTAAATACTTCTTAACATGAAAAATAAGGCCTATGTTAAACAAGTAGTCAGTACTTGAGACATTATTGTAACATTGGTCCACTTTTTGCTTTGAATGTAGCCCTTGCTGCTCTGCCACTGCACCTGATTTTTAAAAAGGACATGTTTCTTTCTCTTCTTCTCTCCCTGCTCCTCCCTAATCTCTGCACCTCCCTAATCTCAGGGGAAACAGGATTACCTTTCCTCTCCGTTTTGGTTTCAGAAGATACCAGAAATGATTATCTCACAACTTAACAAGTGAATTACAATTCCAAAAGAGAATGCATGGAATGTAGCCTTTGAATATCACAGCCTTTGGGACAGAAGTCCCTTGTGCTTCTCCTTTGCTAGCAAAACAGTAAACCTTCTTTTTCCTTTTTCTCCAAACTCTGTCTTCGTTATTGGATTGGCATGAGGACAAAGCTTTCGGCAACATTATGTTAAAGTATAAGATGAAGACACATCATGTCACTGTTCACATTCAACACAGTTCTAGAAGTTCTGACCAATACTTTAAAAATTGGAGATTAAAAGAAGAGGTAGGGGCTAGGGTTGTGGCTCAGTGGCGGAGTGCTTGCCTCGCACATGTGAGGCACTGGGTTCGATCCTCAGCACCACATAAAATAAATAAAATAAAGATATTGTGTCCATGTACAACTAAAAAAGGTTAAAAAAAAAAAGAAGAGGTAAACGTTTAGGACACAGGAAATAAAATCACTACTATTTGCATGTGATACCATTATATATCTAAGAAAAAATGAAAAGAATCACCTGAAAACCTCATAATTAGTAAAGTTCAGTAAAGTAAAATATATGTGCACAAAAATAGAGCACATTTCAATATATCAATCAAAATTAGTTAGTAAATACCATGGAAATATATTCTAATCCCAATAGCAAGAAAGCTTCTAAAATGCTCAGCACTAATCTTACTGAATAACATCTGAAATTACATCAACAAAGTGACAAAACTTTATAGAAATATACATTTTTAATTTGTGTAAGTAGAAAAACATACCATGTTTTTTCCTGACAAGAATTGATATTTAAAAGATGCCATTCTTTCCAAAATAATATACAGATTAATTGCAAATTTCAAATTCAAATGGCAGCAAAATCTTTCTATTTGACTAAATAACTTTAAGATTCATCTGGAAAAATAAAATGTTGACACCAGCTTTAGAAAAATGCAGAAAAGAGTAACAAATGCCTGTTTGGCCTACTAAACATAAAAACTTTTATGAAACTACCAATAATTTAGAGGGTGTGGTAATAGCACAGGATTTGACAGATTAATGGGACAGATTAGATAGCCATGAAATAGGACTAAAAATATATAAAAACTTAATGAAGAATGATAAATGAAAAATCACATACCATAAAAATGCTGGAAGTAACATTGGTGAATATAAAACTGATTTAAAAGCAATAGAATACATCACCAAGGAAAAGATACATAGATTTGACTGCATAATTTTTTAAAATTTGTATATCACTGGAATAAAGTTTATCTAATATAACATCAATAATACTTTTAAAGTTAACAACAAAACTCTGTCAGAAAACTCCATAAAATATTCATAACCTTGGAAAAATATTTGCAACATATATGACAAGTTAATAGCTTTATTGTGTAAAAGGTTATTTACATATCAATAAGAACAATATGAACACACTTTTTTTCCTATTACTGCTGTAAAAGATGACCATGAGTTTGATGGCTTGCAATTACACACATTTATTTTATTACGTTTCTGGAGGTCAGAAGTCCAAAACCAGTTCCACTGAGCAAAAGTCTAGATATCTTCAGGGCTAGTTTGTTCTGGATGCTTTAGGAGAAATCCCTTTTGCTGACTGTCCCAGTTTCTAGAGGCCACCTACAGTCCTTGCCTTTTGGTCCCTCTCTCCATCTTCAAAGCCATAAGTATGGCATCTTAAGTCTTTCTCCTTAGACCTTTGTTTCCATCTTCACATCTCCTTGTCTAACTCCAACTGTCCTGTCCCCTTCCTATAAAAACCCCACTTGGATCATCTGGGAAAAATCTCCCTATCTCCAGATCCTTTATTTATCACATCTGCAAAATCTCTTTTGCCATCCAGGTAAGGTAATAAGTCACATATTTGGGATAAGGTTATGGATATCTTTAGGAAGCCACTATTCAGTTTACATTTATCAATAGAAAAATAATTAAGAGACAAGATTAAATTTGTTAAGTGGCCAATATACCTATGAAACATATATTCAGTCTCACAAGGATGCTTACAACTGGAAGATAAAACAAGCATGAAATACTTCTTTTGCCTAACAAGTTGACAAGGATTTTTCTAAAGTGTGAATACACGTTTCTAGACATAGCAGTTTCCAAACCACTCTAGAAAACAGTTAAGTGATGTGTGTCAGAAGCCTTAAAATTAATTTTACTTTTTTGAAGCTTTTCAGAAAGAAAATATATAACATGGCTACTACCTATAGTGTTTGTAAAGAGTAATAAACTAGAAACTATATCTAACAATAAAGTACTGGTTAAGTAAGCTGTGCAAAAGCAAAGATTGAAGCTTATGAAGCCATTAAAATTAGATCTACAAAGATTTTTAATAATTGGGGTTATTTTCACATTATAATGTTAAAAACAAAAAATAAACAGAATACAAAACAACTTGTATTATAAAAATAGATGCAAATATGGGGCTAATAATGCTTAACTCAGAGTCATGGGATTATGGGTTATTTTTATATTCTTCATTATACTTTCTATATTTTCTAAATTTTAATAATAAATATTATTACAGTATAATCATTTTTAAAAGTAATTTAAAAACTCCAAAGCAAGGATGACAGATGTTGGCCACTGAGCCTTAGAATTCTAAGCAGAATGGAAAATAGAGTGTTACACGCCCCCAAATGGCAGCTCCCACACATCAGTCAGAGACCAGCCATGCACATTGTTTCTTTTAGAAGCAAAGCCAGCCAGCACCATGTGCAAATCAGCATCTCACAGTTATGCACCATCGCCAGGAAAGGAGCAACACAGAAGAAGATCAAGTACAGAACCCCAGATTCTTAGTAGGAACAGGTTTCCCTCCCTGCATTTAGGCCTAGAAAGGAATATGGGCATATTGCAGAGCCCTCCAGAGTCAGAAGGGAGAATTAAAAATACTGGTTTTAATTAAATTCTAACATGGGAAGAAGAGACTAAATGGAATAGGTGAAGAATATGCCAAATAAACACATCAGACATGGTACAGTTCAGAATACAACTTTTTTCCACCTAGAAAAAAGGGGTTTTTTTGTTTGTTTGTTTGTTTATATATAGGATCCTAGGATTCCCACTTAAAGAGTTACTTAGGACTATCTGATGATATTTGTCAACAAACTGATAGAAAGCTAATTTTATGATAACAGGTTTTTTTTTCCTTCACTCTATTTTGTTACTGCTATACATTGATTGCCTATAATAGTACCGGGCTCCTACCAGGTACTCAATTGCTAAATTAAGATTGGATCAATAGAATTACTATACACCTTTGGTCCATCTTCAGGATATTTGGAGTAACATTTTCACAGGATTTGAACTCAAAACCAGTCAGAGCCATCAGGGGAAATTAATGAACACATCTTATACACTAGAGGGGAAATTACAGTAGGAAAAATTCTATCTCAGTGGACTTCAAATTCAGGCCCTTCTTTTTAATATGAGAACATATCTGAGGTTCTCAAGTGAATCATTCAAGGACACACCTCTGATCAGTAGCAGGATTGAAGTCACTGCCACTTAGTGGAGGGCTGTTTTTCTCAGCCTTTCTGTGTTAGTCAACTTTCTGCCCCTATAAATACATTCCTGAGATAATCAGCTCAATAAGGGAAAGGGTTTATCTTGGTTCATGGTCTCACTTGGTCTTGTTGCATTGGACCTGAGGCTACACAGTCCATCATGGCAGGAGCCTGTGATGGAGGAAGCCTATTCACCTCATGGTGGGCAGAGAAGCAGAGCAAGAGAGAGAGAGGAAAGGGCCCACTACCATCTCCCTGAAGGGCATGCCCCCGACTTCCTTCCACCAGGCTCTACCTACTGAAGGTGCCACCACCTCCCAATAGCACAAAGGCCTGGGGACCAAGTCTTCAATACATGGGTCTTTGGGGGACATTCAAGATCTAAACTATAATACTTCCCCACAGTTACTGTAAGAGTCAGATTCTTAGATAGGTGACTTGGCAGGTGGAAACACACTTCATCAGGCCACCTGTGTGGCTCCTTCCTCTCTCTTCTTACAAAATATAACCACTCCTCATATTATCCCACATTCTCTATGCCTAGCACCTGCCATTTGCATATTGCAAACTCTGAAAATTAATATGGGCAACATTACTTTTCCCATGACTAATGGCAAAGATTCTTTTTCAAATCAGTTTTGAAATCAACTCAAGGAAAGTCCTTTCTGAAGACTCTGAATCTTACAAGCCCGAAAGACTTCCTGCTCCTTGTAATTGTGCTGTTCATCCTTGAAGTCTCTGCAGTTGACATTTTGCCATTGTTGGCTCATTAAATAAATTACTTATTAAAATAAAAGAGCATCCTGCAGTAAGTGCCTGGCCTGCTGACATCGAGCTGAGGAACGATGCCAATGGGTTTTCAGTATTGTCTGGTTGTTCTGCATCAGCTTGGCTGGAGCAACCAGCCCCCATGCATCCCCTACACAGGCTGGGGACACACAGAAATTAAGGGCACAGAGGATACGTGGCAAGGCCTTCCCTGTTTACAGAGAAAGGAGACACTTTTACAAATTGAGGGCCAAACACATACTATTATGCCATTGTAGGCCATTTACTGTTCTTAGGGAAAATCTACAATTTATAAATTTGCCTTCTTTACCTTCAAGAAAAAAACCTAGACAAATAAATTGCCAAGGTCCCTCACAGACAGGAGTGGACAATAGCTCACCAGAGACAGGGACACCTTCATGAACAAACCTCAAGGCTAAAGAAAGACTTAAATTTCATCTCTTCTCACCTTAGTATTTTTTTTCCAAAACTAAACTTTAAGCAAGCCAACGTGGTATTTGAAACCTGAGATGCTCCCTTTCTTTTTTGCCCTTTTTTCTGGAATGAGAAGCAGCAAATGTAGATTTCTGTGATTCTATGCAAGGGAAATTGGAGCAGATAAGGTTTTAGCTGAGCTGGGAATATGATAAACATTTTCATGGACTGCTGAGTCTCACTAATTAGATACTTCAATGAAACTTAAGGTTTCTCTTCATAATTTTTAACACCCTTTTAACCCTTACAATCTGTATGGGTAATTTTTTAAGCAGAAGAATGTGTGATCCAGGAGAATCTACTCTTCTTATTTTCTATCGGAAGATCCAATAGTAAATTAATAATGGCTCCTGGTGGAGAAAGAATTTTTGCTTTTTCCTGCCGCCTCCGGAACAGCTAATAAAGAGAATTTCTTTCTAGTGTTCACTCAAACGAAGATTAACAGTAATTGAACATTAAGTACTGAGGAAACACCCACTAGTTCCTCCTCACTTCTCCCCCACCTCAGTCATCCTCCCATTTCCTGTGTTAACACACTGGGCAGAAAGATGTCTCCTGCTATTGTACCTAAACAAATCAGTGTACAGGGAAGTGATTTATCATTCATGAAAAGCAATCAGATTGCCTGGTGCTGACAGCTGTTCCCAAAATGCAGCTGAGAAACAGACCTTTGGCAAAGTGTAAGATTTGGAACAAAATCATATTACTGTACTTCAGCTGGCAATAAAAGAGGCTGAAAGTGAGCTTAATAAACAAAATATCATACATCCCAAAATATATTCACTGGTCTACAGTTATGAATAAAAATGGCCATTTTTCCCATTTTTTCCAAGTTACTTGCAGTCAAAATATCTAGGGTAAGTCAAATGATCTCCTTAGGATTTTTTTTTTTTTAAGGATTTAGGCAAATTTTTGTAAAGACTTTTCTCCACACAATTTATTATGGGAAGTGGAGCAGAGGGGGAAAAAATGATGAACCATGTAGAAAGGTTAAAAAGGGACATAGCTTTTACGAGAAAAGGAAGAATTCCAGTATATTCTAGCCTCCAAGTCATAATTCATTTCATTTCCCATGTCGAAAATGCTTTCCCATATCTCTCTACTTGTCTAAAATCTAACTGTTCTTTCAAACAAAATATAGATCTTCATCTAACCTACAAAATCCTACACTTCTGAAATGCTTTCCCCATCTGCTCTTGTTTTCAGTGATCCCACCATCCTCTGAACTCTGGAAACTCTTCCAGTAGCCCCTCTCTACTTTCTGTGCCCCACCCCATAATCTCTCCTTCTTTCTGCACCCTCACCCCATACAATCACATGGAACTTTTTGCCCTGTTTCCAAAAGAACATATACTTTTTTCTCACCTGTGTGTGTCCTTAAACATGGATTCCTTGGTGAAGAGATGTCCTCCGCCTCTTCTTCACAGCCAATCATATGCAGTCTTTAAGATTTAGTTCATGTCTGTTTATTCCTTCACTTCATAAGCATTCCATGAGCTTCTCTGATGACTCTTGCCCTGTGCCTTGGGGTAAAGATAGGAAGACACATTCATATGATCTTAGTGCTGAAGACCCAAATCCTTCACCTGAAATCACTGTCATGTGGCCCCTGACTTTTGCACTCACCTTGTTTCTGTACTTCTCCCTTACTTTCTTGGACTCCAGCCACACCAACTTTTTCCCATTCTCAGGCTCTCTTTTGTCCCTGCAACCTCAGGATGTCTAAATATCCTCTTTCTTCCTGTCATGCTGTCCTCTTGGATTGGCTAGGTCCTGCTCTGCTTTGCTTCTCAATCCCCACATCCACTTTGCAAAGATACCTTCTCCATGTCTCTTGACAAGGCCCAATTCTCTTATTAAATGTTCTCACAGCATCATCTACGTCTTCTTCAAAACAATGCCAAAAGCTCTACACACTACAACTGTGAGTTGGATTCTTGGCTTAATTTATACTTCTTTTGTAAGGCTATAAACTCCATGAAGAATAATTTTTGTGTCCATTTACAAATAAATCTTCAGGACCTGCAACAATGTCTGTGCACATTAATAGCCAAAAAATATTTTTGGCATAAATAACAAAAAATGAATGTATGGGGAAAAAAGAAAAATTCCAGTGGGTAATACAGAGTACATGATAGAGAGAGCTGAGCACAATACCAAACCCCTGAGGAGGACCTGGTTTAACAGAAAGCTATTGACAATTTTCATGGAAACTATTTTGACCATCAGACAGTAAAGTCAGGTTGAAAAGGGCCAACCTGCAAATAGGATGTGAAGCAATGCATGCATGTATTCTGTGTTCAAGGAGTTTAATTGTAGGGTGGCTACAGTGGTCATCTAATCTGGATCTAAACTGTTTAATGAGAAACAGAAAAATATATATGTACCAATGGAGAAGTGTTAGAGGGATGAAGAGACTGGATAATTGGCTGATCTGGATCCATGAAAATCTAGAAGGAATCTGTTCTAAAAGCAAAACAAAAATAAGAGGAATTATTCTTAGCAAGAAGAGAGACCGCCTTTTGTTAGGTAGGAAAAAAAGATGTTAAAATGTGCAGAAATGTAACATGAATTTGACAAATATTTATTGATAATTTACAATAGATGTGACATATAAGATTTTGGGTTATACCAGTAAATTCAGGAAATATTTTGATCTTAGTGACACCTGTTTGCCAGCAAAAAACAACAGATGTAAACTACACGTAAGCAAGTTATAAAGCTCATTAGATACTGATGTTTGCCACAAGATAAGGGGAATAGACTGTGTGTGGAAGAAAGGGAATGAAATTTTAAATGAGGTAGAAATTATTGAAAAGGTAACATAAAAAAGAAGAGAAAGATGGTCATGCAGACACGTGAGAAAAAAGTGAGACAAGTAAAGAGGATAATTGGTTCAAAGGTTCCAAGGTGGAAGCATGTCTAAAATTCAGAAGGAAGACCATGATGTTGCACAGTAATGCTTCCAAAATTTTCTTTATGAATCAAACAAACAAGTTATCTGATGACAGACAAGTGGAAGCTGGACTGAAATAATGAAAGTCTGTATTAGTTGCCGTTGAGGGGACAAGAGGTCATGTGAGGTGTGTAAGGGACTTCAGCAGCACTGATGACTGAAGGACAGAATTTGGAGTTCATAGATTCCACAGTCCAGTCCTTACAGCAATGAAGGCAAAGAGGTGAATCTATTCAAATAAAGCACAGGATCCAAAGCAGTTGCTGAGAGAATTATTCCTGTGATGAACTGTGGGGCTGGAAAGTAAAGAAAGTGATGCCAAAATATAAATGCATGCAGCAAAATGGAGAAAACCTCTTCGCTTCCACAAACTCTCCCAAAGAACTAGCTAGCCACACCCTCATGTGCTTCCATAGCAGGTCTACTACATCAATTACCTTATTGATTTTGTCATATTTGATTATGTTCATGTGTAAGAATATTTTATTTCCTTCAGATCTCCCCTGTGGCTTTGCCCAGTGCCTGACCAAAAGCAAGCACTGAGAATGCATTTGTTGACTTAAATTATAAATGACATAATCTGCCATTCATGTGTGCTACCTTTTGTAAGATCTTAATCTTTCCATGTTTATGGTCTATTTCCCCTACTATATTACATAGGTTAAGAGCAGAAATCATGCTTTATACTTCTTTACTTCCCTAGGAGTGTGCCCTAGAAATAGAAAAAACTTAATTTTCTGTTATTGTTGTTGAAGAGAAAAAAATTATTAAGACAGTAAAGCAAGGTCAGTTTCTAGAATCTTCTCTCCCTGAAGCAGTCATAAACTTGTAGTTGAGTAATTGTAAAGTTTTGAGACTAGAACAGAAAAAAAAATGATGTAATCACAAGAATCGTGGTGACAAGTGTTGAAAAGGATGATCCTGAAGATAAATGGCTCCTTATGTCTCCAACATCACCAAGTGCTTCTAGAAAATTATTTCCTAGGATAGCACCATCCCTGAGGTTAAGAAGGGCATTTTACAAAGTCATCGCAGCTTCATGGAAATACCCTTCAGGACAATGATTCTCCAATTGTGATATGAGTATCCTTAGGGGAATTTAATGTGATGATTTTGGAGATAGAAGTACCAAGGTAAACATGGTCCATTTTAAAAATACTACCGGATGTCAAGTTACAATATGTTATTAACATCAAAAGAGCTGCATGCATACTATTAGATAAAATGTAAATTTTGAGTGAATTGTAATGATACGAAATGAAGTGTACATAAGTATGCCAATTTTACCGTTGCTCCCAGATTTGGTTCATGATATAGGGATCAGAGCTAGGAGAGCAGTGGATGGTATTCACTTTCGTTAGCTATTCTAGCACTTTACTAGGTAAATCTGATAAGTACTGCATTATAGTTGCCAGCTCCTTGATGATCTAATTAAATATGAAACAACTTCTTAAGTCAATTGAACTTTTAAGTGGGTTTCACCAGCAGATAGAAAGTGCCTGGTGAAGATAACTATTCCAATTCCCAAGTGCATAATTTTCAAGGAATATGTAAATTGTCCTGGTATAATACAATCTTATGTAAGTATAGGCATTCTGAATGATATGACACAAAATAATTAGTTTGTCATTTAAAAAAAATATTACTTAAAAAAAAAAAACTTACTTCCATGCACATGTATCCTTCCGAAAGCTTTAACTAAAATGCTTGTTTTATTGATCAAATGTAGGTGCAGGCCTAGATTCACAAAGTCACCTAATTGGAAAAGAATAGCTAGCTTTCATGCTTCAGCATTACTACTTGGTACCAACCCAAGTTATTGATGGGCTTTCCCTCTCCTTTACACATTGATTTTCTAATTCTGTGTAATTTGTAATCCTGGTTATATGTTATATGTGTCCTCTATTATAAAATTTAATTGTGCTCCAAGTACAGTATATATTATTAAAATATAATTAGAAAACTTGAATTTTTAAGGTGGAGACTCAAAGGAAACATGATCAGTTATCTTCACAAATTTGTGCTTCTAGACCCTTCCATGGTTAACTTCAAAACACTCCCACTCTAAGCCCTGGGAAAAGAAGATTCAGCAAGTGAAGGAAAAATTCTGAAGTAATTTTTTATCTTATTTTTTATCTGATTATATTATTTTATCTGATTTTTATTTGTTTAGAGAGAGAAAGAAGAGAAAGACTTACAAAGAGAGATTTACAGTGTTATTTTTCTATGGGATATTTCATCAAAAGCCAGGAGTAAAGAATAAAGGCTACTTGGAGATAACTTCTTAGGAACTTATAATTAATTCATTATATTTACTCAAACTCCTGCTTTCCCCCTAAAACATTAACATCCTTAAATTTCCATATTAAAACATATATATATGAATTTTATCTAAAGTAAATTAAATTTAGATGAATTTGCATTTATGTTTCTTCAGCCAACTTGTGTATTTATTATTTTATCAACAAAACATTAGCTAATGATTTCTAAGGATGGGACTATATGACTAGGCTTTTTATGAAACTCATGACTTTTTGTTTACTATCTTGATTATTTGAATTTTAATCATTTTAATCAAATTACTTTATTCAGTTGTCAAAGGAGCCATCTTTTGGAAAGAGCTGAAATGTATTTAAAGGAAGCCTCAATAAACAGAAAAATTATTCTCATCAGTCTTAATATGGAAACAATTTAAAGTCAATTTGATGTTGGTTTAGATATTTTTTAATCAGCAGGATAAACTAAATTATTCAACACCAAATATCCAGAAAGTTTTCCCACTACATTTACTCAGGTTAAGCAATCAAGCAGCACAGTCCCAGAGATCTCCTATCCAATTTACACTAAGATTTGGTTTCCAAAAGGCCACTTCCTTCATGCTTTTTCCTCTCTCAAAAGCCCATATCGTATTTTTCAAGGATTTTCACTGCCAACTCCCTTTCCTTATTCTTAAAGTACACTTCTTGGAGTACTCGCTAGTATTTTTTCCTCAATTATCTTTTCCAAGCCCAGGTTTACCTAAAGGGGTTACTACCAGGTATCCTCCATTTTGACAAGCACAATATAATCCTAACAACTCCCCCAAGAGCCTAGCAAAAGCCCAAGTACCTGTGTGTCCAGATCAATTTGAGTTACAATCCTTAGCTTTGATTTTCCACTCTCCACACCACACCAAATACAAACAGACAGGTAGAAAGTACACCAGTTTAAGCTAACCTTGTCCATGCAATTTCATCGGAATTATTTCAAATTGGATTTCTATTTTAGCACACATTTGCATATTTATTATTGGACCCAGAAGTCAACAGTTTAACTGCCTCTGAACTCCCTGCACTCATCATCAAGGAAAAGGTAAAACAAAATTAGATTTTGACATAGATGAATTTATTTGTATTTATTACAGCAGAGTCTAAAATGGATGCAAAAGAATCCTCAATTAGGAATTATATCTCAAGGATGAAGTCTAACTCCTATTCACAAATAACATGAGCAACGTGCCACATGCAGTTAAATCTCACCCAATGCATTCCACCCTCAGCCTTAAACTTGCAAGCTCTGGTCAATAGTGTCTTAAAGCATCAGTAAAGTCTTAGGAAAAGTTATTTGTCTGTCCTTTTTTGAACCATTTTTATGACAAACGTTAGACATGGAATTCTTCAAAAGAGCATGGTCCAAGATATACAGAATGTCCAGGATACCAATGGAGAACCCAAGTGCAATAAGAAAAGGAAAAAAGAGTTTTCTTCATTCTTCCCTCATTCCTCCTTTTCCACACTAACACGCATAGTATCTACTATGCCTTGCATTTACTTGATGCTCAATAAATGTTGAACTAGCAAAATAAGTGTGCAAGTTGAAACACCTTTAGGCTCAAGTAAAAGGGATTTCAATTGTAGAGAATGCTATATTTAAAATGGGTCCATTCTGACTCCTCTAAAGCCGCATACCTCCTCTTGGAACCAAGGGGACATGTCTACTAGAATATGCACCCCATATCCCACCCTGACCATGCTCTAGAGTGAAGGACCTTAGACTTCCTTACCACTTCTAAAGCCTGCACAGACCTCCCTGTGTTTCCCTTAACAAGGGCTAGCAACCAGTGGACATACTTCCAGGAGTCCAAAGGGGCAGCTGTTTGGCAAGGGTGGGGCAGTGGTTATGGGCAGAGATTGGACCTGCAAACTCCTCTGCATATATGTGATACCCCTCCAAGAGCTGGAGGAGCCAGGTTGAGTTTGGGGACTACCATGTTCTAGCTCAATATTCTGAGGAACATGAGAATTCTAAATTTGAACATATCTTCTGGCTCATTATAAGAGTCTATTTTTCAAGGTAGGAGGATAGGACATACTTTATTTAACAGTTTGTAAGCTTGTTTTGTAACTTTAGAATACTTATACAGTAAGTGGGCCTTCATTTATATTCTTGCCCCAAATCTCACAAATGTTAGGGGCAAGTTTGTGTAGGATGGAAAAAAGGAAGTGAAAAGAAAAGTGAAGGGAACAAAGGAAGACGTAAGAATGAGGTACTTACTGAAAAGGATTATGAATAATATCTCAATATACTGAGTACACTCAGTGTCAAGTGAGAAACCTGAGATATTTCAGATGTTTAATCTAAGTTTGTTGAATGGTTCAATAATCAAGTCAATCAATCAGTAACGAGGAAACAAAAAATCAACTTTGCTGCAAGTATATGTAGCCATTCTAGGGATTACAAAACTTTCCAATGTAATCTGCCAACTCCTTCAAGTACCTGATTCCAATCTCAAGTGTGAAAAAGATAAAACTGGTGACTAAAGCATAAAATTCTTCTGATATATTGACAGAACATGAGCTGACTCCCAGAAAACACACTCACGTGTCAGGGAGATAGAATAATCAATACAGAAACAGGAAGGCTAGCTCTGGGACTTCTGAAATCCCAGATGAAAACCTTAAACTTGGCAAGCTCAATGAAGCTACAAAAGGAAGGGTTCAGAGGTATGTGTAAGAGTATTTCAAAGATAAAATCAATGTGGTTGCCTAAATGTGTTTAGTTACATTGTTAATTCAAGCATCATTTAATGCTTATTTAGAATTTCTATTTTATTTTTGTACAGAGGCATAATTGAGAAAGCATGTTCATCTCTTTCCTCCCCATTTTCTGAATCCCACCTTCATTTATCTACACAATGGTTCTCAATCCTGTTTCTCAAACCTAGAATTACTTAAAGAATTTAAAAAATACCAATGCCACGGTCCCACCTGAAGAAACACAGATGAAACTGGTTTGGGAGATGCCTAGGAATAAGTATTTAGAAAAATTGATCCAGGAGATACTAATGTGGATTCAAAGTTGGGAACTACTGAATTCAAGCAGTATAGCAATTTGGTTCACTAATCTACTAGCAGCATTCTTTACTTGGAGAAGGGGGAAAAATCCTATAAAGGAGTGAAGATCCTCTGAGGAACTGACCAGAAAAGTCCCCATTAAGAGATCAAGGGGATGGCTATAATGACAGACAAGACAGTTTTGTTCCTAATCATGTTTCTCCACTCTCACTACTGAAATTCATTCTCTTTTTAAACGACTCACTTGCAAATTTTTCAAAATCACTGATTTGTCTTTCAATTTTCTGGAATGTAAATATACTCTCATATTTAGGCTCTTCTGAGAGTTTATTGATATTCCAACTCTGATCCATATTTATAGTGTTTATCACATAGTGAATAATACCATTATTCTCTGCAGATTCCAAAATTCAATGAGCATTAGCATCTTCGAGATGTTTGATGAAATTCACATTCTGAGCTCCACCCCAGAGCTCCCATTCAGAAAGTCTGCAAAGGGGTTTTGGGTTTGCGTATTTTAACAAGTTCTTTAAATGATTCTGCTATTCTGCTTTAAAGAAATACTGCTCTCAGATCAGCAGGGCCTATGAATAATTGCCAGACATAGATGATTTCTTCTCCTTCTATTGCATTTTGGCATTCTGTAAATGACAGCGATTCCAATTCTATCAGTCATAGGAAATTGATTACAAATAGCTTGAATACCACTGTTTCAGAGTCTATAGTGTATTCAGGAAATCTTTTATAAGATCCTGGTAAATTGATCAACCCTTTATGAAATCCTTGAGCTGATTGCTTATCCTATTATCATTCTTAATACACAGAACACAATACAGTATATTACCAGCTAATGAGTGATAATCGCACATATTATGCCAAAAATAAATAAATGGTACTGGGTGTTTTGAACAGTTCAGCTTCTATTGATAGCTTGAAAATCATGCAGGATTCCACCCATTCTTTCCCTTTCTTTGGGGATTGTTCCTCAGTTACAGTGGATAATAAAAATCAGTAAGGCACCACTTGATCTGAAAGCCATATTTGCTTCCCAACTTCTTGGTTCTTTTACATTGAATTAATTGCTTGATGATTTCTTCTGCTGGCTTCCTAGGTATCAGTGTAAGCTGATACACTTCTAGGTATTTGCAGAGAACTGTCCTTCATAATTTCTCAAAAGCAAAGATAGCAACTGTGATTGTTAAATAAACTCTAGATTCAAATAGAACTTTATGGTTAATGTTATTTATGCTATACAACAGTCATATAAAGTAGGTAAACTACTTTCTAATTGAGTAACTTGGGCAAAGAGGTCTCTGAACCTCACCCTTCACACCTGCAACAGAGTACAGAGGGTAAGGTTCAGAGACCTTCTTTGCCCAAAGTCACTCCAGTTAGTAAGTAAACTGAGTTAAGAACAGAGCCTGGGCATTCTGAATATTCATCCAATTCTCTTTCCACTGCATTACACTGCCAATCACCTGGCTCTGCTGGTTCAACTGTACCCAGACATTTCAGGTACTCTTTAATTACTTCTTTGCCTGTCCTAGTTGGCTGGCCAATCTCCTCTCACAGCTGAGACTTGTTCTAGCCAAGTGATCACATCTGACTGTTTCAATAAAAGGCAGAAATGAAAACTACCCCAAATGTTTCTGCCATTTCCCCATCTTCTATATACACCCTCTTTTCCTATCTCTCAAGGGGTGGTATGTTCCTGCTCATCTCCTTTGTCTATTGTGTTTATTGTTTCCAAGTACTAGTTGGCCCAAACTGTGTAGTTGGCATCGTATTTGGTACTATTGTGGCCACACAACAAAATGATAGTCTCAGAGTGCCAAATTCACACTGGCTATGGTTGATAAACAGGAGGGGAAGTAGATGAGGGCAAGAGGAGTTGAGCCAAGATTAACTCAAAGCAGGTTGTGGTTTTGACAAGGACCAGGTGCAGAATGGATGGGTGGGAGTAGAGGTTGGGGATTCTTCTATTGTGTTCCTCAGAGTCTGGCTTCTACCCTATGCCATCCCCAGGGGTGGAAATGGACACTTATTAAGGTAACTACTACATGTGCTGCTAATCAAAGTGATGGCTGCTGATATGGTCATCCACTCTGGGCTTGTTGGGGAAAAAAGCAGGCAACCTGGGAATCAGTCTTCCTCTAGCTTCACCAGCTCTCTGGCCTCTCACCATCACATGTATTAATTTTAACCATTGCCAGGCTGGAGTTGTGGCTCAGTGGTAGAGCGCTTGCCTAGCATGCATGATGCACTGGGTTCAATTCTCAGCACCACATATAAATAAATGAAAAATAAAATAAAATAAAGATCCATCAATAACTAAAAAAAATTTAAAAAAAAATTTAACCATTGCTAGACTGTATTTCATGTCCAGTTGTTGACATTCACTTGCAACAAGTACTCAACGTTTGTAGACAATTAAAACTTCAGGAAGTAGAAACTATTTACTTAACTCAATAAATAGTTAGTATGCATCCATAATATATGTGGAAGTCATTGTGCCCAGGGCTAAGGGACAGAGATAATGAGATAGATGTTTCTTGCTATTGTGGAGATGACATTCTAGGTGTCTTGGAATTCCAGCTACCCTTTTCAGAGGCTCTCACATTACCATCAAATCCATTTATCATCAGTGTACAATGTGAGGTAACAGAGTTTAGTGAGGTGCAATTCTACTTTACTATTCCAATGCTCAGATCTCAGGGAGTCTGTATTAACTGGTCATTATGGAGGCCTGGGCACTGACATTATAGAAAAACTTGCAACATAACTATTTGAATGTATCCTAGGGACTGAGAACCAGCTCTTCTGGTGTTTTCCACTCCTGCCAAGCCCTAAGAATCACATGAGGGCATTATTAAATCTGGACCTTGGGCTCACCATATTAGAATAAAAGAATTGGGCATGTGCATTTTTAACATGTATTCCAGACCAATCAGACCGATTTGGGAAATATTAATTTTTGTCAAAAAAAATGAAACAAAGCTTGCCAACTGAATGCAAATCAATCTATCAAAAATTCTGAGTTTTAAGTCTTATTTTTAAAATGAGTAATCAGTTTTTTTCATTATTAACGAACCACAATTTATCCTTATAATAAATCATATTCCATCATTTTATGAAATATCAGGATGAAATGGAATTAAAATAAATACAGCCATGTATACTGGTGTCCTTTAAATTGTCAAATTAAAGATGGAGTTTATCCTGGGGTGTATTAGCACAATTACAAGTCAGTTTGCAAAAATATAAAATTTAAGCATTATTGCAATGTAATTCTATGTTTGGATTCAGAGCATCTGATTTCTTATTCACAAACTAACCTAAATGTTCTTGCTAAATGAAATTTAGTCATGACAAAATATTTGAAGAAAAGCTGTCATCCAGAAAATTAAGGTCAACCAAAAGCAGATGGCATCTATAAAATAGGGTGTTGACTTTTCTGTTATGCCAAGTAAGACAATAAAATAAAACCTCTGCTAAAAGACAACCCTTCTGGAGCATACACGGCTCATCTAGGAGTGTGTGTGTGTTTGTGTGTGCACACACACATTTTTTTTAATAACACAGACCTCTTAGTACCTTTCGTATTTCCTTCTAAGACTTCTATTATTTGAAAATAAATGTTATGGTTTGGATGTAAGGTGTTCCCCGAAAGCTCACATATGACAAAGTGCAAGAAGTTTCAGAGAGAAATAAATGGGTTGAGAGAGTCTTAACCCAGTCAGTGAATTAACCCTCTGATAGAGATTAACTGAGTGGTAACTAAAGTGGTAGGATATGTCTGGTGGAGGTAGGAATTGGGAGTGTCGCTTTGGAGTACATATTTTGGATCTGGTGAATGGAGCCTCTCTCTCTCTCTGCTTTCTGATCATCATGTGAGCTGGTTTCCTCTGCTACACTCTATTGCCATGATGTTCTGCCTCACCTCAAGCCCCAGAGAATGGAGCCACCTTTCTATGGACTAAGACCTCTGAAACCATGAGTCCTCGGATAAACTTAACCTCCTTCCCAATTTGATGCATAAAGAAAAAACTTGTTCTCAAAGCTTAGGTGATTAACCCACTGAGATCACCAAAAAAGTTGAAGAGAGTACATGTCATAGATGAGAGAACCAGACTTTGGTGAGAGCAGCAGTAACAGACACCATTTTGCAAGAAGCGAGGGATTGCTGCTGGGAGCTTTCTATCATTCATCTCTGTTACACCCGTCTAGCTTTCAGATAAAGTGAGCAACCCAGAATTTTTCATTTGAAAGTGGAGAAAGCTTCTTTCCAGGGCACTGAAATGTGAAAGACATGAATAAAGATGAAGAAATGGGCATTTTCATTTTGATTGGAGCTAAGTAGTTTAAAAATGATAATGGGATTGAAACGCATTTAATAAAAAATTATGCTGTGAATAAGAAGTCAGGTATTGTAATTCTGACATTAAATCATTTTCTAGAATACCTTATTTTTTCAGTAGAATATGAGCTCAAAACTGAGAACTAGAAAATACATTAGATGTTTTTCTACCTTGAAGGACATTTTATTCTTCTTTGTTGAAAAATAAAAGGCAAAATCATGACCTAAACTAATGTTAATGGATAATATATAGTTTAAAATTGAATGCTTTATGAAATACTTTGTAAATATTAATTTGTTAGTCATTACTAAATTCCTTTGTAAACTATAACATCAATGCTATTAAAATAAACCATACCTCCCTCCTGCCTTCCAAATGGCTTTTTCTGTCCTCTATGGTGAAGAGCTGGGTGTTTCATGATTATATAAGTTCCAAGGAAGAATTTGGTCTTTTCCTAACTAGTGATATTAAGTCACAGAATAAATGATTCACAGTATGAATTTAATCCAAAATAACTTGTTCTCAAACCATATTTGCTGATACCTCCCTGAAATCTAATGATGTGGAAAAATATTCATGTTATAACAACTTATAAAAAAGGTGTCATTTCTCCTTATCTGCATTTTCTAATTTTTCCTCAATGAACATAGCTTTTAATTTTTTTCATTTGTTTACCGATTGATCATTTTTACAGCACCTGGATTATAGCATATGACCATTGCCTTAGGGATGGTTAAAAACAAAAAAAGATAAAAAAGGTGATAATCAAGATTATGATGTTTAATTTTATGTAAATGAATTCTTCTTAGAAAATGGCAAGACCACAAAACTGCATCTTGACTTATCCTTAAAATTTCCAGACTCTATGAAGGCCGTCACCCTTTTCACACTTGTCGTGGCTCTCTTACCTCCTTGCACACACACATTCAAGACTACCCAATGCCCTTAGCATGAGCACTGTGTAACAACCAGCGTATGTCTGTGAGTGCCCGAGGCTTACCCATTTTCCACAAGGGCAAACCAAACACAGGTCCCAAACCCCAAGAGACCAGAAGAGAAGAGATGCCCTGTTCATAAGTAGCAACCATATAACCAATAGGGGAAAAGGTATTTAAGGGAGAAAAAAATACATGGTGCTATGAAACTTGAAGACCTTCTTCGTGCGTGGTTCATTCCGTTGGTCATTCCTTCCTCTGGAATGTCTTGTCTCTTCCACCTCAATCTCTGCTGGCCCCCTACCTCAATTATGACACTCTCCAGTTGTGCTTCAATCTTTGCTATTCTTCATTTTAAACATATCCTCTTTCCTCTCTCAAAATAAACATGCATGTTCGATGCCCCATTGTCTTATTCCTCACCAATATGGCGTGGACCTACACTGCCAAATGTAGGTGTCTAGTTAGAACTTCAGGTGACAGTTTGTTTCTGTGCCCATGCACCACCGCAGAGTCAGGCTGTCTTCCACCCTATGAAGAGACAGTCAGGACCCCACCTGCCGAAGATTTCAGCATCTCTCCTGACTTCCTCCAAGGAAACTGCAAACTGCAAAGCACACAGAAGAAGAAGTGTTGAGGAAGAAGTGTTAGAAACGGAAGAGAAGTGGGGAGGCGCCAATTCTTACGCCTGGTCTTTCTAAATCTGTATTAGATTGTGTCTGAGTCTATTTGACAGAGCTAAAAATATTTACATACTTGCCATCTTTCTCTGCCAATTTCAGGAGATGGCTTGGTTGCTGCTCACTTCCAGGGCCTTCCTTATGCTCTGGTGGCACACTTGGTAAAGAGAAAAGAGCCAAGAGAGCAGAGAGCTGCATACAGAGGAATGGAATGAATGTAGCAAGTTAGAAGACAGGGCAGGGAGGACAGCGGAGCTGGCCAGCATGGACAAAGGTGGGATTTGGACTGACTGTATAGTAAAGAAAATAGGGTCATTGTGGGGGCATTGTACCCTGTGATCATGAGAGCGCCATGTGTCATGCACAGTGATTTCCTTTTGCCATCTCTTCACAAGACTCCACCAAAAGCATATAAGAATTTTAAAGATGTTTTGTAATTTATTTGGATTTCCTTTAAATTTGACAGAAGCTAAAAGCTCTAGATCTATGGGGCAGGGAATGTGGCTCAGTGGTAGAGCATTTACCTGGCATAAATGAGACCCTGGGTTAAGTTCCCCAGCACCAACGAAGGAAGGAAGGAAAGAAGGAAAAGAGGGAGAGAAAGAAGGAAGGAAGAGAGAAAGAAAGATCTAGATCAATTCAAGTTTTGATGCATGTAGGATGTCAATGTTAATGAAGGTGTGACGAGTGAGAATAGAACAAAGAGAAAGATCTATAGCAAACAAATGGCAACGGTATAGCCAAACAGAATACGGTCCTTTAGTCTCCAAAACTTTAAAAATACTCTTTATTTGGGAATATACCTCTATTTTTTTATTTATTCTTTTCAGTTATATATAACACCAGGATACACCCTGACATAATCAGGAAAGCATGGAACACAATCTGCTTCAATTCAGTTCTCAGCACTTCCTCCAACTCCCCTCCCTCCCTCCAACAATCCCTCTTCAATCCATTTACAGTTCACTTTTTTTTTTCCTATTAGGGTCCTACACACCAATGCCAGGACCAAC
>CM053402.1:121729324-121801209 GCA_028644305.1 Xerus rutilus | reverse complement strand
GAACATCAAAGAGAAAACTGAGTTTCCTGCAAGGTTTACCTACTGAGCTACTTATTTTTCAGGATCCGGCCAACTGAATGGTCCCATACCAGGTACATTTCAGGGGCTGGAGGAGTTGGCTAGAGATGAATAGAAGTTCAAAGCCACACACAATGCTCCAGAGCCAGATGAGTATGATACAACCCATTAACTTTTCCTTTTGGTTTGGTTGTCAGGAGGCCAAGAATTAGATATTTATTATGAACTCATTATGGACTCATAGTGACTCATTATGGACTCATAGTGAGTATCTATGATCTCCCTTCCCAGATGTGCAGGATGTGTGGTGTTGGTGGTTAGAGGAAATTGCTATGGGCCTGGAGGCCTGAACTGAGCACTGGGATCTGGCACTTCATGCTCATGACTGCAATTCAGAAAGCCAAAAAAAGGGCAAAGGCAGCTGTGTTTGGAGTTGTGATCTGAGTATCAGAAACCAAAATGCAAGTACTAATAAATATGAAACCAGAAAGACCTCATGCATGGAACAGTGCAAAGCAGGTACAAAAGATGTGAAAATTATTTATGATGTCTGAAATCTCTACTGTGTATGTCCAGGAAGCAGTTAAAGATGCTACAATCCTGAGATACTGAGTAATTTTCTCCTACCTTTCATGGCATTTTTTTTATCTCTATGCCATATGTTCTACTAGGAAGCAAGGGGAACTTCTGTCCACACATTTGACAATGTACAGTACCTGGCAGTTCCTAATGGCTCTCACACAGTGCCTCTGCTGATCCTTGTTCATGTACAACTTGAGCAGGTCTTCTAGTAACAACTTCCTGGAGTTCCAATATCTCTATTTCTTCCATAATTTTTCAAAACTATTATTGACTTTACCAAAAAGTCAATATTTTCAAATTAGCAGTAGACTTGTCTACCCCAGATAAGTGTTTGTCTATTTTCCTCCTGTTGTGTTTTATGAACATCTATAGAGCTATAATTAAAATCACCACTTAAAGTCACAGATTACTATTGAGCCATGCAATAGATATTCACTGTTGGTAAGGTTATAGGTTATTCTAAACTCAGAATTCAGAGGTTGTAAAGCTATCATCTAGGAAGCAAAATATTAATCGGATAGATGGCTGATTACTAACGCAATGCTAATGGCAAATAACTTCATGGTATTTTATATTTATGAAATACTTTTACAATACTTTTGTAATTTGAACCACACATCTTACTACAGTAGTACGGCACAAGTTCTTGTTACTTCCTATTTACAGGTGAAGAAATTGAGACTGTGGGTTAGGTGACTTGCTCAGGATCAACAAGTTTTAAATGTCAGAGCAAGGACTCAGAACCAGGACATATGGCTTCAAGTCAAGTATTCATTCTACCACTAAATCATAGTGGCCTTTTCCTGTGTTCAGCCTATATCAGAATTAAAATCTCAGACTAAAGGGCACTCACCATTTTGCTGGCATAACTGAGCGGCTGAATGTCACTGTTGATGCTTGCTGTCTTGAGTCTTCAGTTTCATAACTGCATGGTCTTTACATCTCCTAAATGACTTTTATATAAAGTAAATATCAGAGACAGTGGTTGGTCATTGTTATTTCTCTTCTTAATAATTTGATGGAAAATGTACAATTTGCCTGCGTATAACTAGATCCAGAGGTCAGCTGGAAGTGGTGAGTCACTAAAAAGATAAGCATTTAGCCATTATATTAATTTATTTTAGGCAGAGATGCTACTTGACCATTTACAGTTGCTTTTTTGGAGCTGATAAAGAAATGCAAGACTCTTTTGACTATTAATTATCATGACAGAGGGAGGTATTGTCCCTCTTCACAGGAATTACAGCTGTGGTTTTGTTGGAGGACCATGTGGAAAAAGTACCTACTCTAGAAGTCCAAAACAAGATCCTAAGATTCTCTTGTTTTATTTTTATTTAAAATTGATTTAGGGCTGGGGTTGTGGCTCAATGGTAGAGTACTTGCCTAGCATGTGTGAGACACTGGATTCGATCTTTAGCATGGCATAAAAAAATAAATAAATAAAATAAAAATTTATTTGGCTACATCATTTGAGTAGGGGAGGATAAGGAAACTTCCTTTTCATCAAATATGGGCACTCAGGGCTCATTCTCCAGCTTCTTCCAGTGCAAAATAAATAAAATATATTGGCTATTTGCTGAACCATCCCCTTACAATACTTTTATGCATGTTTACATATTTAAGTAACCCTCCTTACTTTTATGCATGTCCTGACTCCTCTAAAACTTCTTTCCTCCAGTCTAGATGAGAGGATGGTATCACTTTTTAAATATAAATATCTATTTTCAATTTTAGGGGGAAAAAAAGAGTCTAGGCTTCCACATGACCAATTTTGGTATCAAATAAACAAGAATAACAAAAGGCTTCTGTGAATTCCATAGTACATTTAGAAAGAAAACTTTGTGCTTTATTCACTATGATATTATCAGTACACTTTTGGAAAAAAATAGAATGTGTATGCAAGACATATTTGTGTTTCGTCTACATATGGATTCACAGCCACCCTCCCACCTTTGCCTCCTCCCTCCCTTGACTCACAAGTTGGAAACAACTAATCTAGAATTTTGGCTTCTCAGACTATTTCGTTGTCTGAGCAGTCTTCATAGCCCACCTTCTCCTGGTATACAGACTATTCCTTGGGGCACGCTGAGCAGGAGGCATCTGCTGGTCTGGATTTCCTTGTCCCTTCTGCAAACATTTCTTGAGCACTTCCTCTCCAAGTGCATTCTAGGTCTAGTTTGGGGGGATTTCTGGGGACTTCCCCACCCACAAACATCTGAAATTGCACTAGTGAGAACTGCATTCTTTTTCTGCTAAGCTTTAGATTTTTCAGCAAATTTCCCCAACAAAAATAATACTTCAAATTATTAGTTGCTTCTCAATCCTAGCTACACCATAAAATCACCCAGGGGAATTCTAAGAACGACCATTATCTGGGTCCCACTTCAGGCCAATTAAATTAGACTCTGGGGAACAGAAATCCAGACACTGCTTTTTTTTTTTAATTAATTGTGTTTTTAAGTTTCCAGATGATCTAATACATTACCAGAACATTTTTCAATATTTCTAGGCTTCAAGAGGAGAAAGGCAAAAAGAAGAATGTAGAAAAATGTCCCTGAACATGAACATGCCTTGCAGTATGGATCAGCAAAGCTGGGTAGAGAAGGAAGAACTCATGAAGATGAATGTCTTCAAGCTCATCACTCCCCCTTCTCTACTGAACATCTTACTTAGGATATTTTCATCCAAAACACTTTTCCTTTAACTAAGCCCCATTTCCTCATTCGTTTGACAAGTATTAGTATCTATTGAGTACATATTAAGTGTCAGACACCAGGCACTTTGTCAGGCAAAATTCTGTCCTCACAGAATTTACATTCCAAGTAAGGAGAAAAACAATAAAACAATGAATTTGTATCTGTTTTGTACCTCTGGTTATCTTCTTTTTTCCATTCACTGGCAACTTCCAATTCTTAATCTCACTCTGATCAGATATCAATGGCTTTCCCTTCAGACTTCCATAGAATGTCATCATGCACATATATCCAACTGGGGCTTTTAAAAGGGTATTTACAATCACACAGCACAAATCTATGTCTGAGATGACTAACTTCCAACCCACCCTCAAAAAATTACAGCCCTTTGATTTCAAAGTATTCCTGCCCACAGGCAAATGTGGAATGAGGTTATGATCTGAAATCTAGGAACATAAATTCAAATTGTGACTCAGTCTGACTATTGTGTAACCTCAAGCCAATTACTTAAATTCTTCAGGTTTCAATTTTATCATTTGTGAAATGAAGATAACAGCAATAACATCAAAGTTTTAAACAAGAAGGAAACAATATATACAACCAAAAGCATTCATACAGAAGGCCTGGGGGATGATTCACCAGGAGCCAGTGACCTAAGAGACCAAGGCAGAAACTACATAACCCTTCATGACCTTGCCTCAGAAATTACATGCCCTCACTGCCATAGTAGTCTGTTAATTGGTCACACAAGTCAGCTTCATTTCCATAAGTCAGGGGACTAAAATGAGGCACTAATAGCAAGATATCAGGATCAGGGAGCATCATCTTGGCGATGGCTCCTATACCCCTATTCAAACCATTCTCTGAATATTCCCTCCCTTTTTGCTCTCATCAAAACCCGACTCTACCCTCAGGACATCCTATCAGCCTCCTAATGGGAGACTGTTACTCCTTTTGTATGTCTAGATCTTTGAGCCTAGAGAAAAGTAGATGGGATGCTTGCTCCTCGTTACATTCAGACACATTTCTCTCCTTCATCCCTAAAAATGAATCTCACATCATCAGAGGGTGTCACACGTTAGGATGCCCATGCCTTACTCCTCAGTTCTCTAGATGCTAGCTCCCAGCTCATGGCCGTACTCTGCAATAATACTCTTACCTTGATCTCTAAAGCTATGGGCACACAAGTAGACCACCATGCCCACACCCAGGCTTCTCAATTCCTTGAACTTCTCTTCACCATTGATCATGTCAACCACTCTTCACAACCTCTAATCCCATGGCGATAGCCCTTGACCATATCATTATCAATAAATGCAATTGTCTTTAATATTAATTTCATGCTTTCACACTCTGACCATTATTTACAATCTTTTTTTTTTCTTTTTTTGTTACCAGAGATTGAACTCAGGGGTACTCGACCACTGAGCCACATCCTCAGCCCTATTTTGTGTTTTATGTAGAGACAGAGTCTCACCGAGTTGCTTAGCACCTCACCCTTGCTGAGGCTGGCTTTGAACTCGCAATTCTCCTGTCTCAGCCTCCCAAAGTGCTGGGATTACAGGCGTGCTCCACCGCGCCCAGCTATCTACAATCTTTTCTGCTCATTTCCTCTACTATCCTGCCCCCAGTAATCCTTCCAACTCACTTGGAACTCTAATCTGCCAGTCCACTACCATTCCACTGTCCCTCACCCCTTGATGTTATCAACTTCTTCTAACTGAGTTTAAATTTTATGACCAATCTTTGATTTTACCCTTACATAGCTTCTGACTTCTTTCTCTCTTTTCAGATTTATCGTACTTAGAAGACTGAAATCTTGGTTAAAATCTAACTCTCTGACTAAGCCAAACCTCCACCAAACAATTAAAAGTGACTGGAGAAAAACATACAATCATGCTGAATGGTCTCACTTTCAGTTTATGGCTGAATCCTCAAATATGCTCTTCATGCTACCAGGATATCCTATTTAATGTTCCAAAAACATTTGCTTTCCCATTCTCCTGAACAACATTTCACACTTTCGCTCTTCTCAAATACCCCAGACTTTCTTCCTGTCTTCACATTTCTACTTCACTGAGAAAATTAAAGCGATCAGAAGAGACCTTCCACAGACTTCACCACATACCACCCACCCACCAGCACCTGCCTCCACATACTCAGCTTGCACCACTGTTACTTGCCACAACTTCACCCAAACCAACCTTCCCATTATGCACAAATCCCACTCCCTGCAGCTTACCCAAGGACATTGTTCAACACCAGCAACTCTCACCTCTCTCTCTCATATCAATATTTTACTCTCTCCTGGATCATTTCCATTCAAATGCAATTAACATGCTGATGTTTCTCTCTTCCTAAAAAAAAAAAAAAGATTTTCAATGAATAAAACAAAAACTTCTCTGGAATTCATTTACCCAGCCCTGGCTATTGTCTCATTTCCCCCACTCTTTTTCAAGTAAACACCTCTCCAGTACAGCTGTTTTCTGTACTTTCTTTCCTGTTTTTCTCTATTCAACCCAGGTCAGTCAGATTTTTGCCTCACTGTGCCACTGAAATCACTCTGAACACTACAGAATATATCTAGCTGACTGCCCAGTCCATTGTCTTGCTTGCCTATTTAGCAGCATTTGGCACAGGCTATTGTTCTATTTCCTGATACACTTTTTTCCCTTGCCTTCTGGGATGCCACATTCTCCTATTTTCCTGCTACCTCGCTGGCTGCTCCTCTTAAATCTCCTCTGCTATTTCTTTCTCTTCTCTCTGACCCTTTAATATTGAAATGTCCCAAATCTCAGACCAGGATCCTGTTCTTTTTCTAACTACACTGATTCTCTTGGGGATCACAGCAGTATTACAATTTTAAATACTAGTAATATGCTGTTGACCTCCACATGTATCTCCACTCAGATCTCACTCACAAGCTCCAGATTTGTATGTCCTTAGATATAAAATAAGCATCCTAAACACAACATACCCAAATCCAAACACCTAATCCTACTGTCAGAACTTACTCCACCATCAGGTTCTCTATTTCAGCTGATGGCAACTCCATCTTCCCCTTCATCAGAGGAAAGCCTCTGGAGTCTTCTGGAACTTCACTCTCTTTCAGAGCCCGCATCCAATCCGACCACAAATCCTACCAGCAGAACCTTAGATTTTCGAGGACTTCTGCCACCTGGGCTGTTATCACCTCTCACCTGGTTGCTGCATCAGTCTCTTACAGTCCTCCTGCTTCCTCCTTTGCCCTTCACTTCAACATGGCAGCTAGAGTGATTCTTTCAAAACACTCATGCCACTCTTCTGCTCAGTGTCCCCCGCTTTCTCCCCATTTCCACAGAGCAAAATATAATGGTTCACAAAACTAACAGGACTGGCATCATCTAACATCATCTTCAGCTACTCTCCCTTCGATCACTCCACTCCAGCCACACTGATCCCTTCCTATTCATAGAATGTTGACCAAGCAGCCTCCCCCTTAACATCGATGCTTTAGCGACTTCCTCTTCTTGACTGTCATTTCCAGTTTGGTTAACTCTGTCACCCTTTTTGCGGGGTCACCATTTTGCCTGCTCAAATGCCCCGTATCATGGAGGCACCACATTCACTGCAATGATGCAATGACACATTTGCATAAACACATGCTACCGATCCCCATTTACCCTATTCCTTTCCTTTCTAATTACTGTCATTTATCTCTTGCTAAGACATTTGCTGATTTACTTACCCTTTATTGTCTATCACTACCTTCCCAGCTATTTCCTACAGTACAAAATGAAAGCTCTTTAAAAGTAAGGATCTTTCTAATATTCACTAACCTGTCCCAAACCCATAAACACATATAGCATGTTCAATAAGTCCATGAGCAAAGTTTTCCTAAAATTTGCAACCCACTGGTTTTAGGTATAATCCCAAAGTTCTATATCTAATTAGTAGAAGAGCTAACTAAAACTTGAACCCAGACATTCTGAATACTCAATGACCTTTCTACAAGGTCTTTCCAGACAAGAAAATCCCTTCTCAAACTCTTGAAACACCAATATTATTTTTAATTTTTTATGACTTACTAAAATGTATTATTTTAATTAAGTAATTGGCTATCATCACAGATAAACATTTTTTGCACCTTTTGGCTGAACTAACTGAACTGATGATGTATTTTGTGCCTGCAAGACTTCTATTTTGTGGCTTAGAATCATTGCTTTCTTGGACTTCTTTACTTTTTCTTTACTACCATTAGCAACACTAGCAGATGATTTTCTTTTATAGCCCATTTTATACACACACACAAAAAAATAACAACAACAAAGTTTTTATCACTTCAGGAGAGCCAGTGTGCATGATAATGAGTAGAAAACAACATAGTCAAGTTTAAATTCAGAGGCTGTGGCTGGACCCCTCCCTGCCTGTTAGTCATTCCAGCACATCAGTACTGCAAAGCCTGCAACTAAATTCATTCCTCAGCAAAATTGCAAATTGCTATATGTTAAGTTGCTTTAAAATAGTCAAAACTACAAATGTTTAAGCCTCAAATTGCAATAATCTATTGTAATTGGACTCAATCATTACTACAGACATCATGAAGTAGAAGGGTAGGACACGGATGAAGAAGAAATATTTATGGAAATCAAAATACCTATAATCTCGGTATTTAGAGTGAGAATTTTTCTGCAATGGGCAGCTCTCTACTCTTCCAGGTGGTGGCAGTAGGAAGGTGGCAAAAACAATGAAAACCATCAACACTGAAAATTTTGAACTTTACAACTATGACCCTTGTAAACATAAAATGTGTCAAAATTTACATAACTCATTAATAAGGGAACCAGCAGGATGATAAAGGTGGCTCAGAGAGCATTTGGAAAACGAGGGTTGTAGAAACTGAAGAAAGAATGTTGGAATAAGATTACTAGGTTAGACACACAATACAGTGCCATAAAGCCATAGGCCTTGGAGTTATATTTTCTATCAAACGTAAATCATTTGCATCTCCACCAGACAAAACTCTATGTGTAAACATGTAACTTCCAGACTCTGGCTCCTAAACAAAAAGACATTCCTCAAATGAATTGGCAGCTAGGCAATGTTGCAGTTTGACAGAAAGAACACATAGCCTTCCTTTGCCAGATTTCCAATTATTGGTTGCTATTCTTTTAACAGAACTAAAGTAGGAGAACCTTCTATTTGAAAGTTGTCTTTAGATAAATATTCTATTCCATTACATTAGAAATATGTCTTGTCTTTTTTGAAAGAGAACTCTCTCCTTATTCTAAAGAGTCCCTCATACCATATAGCAATACCCTCATATCATAGCAATGGAGTATTTTGCTTGGATAACATTTCTTCTATAAAACGAGAACATAATTTGTTAATTAATGATTGAATGCATCTCATATTTCAATCTGATTTATACATTTTCTTAATTCAAAGCATGTGTCAACTGCATCTTAGTAAAGAAAAGCACCTTACTGAGGAATCTTAGAGTAAAATCACGTTCCATAATCAATTTGCTGAAGGTCACATTGTGAGTCTGAAGCTGAGTTCATACAGTACCTTGAAATTAAAACACAAAAAACAGATGGACTTATGGCAGCTGCAGAAATTCCAACTTCTTATGGCTGGTCTAAGGACAGCCATGATCTCATAAGCCTCAAGTAATGCTCATTGACAGGAACAGAGTCTGCATAGCAAGGAACTCAGGTTTAAGAATGATAAGGGACTGTACTACATAGGGGAAAGAAAGCAATATCTTTCCTCACTCATCATAAGGTTCATGGCTGACACTCCTGTAATAAAAGACAGATTAACAAGAGAAAAGCATAACAAATGCTTTTATCAAGCTTTAGAAGTGACACCAGAGACCTCAGAAATGAAGACAAGGACCCAGGGAATACTGTGCATTTTTATGGTTAGGTTTAATGAAGAGCAGAGAGTCATGCAGAAGAATGATGAGACAGAAAGGGATATATAGCCGATGCTATGACACACACCTGTAATTCCTGCCTCATACTGGGCAGGCTGAGGCAAGAGGATTGCAAGTTCAAAGACAACCTCAGCAACTTAGCAAAGCCCTAAGTAACTTAGTGAGACCCTATCTCAAAATCAAAAATGAAAAGAGCTGAGGGTGTGGCTCAGTGGTTAAGCACTCCTGGGTTCCATCCCTGTTGCCAAAAGCTGAAGGAGGAAGAAGAAGAGGAAGAGGAGAAGGAGGACAACAACGACAACTAGGAGGAGAGGAGGATGAGGAGAGGAGGGGTGGGGACGGAAGAAAGAGGCATGACCTACTGGTAACAAGCTGGGGGAACTTGTCTTCTGTTCAAAGTCATCTTTACCTCTCTGTGTCTTCATTCCTTTTAGGACAGAACACCTGTCATATAAGAGTCACATATGGGAAAATGTAGGGAGCGGGTCAGAGAACAGCTTTCTTGTTTCTCTGGATTTTTCAGTTTCCATCACTTGAAATATTCAGGATGCCAAGATGCTATTTTTGGGGGTAATGTGTTTTGAGCTTGAACAACAATTTTCTCCAATAAAAATCACAGTGAAAGAAATAGGTTTATTCATCTACAGGAAAGAAAAAGAGAAGGAAGAGATTAAAAACGAGGTATGATGCTATTTAAATTGGTTAAATTGAAATTATTTAATCTTTTATAACTTATTTTCTTCTTTTCTGACTTTTTTCCTTCCAAGTTTATTTTTCCCAAAGAGCAATCTGCCTCCTTGAGAAAAAGAAACACTTTCTTTTAGAAAATAAGGCTGTATTGTTAAAATAATCCAGTTTTAGAAGAGATAGAGTACATTATGAAACAAAAAAAGGAACTTGACTACTGAATAACTTTTGACAGCAGATTAGAATGCATGTCATTTTTCATCTTTTTAATTCTTCTTATCTACAAATTGAATTTTGAATACGGGATGGGATGATAGTGTTGAGAGAGTTTTGTTACTTATTTTAAAGTTTTTATGTCAGTCACAGTTATTATGCTTGGGCAATAGTATTCTTTCATTATGAATTTGTGGAATACTGATTTTTCTTCTTTCAAAGTACCTAAAATTATTCACTTAAAATTCTTAAAACTGGGGATCTGGCATTGGAAAATGAGGTTCAATAAGTGTTCAAAATTGATTGCTAATTTCCACCTTGATTCTACAATCCCTAAAGTGTTTCTGAATAATAGACTTTACATAATTTTAAATTAATTCAAATCTATATTAATTTAAAATATGTGTTCATGCCACATGGCACTTTTACATTGACAGAGACAGAGAAAAGCTATAAGAAAAAACAGAATAAATCGAATAAAATAGAATGTCAAAATTCTGAAAAGTTAAGGGTAGCTGTAATAGCAAAGATAAATTTTTTTCAGTTATATTTCAAGTTTTAACCCTGCACTATCTTATAATTATCTTAAGGGCAGGCTTTATGATTATCTTTTAGGCTGGAATATTCAAATTACATTGTTTATCAAAATGGTCTAGTATCTTATTCAGAGTACTGAATTAAAAGCATTCTAAATGAAAATGATGATTTCTATTTAACTCTCTTCCAAGATTGTTAATAAGTATTCATCTTTTAAAATAAATGAGTACATTCAAATACTGGAAAGATTTTGATAAAATCTAGATAGCTTAAGCCATCCAAAACTATGTTTCTAATAGTTTTCTTGCCACTTTCAGATGGTTTTATTTTTTCCTTCACTTCAACTAAATCCAAACTAAAGAGAAGTATTGGTCTGAAGCAAGTGAGTGACTAGAGTTAGGGTCTTGGTGGCACCAACTCTATTCTATTACATGACAAGTCAGAGTGCTGGCAGGGCAGGGGTCCTTCTGATGGAGAAACCATCCCTGGGAGGGCCCCAGCCCTTTCATGACCAAGGGTTCTAAGGATGACTAGTTAGGTGAAAAAGAGATCTTAATTACCTCCTGACATCCCAGAGACTGAAAATAACTAGTCCCCAGAAAAATCTGTTACTAATAAACATTTAATCATATTTTTCCTCTAAGTTGGGGAGATTTCAGCATCTCCATTCCACCAGAATAAATGAAGTTTCTAATTGTTTTAAAAAATATGATAAAAGGACAATGATTCTGTTCATTATTTTTAGCCTCTGAATTCAATCAATATATAGGAGTATGCCTGGAGAAAGGAAGCTGAGATCGCCCATGATGCTGACATCAGAGATGCTTTTTATTACATGAGAGTCACAGATTCAAAAATGTCCTTTGACCATTGAATCATGCCTGTGTTCCAGGTGAATGATTATTTCCTTTAGATTTACTTAAAAGTCACTAGAAATTTATATCTTCAGTAATATGTTCCATTTGAAAAATAAAATCCCTTGCTGAAAATTGGACACAAAGTCACCAAAGTCACACACTTCAACCTACTCTAGTGAACTGATAGAGTAAGATAATTGTGCTATGCCTCTCATTCCTGGTACAACTTGAATTTCTACATTAGCTGGACATTCATACAGATTTAAATGTGAATGTTGCTGGAAATTAGCTGTGATTTTGTGCCCAGGGTTTGAAAAATGCAAGCTAAATGCTACCTCTGAAGGTTTTGTTTGTCCATCAGCTTCATAGGGAAGTGATAGAATAGAAAGGGCAAATAAAAATATCTTTTAGACAAAGAAAATAAGCCCTAAACTAGAAATGCCAAAGATAATCTAAGCCAAAGAAACATTCAAAAGCCAGCAGTGACTTCATCACCTTTCACCTTATTGTCAATAGACACTGTATTTTTTCAAATGGAATTACATAAAAATATGTTTATATGATTCTAAAAGAATGAAATATCACTATCTCAAGAGTTAATGCAATTTCTCAAAGTATGCAGTGCCTTTAGGGATTTTAGATTAAAACATGACATGTGTATTATATCTAAGGAAATTTGAAAAAAAAAGTTATGCTTCATAAAAAAAAATGAGCAAATATGCTGGAAACATGACATGCCCTAAAGTTACCATTTATAATGAAAACAAAATCTGGGAATAAAGACTGAAGAAAGAGAAGTAATTTCACTATCATGAAGATTGTCAATGGCAAAGATAGAAATTGAATTTACTAACATATTCTATGCTGTGTCAGTATGAAGTTCCAGAAGTCCCAGCTTTCCATACATTATTCAGTCTCTTTGTTGATGTTTTTATTATATTTTTAATGAATAGAAATATTGTATATGTAAAAGAATTGAGAAATTAATGAATATAACCTACTGTATCAATATTGGTAGTACATATTTAAGGTATAGATCACTTAAAACATGTTTAAATTATTCAAATTCTAGCTTTGAAAGAAAATGAACCTGCATTAAAAAAAATCTAATCAAGAGAAAAGATGTGGAAGAGGGTAAGCAGTCAGCTATACATATCTCATTTTTTCAGCCTTAGCCTCAGCCTCCTGGTCTCTGTCTAGATCTGTGCCAGTTTGTTCCCTGGGAAAGACTGGTGTGTTCCTTCTCACACTTCACAGGTAGCAAGACCAGCTTGAATCCACAGATTTTTTTTTCTATTTTTAAGCAGCAAATTCCCTGTAACCAAGGCAACTTGCTTATAGGTTGATTCTGATATTGATGCTGGTTACTTGTTCTACAATAGTGTACTGACCAAGGTTATATTTACAACAATAATAAACATCTTAAGATTCTTACAAAGACCTTTTCTAAATGAGAGATGCTTTGCAGTCTCCTAGTTGTTCTTTTTTTTAATTAAACTTTCTATTTTGGAATAATTTTAGATTTACAGTAAAATTGGAAAGATAATACAAGATGTTTCAGTCTACCCCTCACCCATCATTAATATCATATTACTATAGTACATTTTTCAAAGATTTAAAACCAACATTCATACATTACTATTAACTAATCTCTAGATTTATTATAATTTTATCAGTATTTCTATGAATATCCTCCAATCTATGGTACCAGATTTCCTTCACTTGCCATGTCTTCCTAGGCTTCTCTAGTCAATTGAAATATGCCAGTATTTCCTTGCTTTTCATGATCTTTATAATCTTGAGGAGTGCTGACCAGGCATACTGTGGATGTCTTCTGTGTTAGTCAGCTTTACATCATGATGACCAAAATACCTGACAAGAACTACTTAAAGGAGCAAAGATTTATTTTGACTCTTAATTTCAGAGGATTCAGTCCATGGTGTGCCTGCTCCATTACTTTGACCTGAGGTGAGGCAGAATATCATGGGGGAAAAGCATGGCAGAGGAAAGCTCTTTATCTCATGGCAGCCAGGAAACAGAGGGGGTTGGGAAGAGGCTGGGAAGAAGATAAACCCTTACGGAGCATGCTCCCAGAGATCCTTTTCCTCCACTAGGTCCTACCTCCCAGTAGTCCATTCAGCTATCAATGGATTAATTCATCAAATGGATTAATTCAGTGATGAAGTCAGAACACTCATGATTCAATTATTGCCTAAAACCCCATTTCTGAACCTTACTGCATTGGGACCATGCTTTCAACACAAGACTTTGGGGAACATTCTAGATCTAAACCAAAATATCTCCAATCTTGTTTTTCTCAGGATTAGGCTGAGATTATGAGTTTTTGGAAGCATATCACACATGAAGTGACTTCTCATTTCACCTTATCAGAGGATATATTACAACCATCCTATCCATATAACCATCTACATCATAATCATCATTTCCACATAATCATGATCATTTGGCTAAGGTTGTGTTTGGTAGGTTTTTCCACTATTAAATTACTATTTCTCTCTTTCTAGAGTCTATTATTCTAAACTAAATCATTAAATTCAGCCCACCCTCAAGGCAGAGAGAGTTCTCCCTCCTGGTGGAGAAACTCATGTATATACTAAGTGGAAGTCTTCTCTAAGGAAGAGTAGCCACTTCTCCATTTACAAATATACCTACTTTTTTTCAGTCATTTAATTCTATTACCATATATCCATGCATGCTTATTTTATAATTTGGGCTATAATCCAATACTATGTATTTATTTTATTATTCATACTGTTTCAGTTCCTTCAGATTGGTTGTGATGTTGCCTTGACATGACTCCATTCTTTCTTCTGTTTTTTTTCTTCTAAGTTTGGGGACTTTTTGTCTTTACACTAGATCATTTATTCTTTTGAGGATTTCATCTAGTCCCTTGGCTTAAAATGATATCTGTATGCTGACAGCCACCAAATTTATAGCTCCAAGTCAGCCTTCTCCCTGAACTCTAAACTATGCTCTTCTGCTTCCTCCTAATTGCCACTTAGATATTTCATGAGCATTACATCCAACAAGCCAAATAAGAACTTCTGATCTTCCTCCCAACCCCACCCAAGTCTTCCCATTTCAATCGATGGTAATTCCATGTATCTCACTACTCATACCTTACATGCACCCACCCATCCTTCCATCCATCAGAATCTCACCACCTCTTGTCAATGTCATTACTGTCACTCTGGTCTAGACCATCCTCATCTTTTCCTGGGTTACTGAAAGAGCCTTTGCACTGGACTCCTCCCTTCTATTCAAGCTGTTCTCTAGCACATTCTTGCATAGCTGCCAGAGTGATCTTCTTAAACCTAAGTTGGATCATGCTATTCTGAACCCAACTCTTTATTCATTGCCTATATTGCTCTTAGTAGCAAAGTTCTCAGCTCTAACTCCTTAAAACAGACTACAGTATCTGGAATATCTGCTGCACTCCCTACTCCCTGATGCCACACACACACACACACACACACACACACACGACCCTTGGTGTCATTCTCTGAGTCCTTCTCTAAAATCCTGAGTCCTTCTTCAACATTCCTGAGTCCTTCTCCTGACAGTCTCGACCTCATTCACCCTGTGGTGGCCACACAGGGTTATGTGCTGTTTATCTTGCCAACCAGGCATGCTGCTGCCTTGGGTCCTTTACTCTGAACTGTTCTTTCCTCCCAGAATGCCACACCTTTTTTCTGCATTCCTTCATCTCCTTCAGTACTTCACTCAAATGTTACTCTTAAATCATTTATGTACTTTGTATTGTTAACTTCTGTGATGTTTCTTTATCATAAATAAGTTACTGGGAATTTTCAATATCAATAAAGGAGCTATGCAAATTTTAAATTTCAACCTCCCTTCTCCATCACTGCCTACTCAGCACCATCTATTTCACTTCCCAGATTTAATCCTCTGTATATCACATTATAAAACCTCCTAATATGTTTTTGTTTTGCTTATTTACCTTTTTTTTTTTTTTTGATAGGGTTAGGGATTGAACCCAGGGCTTCTTGTATATGAGGCAAACACTCTAACAACTGAGCTATATCCCTAACCCAGTTATTTATCTTTTTATCATCTAGATTCCCCTAAAGAATATAAGCTCTTCTGAAAGCAAGATTTTTCTTTCTTGTTCATTACTTGTATTTTCAGTCACTGGAAAAATGCGTGCTCATTGTAGGAACTCAAAAATGCAGGTCAAATGAAATCAATTGTACTTTTTAAGATCTTAATTTAGTCATTTCAAGATTCTAGGCATTTCTCACTTTTCCCTGGAAACTGTGTCTTTGCTGTACTTGGCATATGCCATGAGTCATGAAAACAGGGGGCGAGGTACCAAGTACATAGTCATCAAAGACAACATTAATGAGGCAGCAGAAAAAAATAACAATAAATGTCTATGCACCCATCATGATTTCAAATTGACTAGTCCATGCACTCTGCAACCTCTTCTTCCCTGCTATGATCTCCGCTCCAATGGATGGATTGATCATCTCACCCTCAGTCCAGCTCCTGACACCTTTTTCAGAGATAATGCTCTGCCCCCAGGCACAGGAAACTGCTTCTAAACCCATTTGCCTGTGCCTCTCACTGCAGGGTCACCGTGCTGCATCCTGCAAGCTGGCGCATTCACCAAGGAGCTGAGAGTCTCCTTGGGCTGCATCCTTGAAAAGGAGCCAGAGATCTTTTCCATAGGATCCTCCAAACTTTCTGTGGGTCTGTGATCCAACTCGCCATCTTGAGGGAAGAGGAGCTGAGTGCATAATTAACTCTTGAAAATTCTTTCCTTCTCTTCAGTGCAGAAAATTTATTTACCTCTTCTTTGGGTTGAGGAGGTAGTATTCTCTCATGCCTATGGTTAATGGATAAACTTTACATTCAGAATTGACATTCAAATTTGATATTCAAAGTAGAGTATGGAACTGAGGAATGGACAAAATACTTTCTCTCTTAAAGTTTCTTGCAAACTTAAAGAAGTAGAGCTTTCAAAATGTGGTTCTACTGTGGATTTTTCAATGCATTTAGAAATGCCAATAACTTTTTTCTTCTCTCCTTACTTTTCTGTATCTGGCCATGTTTGGAGCTGATGGATGTCTTGAAGGACGCTAGGTCAGTGAGGGAGAAGGATGCTTGGGAGGTAAAGCAAACCCAGGTAAATCAAAACCACCCTACTGTTTCCCACATGTATTTTGCTATCCAGGATATTCTGCTCTAATTTTTACAAAAATTCAGAAATGCAGACAACCTAACTAGTTTCTAAGCAAAGCAGCCAGAGGGTTTTTTATACCAAGCTCTGTGTCAGGAGATGAGCAAACCTAGCCAAGGCTGACTTGCCCAAGGCAATGACCACTAATACACGGCTTCCTTGTTCTATCAGGAAAAGATGTAGCAAGGAAAACGTGATCACCAATACTAAGTGCTATGGAGTGCAGGTCTCCAAAGAGAGGATGAACAGTCCAGACATTCTAAAAAAAATATATATATACATTTATATATTATTTCATTTCTATTATTTCTATTATTTCCATTTCTAATCTATCAAAAGATAGATAATAGAGTAGTTAAGCTTTATTATTATTTCATATGCCAATTGACCCTGGCACTCCGCCTCATTCTGCATTCAGACATCCCTATGCACATTAAATTCCTAATGTGTCTTGAGGGAAGGTGGGGACATCATGGAGTCGCAGTGGTTCCCCCATTTGTTCCTTTGTCTTCAGCATATTGTAACATATTGTAGTTAACCTGTGCCTGGTGGAGCAGCCAAGTTCATCTAAAATTAAATTTGCTGATGTGGCTTTGCAACAAGGAAATCAGACCCTGTACATTAATGCAGTACCACGTATCAATCATCAGAGAAAGATAGCTCAAAATCTCAGGGAATGGATACATCCTGACACTTTACCAAACACTATAACAACTTTCATAGTGTAGTATATGATTATCTTGTTTTTATTTAAAAATCCTTAAATGTTTGGCAAGTGAGTTAAAGGAGTTGACATAAGGCAATTATATATTAAAGATGATGCTAATCAAGCATGCAGAAGTAAATTCTAAAATGGCAGCACAGACATTTTGTCAGAGAGCTCTGACTTATTTACATACAGATAAAAACAAGGAGATCTAACCCAGAGGACCCCAAATTTTCTGTTTCTACTGTTCTTGGTCACAGTGGTTTTTTTCATGACACTTCTAGACCATAAAAAAATACATATATACACACATACTTATATACGTACCCAAGAATTTCATTTACCGAATAGTTAGATCCAAAGAACTTACCAATTATCTCTTTCCTAAGAACTTACTAACCACTTGAAAAACAAAACACATAAATTTAAAATAATGTTTATCTAATGTTTATCTAATTACTGATAGGATTATGCATCTGTTAGAGACTACACAGTTCCCCAAACCTTAGATTCTAGTTGGACACACCACCTTTATTTTGACATTTCATTTTCAGGAGGCAATTGCTATTTATCCCTCAACCACAAAAACCCAGAACTACAAAATAAATGTCATCAATGAAAATATGATAATGTTGCCGAAAACTGAAAACATGAGCTACATTGTGCCAATGGTTCCTGTCCTGTTCTGTGGATGTTGAATACCACTGTGTTTTCACTCAACAACTTAAAATGTCTCAATAAACTCTATGAGTTTGCAATATCACCCCTGGAAAAATCTCTGAGTCCATGTCAAATGCAGTGAACGCACAAGATCAGCCTAGAACATATTCTTCTATAAATTAGAGGGAAAAGATCTCCTCAAGACTACAAAGATTATATCAAAAAACTTTAGAACCAATTTAAAGAGATTCTTGGCTAATGATGGAAAATTTTCAGCAGCATAATAATAGCTTTCATGGACTGAAACATAGCAACATGCTTAAATTCCTGTGCTCATAAGGGTGTTTTAAGAATTGAATTGGTTATATTTTAGAGACACTAAGTCATTATTTTAAAACTAATAAAAGGAAATAATATAATATTTTTCCTACTTTTTCTATATGAACTGCACCACTGAGTAGTCAAATCATAGGTATTGATGTTTCTCTGTAAGTATTTCAGCTAGCTAATAAGGAAAAATGTAATGATATAATTTTAGAATATTACCACTTTGCAACCTTTAATGACTTATGAAAACTAGACATTGATTATAAGTGGCTGCTTTAGAGGAGAGAGATAAAGAGAGAAATTTGAACAACTCTATCATCCTATGACAGAAGAATACATCTATGAAGTAATCTTGTCAAAAAAATCAAGCGTGAACTCAATCAACCTTCAAGATCCAACTGCTGTTCTCAGAAAAGAGAGAAGACAGCAGAACATGTTAAAAGACACCAGAGTGATGCAATACAGATTTAGTGTTGGGAAACCCTAAAACCCAGTTCTTTTAGCAAATAAATAACAATTTAAAAAGAGAGTGAGGGCAAGGAAAATTCCTGGGACTTTAGGGTGTGGTAAAGGTAGCATGTCAAGTCTTCAAGGAAAAGATGGGAGAATTATTATCAGGCATTGAGAAAAATAAAACTACATCACTTACACTGAAATATACCCATGAAAATAATATTTTTACATAATTAAAACATGAATTACTAGAAATATATGTGAGCAATTATTTTTTCTTTAAAGCAGTAATTTCTTGGCATGGAGAGGGCCTTTCTAAGGAAGATGCTAAACCCTAAAATTGAGTAGAAAATGTGAATTACTCTAACTACACAAAAATTTTAAACTTTTGTAGCAGAATGCATACCATGAAAAGAAACGTTAAAAGATAAACAAATTGGAAAAAATATTTGCAACACGTTTCAGAAAACAAGTCAATTACTTTAACATTTAAAGAAATTAAAGAACTCTTAAAAATCAGTATTAACCCACATACACACACACGCACACACACATACACACACATACACACTTCAAATAGATGAGTAGAACCTCAGTTCCCAGGAAAATAAATGCTGGGAGATATAGTGCAGCTTTGTTTAAAATAGACAAATTCTGAAAATACATGACCAAAAAAGAAAGAGAAAAAGAGAAAGGAAGGAAGGGAGGGAGGAAAAAGAGAGGGAACACATAGAATAAAATTAAAAGATAATCTTTCACACTGTGTGGACATTAAATGATGATTTAAACAAAAATCATTTTTAAAAGGAATTATATTGATGAAACAATTGGAAATTGAACAATGACTGAATATTTGGTGAAAATAGAAAATTAGTGTTAATTTTTGGCTAAGAGGATTTACATTTTAAAAGCCTTTATCTTTTAGAAGGTCATACTGTAATGTTTGTAGATGAAATTATATGATGTCTGAGATTTCCTTTGAAATAAATTTGGGAAAGAAAGACGTAGATGAGATAAGGGTGGTCATGGATTAATAGTGATGTTAGGTGTTAAGTATGTGTTGGATCATGAAATTATTCTATTGTACTATAATTCAAAATAATAAAATGGAGTTCCTATAATAAAATGGTTTTATTTTATTTTGTAAATAAATAAAGACCAAAGAGGAGATGATATAGCCTGATTCAATTCAATTCAAACTTCAGAGTAAACTGCCTAAATTTAAATTTTAGCTCCATGAAGCAATTGCCTGAGCAAACTCCTTTTCAGTTTTCTGATCTGTAAACTGAAAAAAAAATGATAATACTCACTTCACTGCATTGTCATGAAGACAGTGTGGAGATAAGTCCACAAAATGGGCAAACAATGCTAGTGGCTCTGATTTGAGAAACCATGATATAGAAGTAATTCCTCTTATTATACATATTAGTTTCAAATTTTTCCCATATCATACTTGTGAGTATGCATAAGTATCCCATCAGAATCTCAGGACAGAAGGTAATATTTTTAAAATTTGATGTGGAGATTCTGACATGCTTGCCATAGATCATGCTCCTGAGGATCATTATTGAAGCTGTTTTATGGAGAGACCCACATGACAAGATGCCAATAGCCAGGTCCAACCTGCTAGCCACATGAGGGAGCCACTTTGCAGGTGGATTACCTAGCCCCAGTTAAGTCTTCACATGGCTGCTGCCCAGGTGGGCACCTGATTTAAGCTCATGAGAAACCCTGAGCAGAACACCCTGCCAAGTCATTTTTCTGATCCACAAAAAAATAATAAGCACTGTGAGAAGCGAAGAGTACTTATTTTTAAAGCCACCAGCATTTGGGGGTAGTTTGTTACACAATAATAGATAACATGTACATATAAAGATATGTGAACATTAAAATTCACTGGAAAATATAAATTCAGCTATAAAATGCTATTCTAACTTGCATAATTCTCAGAAAAGTGTTCCAAAATGAACTTCAAAGAAGTTCCTCTACAAAATTAGTGCTGGTCATAGTTAATATATAAAGCAATTAGCACATAACACATTAAGGGCTAGACCCCCGTAAAATATTACTTTCTGGAAATACAATATTCACCTCTTTGAAGACAGAGTGTGTTCTTGAAAAAATATTTGATTAAAACTCTCTAACGTAAAGCACAGATAGAACATGGATCATCAGGAACAAACTACTCTACATGGCATGCATGTGTATTTTTGGTGTGTGGTCAATTTTCTTTTCCCTCAAGTGATCCTAGTATTTTTGTTGGAACCATCTGGCAATACTATTTCCAAACATGCATTGGAAGCTCCAGTACGGAACTTTGCATGGAGCTATGCAAATAAGGTCAGAGATAGTTAAAGCTATAAACTATAATTGATGAAGGCTTCAGTTGAACAGAAGGTCTTCTATTTGCCAAGCACTGTGCTAGATGCTTGAAATAGAAAACTCAATCAAATATGGACATTTGAAAAACTCAGAATCTGAGAACTCTTTTCAAGTATTAAAGAACTGATACAAGGGGCTGGTGAATTCAAGAAGGATGAGTCAAAATGAAATGACACAAAGAACTAAAATGATCAAAGACAAAGGCCAGCCAAGACTTGTATTACTTCCCTGCTGAAACAGATTGGAGGTTCAATAACTAGTATCATAATGCCTATTGCTTTGGGATGTTCCTAGTATTAATTGTTGAGTAAATTCAACTCTCAATTGACTCCAATTCAATGGAATAGATTCTATCATTACAGACGTTTTTAACAACTATATAAACTCTACTTGGGAAATATTTATACAGAAATATTAAATTAGTCATACCATACTTGTTTTTAAACCCTTAGAATTTAAAAATAAAGACCATTTAGTATATGCGCATATCCCAAGCCACTAATTCCCCTCCAAAGGAGATAGTCTAGAGAAAAATATTGCATATATGCACTAGAATACATGTAGAGAATACTCTTTGCTCTATTGGGTTTTTTGTTTGTTCGTTTGGTTGGTTGGTTGGTTGGTTGGTTGGTTTGGTTTGGTTTCATTTGGTTTTGGTACTGGAGATTGAACCCAGGGATGCTTTACCACTAAGCCTCATCCTTGACCCTTTTTAAAATGTTTTATTTAGAGACAGGGTCTCGCTAAGTTGTTTGAGAGTCTTGCTAAGTTGCCAAAGCTAGCTTTTAACTTGAAATCCTCCTGCCTCAGCCTCCCTAGCATCAGGGATTACAGGTGTGCACCACCATACCCAGCTGCTCTTGTTTATAACAGGTAATACTAAAAGAATTAATGGGATAATAAAGCATGGTTTCTTTCCTTGCTCTTCATTTTAGTATTCACCTAGTTGTTCTTGTTTTGACAATTTACCAAATTATCTTTTTTTTTTTTTTTTTTTAAATATTTTGTTTAGTTGTAGATGAACACAATATCTTTATTTATTTTATGTGGTGCTGAGGATCGAACCCAGTGCCTCACGTATGCGAGGCAAGCGCTCAACCGCTGAGCCATTACCTCAGCCCCCCAAATTATCTTTAGATTCATTTTGTCTAGCTCCAGAGGAAAAATATCATTGGTATTTTTTATTGAATTAGCTTTGAGTTTTTAGAATAACTTGAGAAAATGGACATTTCTATAATAAACCATTCTATCCAAGAACATAGAATATCTTTCCAACTCGCTTAAGTTTCCTGGGTGTTTTTTGCTTTTGTGTTTGTTTGTTTGTTTTAGAGTTCACAGAACCATCCCTCACTCATTCTGAGACTAGTGGCAAGAGTCGGTATGAGCCTAATCTGACTGAGAGGGAAGAGCGGGCACATGTCCCAAACTCCATCAGAGTAACATCCTTGAGTTCAGGAGTAGACCTATGTCCTCATTGGGACCAGCGAGCATCACCTCTGAACAGCGTCTGGATCCGGTAGGAAAGAGAGACACTCTTTCTGACGGTATTGCTAAAGCAGAATATAAAACTACAGCTGTTCAGGAATAGCCTAAAAACAAAGTCAATGCTTGCTTTTTCTTAAAGCAAGTGAAGTGACAGAGGGAGTCAGGTTTCTGACAATAATCTTTACATACCAGGATCCAGCTTTGATCAGATTCCCTGAAGTCCATATATTTGTTTTCTTTCTTTATGCCAATTCAAGTTGAACATTAATCATGTATAACTGAAAGAGGCAATGTGGCTAATATAGTATCTGTTATTACTTCAGTATTTCAGATAGAGCATGAATCCATTGTCATAGAATCATTTCTGTATTTCTATATTCTGTCTTGGTCATTTTTATCTCATCTGGATCAAAATCTTAAAATAAGTGAAAGACAAAGCAGGACATGTTTGAGCCCTTTTCTCCCTAGAGAGAGCTCAGAAGAACAGTCTATGCACATTACCTTCCCTAGAAACACATTTGCCTTCATAGCTGGACAAGAGGATCTTTGCTTAAAGGCATGCAATTAAACTTACAGTACGGATTTCAACTCAGAAAGAAATAGCCGTTGTGGAGCTGCATCTTTACACCCACTTAGACACCATTCCATATGTAAAGACTACTTATAACAGTCCCTTTCTTTTTCCTGAACACAAAGATCACCCTCCTAGTTATTGCTTTACAAAGCAAAGTATGCTTTGTAACTGATTAAACACACATAAAGGACAGAAGGTATAACCTGCAGCCACTGTTTCTAAACAGATTAAGTATGTGCAACCAAAAGCTACAAGGTAACTTTAATATACCTGTCCTCATTTCACATATTCTGCTGCTTATTGCTTGAACCATAAAATGAAGAGAGCCCTGCAATACAACAAACCCAGCAAATGTGCAGTACACCATTTCACAGCAGGGGCCTCAGCATCTCACAGCGTGTGGCTCTGCCTCTCAATGATGGGAAAAGCCTGTCACAGACTGACTCTCTCGCTGATGCTGCAGCCTTCTTACATTCTGGATAAGCAATTTCTATACTGTGATTTTTCTCACGTGGATTGCAGAAATGGTTAATACAAATCTGGCTCCACGGAGCCATCTGAAATATCTGAAGAAATGACATTTCTATCCCTGGAAATACAAAATAATTCATAGGCATACTTAAAATCGTGCTTTTTTACTATGCTTTAAATGTGGCTTTAAATATTATGTTCCATATTCCAGCTACATCCCGGCTATTGGCAATTAAGAGCCTCATTTCTCTTCATCCACTCTAGAATGAATGTTATATTTATAAAACATGCACCTTAAAAACTGTATCAGAATCTTGAGAAAACTGTAAACCACTTAGTTCCATCCATGCTTCTATCTTTAATTATTATGTCTTTTATCCCTTAAATTCCTTATTCTGTTCCTCCTCCTTCATTTCTTTCCCTTTTTCATTCTTCCTTTTGTCTTTCCTTCTTATTTTGCAGGGTCCTTTGCTAGGCCCTGAATTAATTTTCTGTATAATGAATATATGCATTTTGTTGATAGAAATGCATTAATCTGCTCCAGGTGCATCGACTTGACCATATTTGTTTATTGAGGGATTGAGAATATCTCGATATATCTGGAAGAAGATGCAACAGACAAACAAAGGGTATATTTGTGGCAGGGGAAAACAAAGAATTTCCTGAGAAATAACTCATTCTAAGGGAAGTAAGAGTCAAGATGGACATTTTAGTTACAGTCTTGGGAGCAAGAGGTCCTAGACTAAAGGGCTACAATAAAAGAGTGAGAAATACTAAAACAGCCAGAAGCTGGTGAGAGCAGAGTGGTTGGCATTGAAATCATCAGCTCAGAGGCATCAGAAGACGTGCCCTTAGCTCTCACGGCCCTGGTTAACCTTAGCCCAGACTTAACTACCCGCCTCTGCCAGGAAAGGACATAGGTCACGGACCATCAACAAGGAAAATGGACCATCATCGACCTGCTAATCAGCTTTCTATCACTGCAATTATCTGTGCGATTATTTCTGTCAAAATACCATTATTCTGGCTAATGGTTTCGTAACGTCCAATTCATGATCAAGTTGCCCCATTCTTTTGGGCCAGTAACAAGATTGTATATCATGGCTGGAGAGTATAGTGGAGCTAACCCATTCACCTCATGGACAGGAAGCAAAAAGGAAAAAGGAAAGGGCTGAAGTTCCACTAACCGCTCTTACCAGGCTCCACCTGTGAAAGTTCCATTTCCTTTAGCACATGGTCTTTGGGAGACATTCAACATCCAAACTATAGCAATTGATGAATATCTGTGGACTCCCAGAGGCATTGCAATTTTGAACTTCACAAGCAACAAGAAGTATCACAATATTAAAGAATTAGAGAGAAATATCTCCTAGTACTCATTGATATAAACTAAGAAAGGCCAAACTATGCCTACCTAACTAATAATTATTATCCCAGCATATAGTATAGTACCTGGCACATAGTAGGTATACATTAAACATTTATGGAATGAATGACATACAAAATATCTATAACACCTTTTCAACTATAGCAGTAACTCCAAAGGTTATCTTTAAAAATGTATAAAGGGAATGTTTGTGAACACTTAAAACTCTAATCAAGGTGACTGAGAGCAGTTTCAAGAAGGCAGAACTGACATTTGATTGTAAGTAGAATCCTAATCAAGTATCTTAGACTCATGTTTGGAAGGAAAAAAAAAAAAAAACATGAAATAGAGGATGATCAGCCACAGAAGCAGGAGGAAAAGCAGGATCCTGGGGGATTAAAAATGTTGACAAATAATTGTATAAGAATTGGCTAGAAGAAAAAAATTCTAAATAAGTGCTAACATTTTTAATTTCTTAACACCATCCCTAGAGTACCTCAATCTGTCCTACCTGGGATCAACTTCTTGAATCAGATCACTCCTAATGTTTGGATTCCTTGCTCATCAAACTTTTGTCAATCCAAGCATTCTCATCTCCTAATGATTGTGCTGCTCTCTAAAATTTGACAATTGGGCCTATAGGTGACAAGCTTCTGAGAGCTTGGCAATGCCAAGCCAACCAAAAGGATGATCTTGTCTCAGTATATGGAAAAATAAAATATCTGAGCTCTCAGGCTGAGCATTAGTATGTTCTGGTGGATGTGGCACTCCTGGGCTGAATATCACAAGCTATGGAAAGTGACCTGTAGCTATCCAACCTTCCAGAAGTGACTTTTCTGCCTTTCCCTATACCTTTGCCAATATCACCCATGTCCTTAGAGCCAGAGGAGGCAAATAGTGGACACTACTTGACAACCAGTGGTTTTTAATGAACTAAGAAACACTCTGGTGTCCCTAGAAGTGGGTGAAGAATTTTTTAAATTCTGGGGTTTTCTATAATGCAAATAGAAGCAGAGCCAGGGAAAATATCCATTTTGTGTCTGTCACTGTGACTTTCTATTTTGTTGGGCCAGTGTCTCTGGGAAACTATGTTTAGACCATACTTACCACAAATATAGTAACATTCAAAGTCACTATGTGTTTCTGTGCATTTCACCAGATCACCATTTGCCTCCAAATTACCAAGCTTATCTTATTCATTGATTATCTTGGTCCCTCTGAAGCCTTTGAAGCCACAGATTACCTTCATGAAAACTCTTCCTACTAGGCATAGTGACATGACAATATTCTGCCTCTCTCCTTGTCTATCCAGTGACTCATCCAAGAGCTACAATTCCTCTTTCTGAGGCTAACTGAATTTTCAGTCTTCAGGTCTCTAGTCTCTGTATTTTCTCCTAGCAAGTCCCAACCCATTCTGACTTCTCCAAACATACTCAACCAATACTTACTTATTGAGTAGCTCCCATTTGGGTCTACATGACCCAAGGCCAACCCTGACTGGTGTCCTGAACTTCAGATCTATACACATAATAGAACTACTGGGCATTCATGTGTTAATAGCCTACTGTTGCCTCCAACAAAACACAGGAAAATATTTGTGCTTTCCATTGCAAGTAACAGAATGCACAAATCAAAATAGTTTCAATATAAATATAAATACTCAAGCCCATAAATGAATTTCAGAAGCCAAAAATGAATTTCAGAAGCCTTGTGTCTCTTAATCTCTCAGCTTTGTCCCTCAGCTATGCTGTCTTTTTTGGGTTGTGTTAATCCTCAGAAAGGATTTTTCATGGTGCCTGAGACTGTTGGTGCTATGACAACAAAACATATCAGACTGGATAACTGTTAAATAACAGAAATTTATTTCTCACAGTTCTGGAGACTGGAAATTTCAAGATCAAGGCACCAGTAGATTTGGTTGTTTGGTGAAAGTTTGCTCTCTGCTTCCAAAATGGCACCTCCTGTTATATCCTCAGATGATGGAGGAGGCAAAAAGGAAAAGCTGTTCCTTTAAGCCCTTAAAGCATGAATCCTATTCCTAAGAATAGAGCCTTCATGACCAAATCACCTCCTCAAGAGGTCCCCCTTTTAATATTTTTGCATTGAGCATTAAATTTTAGCACACAGTTTAGAGAGACACAAACCTTCAAAGTAGGATACATGGTAACAAAATGGCTGCAGCAGTTCCAGGACTCAAATGCACATCTCAGATTACAAAAGAAAGAAGCCTCTCTTTCAAGGCCAATAAATAGAAGTTAAGAGTTTTATTCTGACTGATTAATTGGGATCAGCATCTGTCTCTGTATGGCACTCACTTAAAGAAATGCTATGAGCTGTTTTTTTAGGGCATGAATAAAGGTTTATTCTTGAATCAGTTACTATGGCAATTCACACTGTAAATTGATATGATTATTAGTTTATATTGATTAGCTTAAGCCAACCAGAGCCTTTCTCTGAATCAAGATTTGTGATTATTCCCCCTAAGAATTCATTCCTACTGTATTTTTTTTTTAATTTTTTTAGTTGTCAATAGACTTCTATTTTACTTATTTATATGCGGTGCTGAGAATTGAACCCAGTGCCTCACACATGCTAGGCAAGCGCTCTACCACTGAGCCATCACCCCAGCCCCTCTACTGTATTTTAACCAATGATGTAGTTCAAAAGTATATTTTTTATATCTCTGACAAAAGCATACTAATCAAAATTTAATCATTCAATGATGACTTGAGGTTACCAAGACATAAATTTATTATTGTACCAATTACAAAACAGTGCCCATTCCCAGGTGTTATTGATCCGTGCATGTCTGTCCCATTAAATGACTCCAGAGCTGAATGTACTTTAACAAATTGTATCTACTTTTTATGATTTTTCTTTCTCTTCCCTTTTTCTAAATTGCTACTTCTAATCTACAGTGGAACTGGGAACCAGATAATGAAGCTTTAAAATTGCATACAATTTAAAAGTAAAAATAAAATTGCCTAGGAGAAAATATGTCAAGATGAAAACCATGGTTGCCTCTGGGTAAGGACAGCAACTTTTTTTGTTTTGCTTATTTTTTTTTTTTGTTATAATTAAAAGAAATTTTGTGATCACACATATACACCTGAAAAAACAGAACAAAGTAAATAGGATTTGAAAGATACCTTCAAATTCCCCAAGTGGAAAAGTGGCCCCACTGTTAATTCCTTGGAGACTATGACAACTCTCCTAGCAGACTGGAGTTCTTGTTGAATTCTTGGTTGCCTGGTGTGTTCTGATTCAAGGGAGTAAACACAGAAAAAGTCAGAAAATACCAGGGAATAGGCTACCTATCTACCATGAGGCCTTGACCTGATATGCATTATGCAGAGATTGGCCCTCATCCTACAGATAGGAAAACCCAGTCTTGTCTGTACCCTGGGGTTAGACATATGGTGAGGGTGATGACTCAACACCACAGAAACTCAGAAGCAACAATTTAATGACAGACAATGAAAATGGAGCTTTTCTTCCTGCTTAGAAACTATATAGAGATTTGAGTTTTGCTTAGATGGTTGATTTGGTGAAAATTAGAACAAGTGGTGAAGGGGAATCGGGTTTAAACAGTCCAATGCACTCATCAACACACTGGACCATATCTGCCAATCACACCAGACCTAAGGTCTCATGCCATTCCAAGTATTGTTTAGGGGGACCTGTCAAACTCTATCCCATGACTCACTACTCCCTTTATTTCATTACTGAACAACTCCCTTTCTAATGAGTCATTCTTTCTTTAGATATATTAATACCATCATAGGCAATGGATGAATTTTATTACTCTTAAAATTACTTTTCATATTTCTTGTTTTAAGTACAACTCTGGGAGAGCAATTTTCAATTTTCCCTGGCCAACTCATGTTTACCTCCCACTCTACATAAAGCATTCAACTTCTAAGACAGCTGGAAACCAAAAAGAAAAGGTCTCAATCAAGCACCTCAAGAGCACCTCAACCTCCCCATAGCACCTCAACCCAGACAAGACAACTCCCCAAACTATCTTATCTTTTTCCTTTTAATTAATTGTATGCTCATCTTTGACTCTTCTCTGTTGATGCCCCCAAATTCTTGGGGAGGCCACATCTTATTTACTCCTCCTTCTGAATGTCTCTCCCATCCATCATTTTCTTTCCATTCCTATTATCCCAACTTCTTTATCTAAACCAGAATTATTTTAAGAGTCTAGTAACTGATTCTCTCGCTTTCTGCCCTCTTCCTTCTATTCTCACCCAGAAGATTGTTGCTTTGTTAACTTTCTAGAATATTTAAGGGCTTTCTCATAACACAAAATGTATATCAGACATGTCTGATTCCTAGTTGTCAAACGTGATGCCTCCATATCTTAAGTCTGCATTTTCCTATTTGTTGTTGTTGTTGTGTCACTGTTGTTTTTTGTACCAGGTATTGAACTCAGGCGCACTTGACTACTAAGCCACTCCCACTAAGCCCTATTTTGTATTTTATTTAGAGGCAAAGTGCTTAAGGCCTCTCTAAATTGCTGAGACTGTCTTTGAACTCACAATACTCCTGCCTCAGCCTCCACAGCCACTGGGATTATAGGTGTTCACCACCACACCTAGCTCCACAGTAGATTCTTTCCATATGGGAACAAAGATCGACATTAGCAATTCCAGGCTTAGCAACCCCAGCAAAAGGGTGAGTGTTGCTTTCCAAATTGACCAATAAATCTCACAAGATGAGTTCTCATTGGTCAAATTCAAGTCACATGCCCATTTCAGAGCCAATCAGTGTATAGGAGGTGTAGAATATGATGGTTTGATTACCCAAGACTGCCTCATACATTCCTGCTAATTTCTGAAGCCAAGAGAATGGAGTCAACTCCTTAAACTGCATGACTGAAAATAAGAGAAAGGTAGTTCTCCAAATGAAAATCAAGGTGCTGTTCTCAGAAGAAGAGAGAATAGCTGTCTACTATCAGACCAAAGGCAGCTTCTTGAATTCATGGGCATGCCTATTACTTATTATAATATGTTCATTAATGAGTCCCACAACTTTGTATTTCAAAATTTAAGTTGAACTTTGACAACATGCATCAATATTTTTAATATACATATACTTATCTCAGCAATTCTGTGTCTAGGAATAATAATAATAATAGTTATGCTATTAAAAGCTTTACTATCTGACCTAAGCAATTTGCCTGTTATTTCACTTAATACAAAACAAACATAGGATACTGTCTCCATCTGTGAGCTCAAGAAGTTGAGCTTAGGGAGGTTAAGTAATTTACACAAGGCTGCACAGCTAGTAAGAGAAGTCAGAGTTCAGTCTTGGAAGCCTTCACCACTATTAGTTACTTCTCTTAGAAGCCTCAGGGACAATATAGTCTTATGGATTTATTCAAAGAAAAAAAAAGTGCAGGTGAGAAATGATGTATATTCCAGGATGTTATTTATAAGTATTTGTCCACAGAACTCAAGTGTGAAATAAAGCATCAATAAATCATGTCAACCTACATATGTCCCCTCATTATCCGTAAATACATACTAAGTTCCTACTTTATAAAATAATAAAAGATTAATGACTTTTTTGGTAAGGCTGTGAAATTACAAGTTTGTTCAAATCAGCTGCCTAAGCTACAAAAGCATCCACAGTCAAGGTTAATCAAACACAATAGGGCCTTGTGCATTGCTTCCAATCTATCAGGATGTCAGTTTATCGTTTAGGAAAAAATTGAATACTTAATCTGTACAAACATCCAAAATAAATCTTTATATGTATTAGCTGTCTACTATCAGACCAAAGGGAGCTTTAAGCTAAATTATTTAACCTTGATGAACACTTGAACATTTCATTAAATGGGAAAGTGAGTGACCTGAGAACCCAGAGAGCTGATGATACTCAGTTAACATTGAGCAGCTTCTGTTAGGAGTCAGAAACCTACATTCTGCCATAGCCCCCAACTGAGACCAAAAGAGGCAGCAGGATGGCAGAGCCCCTGAAACTAACAGAGAGCCTTAACTACTAGAAAAAACAACTGGAAAAGTAGCCACACTGGCCTTGGCTTCTGATACATTGCCCCAACTGACTCAGGGAAGGGGAAAACTGGAAGTATGGATGATATGTATTCATTATTGTTACTTTATTTAAAAAGATAACCAATAAGGTCAAGTTTTTACTGGACTTCAGATTTTATTATTTTTTTCCTTTCCTTTTTTATAACCTCTTATTATACACAGAAAGATCAATTAGTTTATATTATAATCAGGCTCTTTTCCATCATACTTCCATTTCTCATTATCTTCAGGAATATAGTCTCAGCAAATATAACCCTAAAACACTTCTGAAAAGCACATGAAGGAGAAGCTCATTTGCACAAGAGTAATGATTTAGTCCTGTGCACTTTTAATTTGCATAATCCCCCTTCCTTTCCCCCTTCATAACACTCTTTGATTTTTTTTTCTCCAAATGACATGGGCTGGGAGAAAGAATTAAGTAAGCATCAAAGTTCTGGTTCCTGTGTTCTCAGCTATTACATTAATCTTTAAGATTTTCTCTCCCGTTTATTAAAAATCAGTGACTCATCCAACTTTACACATAAATCCATATCAAAGTTAATTAGAATCTTGGTAGTCTGTTTGTCTTTTCCTTTATTAATTCCTGGAAGCTTGAAGCAAGGCTCTGTGTGTGATTGTGGAAGAAAGAAAAAGAAGTCAGTAGACCTGACCTGCCAGTGATTAACCAGCAGCATTTGCTTAGCAGGTTTTAGAAAGATGCCCAAGCCCCATTGGTATGGGAAAGAACCAGACCACTAAGGAGCCCAGCTGATCATGAAGTCCAGGTTGGCCTCCTCTGGAATTGAGGTTAACCCTGAGCCCAACCTGAAAAACAGTATAGAGGTAAGAAGTAAACAATGGAGAAGAAAGACCTGTTTGCTGACTTTTTTCCTACTTTTTCCATGATCAGGAAAAGCAGCCAATTATTCTTGTAAATTGGCTTTCTCTCCTTCCTTCTCAAAAGCTGGGGTTTTTTTTTTTCCTTTTTTTAATATCATGCAGCTCTACAAAATTTCTACTGGAAGCAAAAAAAAAAAAAAAGAAATGCAAAAAGAAAGGTGGATGCAAAGTGGAAATTATCATGCAGCAAGACATTTTTACATTTGATTTTCTCCAGGAGTACGTGGACACAAAACGGAGGGAAAGCACATGAGTAGGACCAGGAATTTGATCTAATACATGTATTAGTGAGAAACTGACAGCAATAGCTTCAGTGCCTAGGATTTTATATATTGATTTTGCTTTAGGAGGTTTGTGTGGAAATCACATAAAACAAACTTAGAAAACTAATTTTCTTCCCAAACTGTTTTTGAAAAGTGTTGAGGATTCTTCCAATGTATTTTCTTATTTTAAAACATTAGTTGCATTAATAACATTCTGAAGTCTAAAGAAAATGTTACAGGAAAGCCCCAAAACTCAAGCTTAGGCACAACATAAGAAGCTTAAATCACCCACAGAAGAGAACAGGTAGAGTTTCAGGGAATAATAAATTTATTCCACATTAATAGACTTGAAACTTTTTATAAAGTTACATAATGCCATACTGTGAGAACATCATTTGAAGCTCCAGAAAACCAAAAAATTAGCCGGGCGTGGTGGCTCAAACCTGTAATCCCAGCACTTAGGGAGGCTGAGACAGGAGAATCGCAAGTTCAAAGCCAGCCTCAGCAACGGGGAGGCGCTAAGAAACTCAGTGAGACCCTGTCTCTACATAAAACACAAAATAAGGCTGGGGATGTGGCTCAGTGGTTGAGTGCCCCTGAGTTCAATCCTCAGTACCAAAAAAAAAAAAAAAAAAAAACCAAAAAATTGTATTGAGTTTAACACAGACTGGAGGACCAATTTGGGCATGACAACTCCCTGCAAAGTGTTCCCCCAACCTAAAACATTCTGCCCCCACAATCCAAGGGTCCCAGATTCCCCACTGCATGTGCACCCTGCCCCTAATGAACTATTGAGCTCAGCAGCACCCCACTGCTCCCCCAGGACCAGCAGTGAGCAGCCCACTTGGCAACCGCCTGCAGATGAGACTGGGAGTGCAGGTGGATTAAGAAGGTCTCCCTCAGCCGGCGCGGTGGCTCACGCTTGTAATCCCAGCACTTAGGGAGGCTGAGACAGGAGAATCGTGAGTTCAAAGCCAGCCTCAGCAATGGCGAGGCACTAAGCAACTCAGTGAGACCCTGTCTCTACATAAAACACAAAATAGGGCTGGGGATGTGGCTCAGGGGTCGAGTGCCCCTGAGTTCAATACCCGGTACCGAAAAAAAAAAAAAAAAAAAAGAAGGTCTCCCTCTCCTTTGGCCCAGCAGTGTTTGACCCAATGTTGAAGAAACCTGAAAGCGACCTTGTGCTCCAAAGTGTTACATAGTTCAGTGCAACAGCCCTTTCTTTCCCTTATCTCTGCAGCTGTCCCCTTCCCTACGATCCAGACAGCATGCAGGGCCAAGGAGAGATTCTGGGAACAGTGCCTGCATTGTGCTCAAGGCCTCCTCTCATCCTGATAACTAAAGTTTTGTTCTGGGTCACGTTCCACATGCCCAGATCTTTTCCGCTGAGGACACTTCTCTCCCTCTCCCACCACCTTCCTCTCTCCCTGCAATCACATGTATCAGGCAGTCTCACCAGCTGGCCCTGCACTGCCAGATGCTTCTGAGCACTAGCAATGCCCAGGGGGCTCTTCTGCCTCCAATCAACACTAAACATAGACAAGCTGGAAATCCCAGAAGTGTTGCTAATTCCAAGAAGGGGTCTGGGGGGAAAAAAAGGAAAGGTAGTAAGGGGCAGAATCAAGAGTATTTTCACTCTTACTGAGCAGGGACCACAATATTGCTTTGGATCCATGGGTGTTTCACACCATTTTATAGCATGGCAATAACATAGGGATGGGGGTGTGCACAGGTGGCTCAAAATGATAAACAATTTGGATTGTCACACAAGAGCAGGTAAAACCAGACTTACACTTCACAATTTATGTAGCCAAGTTTGTGCCCTTGTGGCCCCTCTATTACATTTCTGCCCCTACTGTTTTATTTCCTTTGAGATACTGATGAGGGTTGTTTTCCTGTATCCCTTGACCCTTCCTTCCCTAGCTGCTACATTTAAGAATTCACTTTCACTTTTCAATACTCTCCCCACCCTGCTCTTAAGGAGCTATTTTAGTTTTGTATGAAATAAAATGATAAACACTGAATTTTGACACATCCTCTGTACAACACTGATTTGCCACATTCAAATGAGTCCCTTGTACAAATCAATGTGCATAAAATAAATCAGACAGAGGAGTCATGGTTTTTGCAGGGATAGGGCCTAAAGTCAAAATAGAAAACAAAAACATGTATTGTCTATTTCCTGAAAATTCCCTTAAACTCATTTGCAATGCATAGCTTGTGTGTACAGAACAATACAGTAAAAGATATCAGTGACTATGATTCCACTTAATATAGCAGAGATGTGCAAAATATAATTTTCAAAATTTTATTTTCCTAAGAAAAGAGAGGGGAAAGTTGATATTCTTCATTGAGGTCTGGATAAGGCAGTTGCTTTGCATTAAAAACAAAAAAGTCTTTAAGGACTAGAATCCCACAGAGCAGCAAGATGCTCTACTCTGAAAGCGATAAAGAGCTGAAACAACTCAGGGGGCACCAGTTGTTGATGTCATGGTTGCACTAGTAAAATGAATATTTCTGTTTTGTCTTTCACACTTCTATCTTGCTTTTATTGGTTTTTTTGTTGACTTGTTTGTTTGCCATAAATTTAATGTGTATGAAATGCAACTTCACTGTAGAAGGAAAAACATACATCAGGTTGATTACCCAGCAATGTTCACTTACTCATATATTTGATTTAAATATGCAGTTTGGTTCCTTTTCCACCAGGGGATTGAGCTGCCTTTTTCACTACTACCACACATCTGATGTCCCTACACATGCACATCTGCATGATGTGGCACGCGTACTCTCTCTCTCTCTCTCTCTCTCTCTTTCTCTCTCTCTCTCTCTCTCACACACACACACACACACACACAAAAACACACACACATTCTCACTCTCAGAACATACTTCTACCCACACAAACAACACTGCCACCTAGAGGGCAGCAAAGGAAACACCTCCTCCACGATTCCCAGTAACTGTTCACTCTCTCCCACTTGTAGAACTCCCTGGTTTCCGCAACCCCCACCTTGCCCCTCACCATGTGACAAGATGTCTCTCCTATTTCCCTGTGTTCCTGTGAGTGCCTACATGGAGACCAAGCGCTCTGATGGGCCTGGACCCCTCCACGGCTCCATCCGCACCATGGCTTCCATTTAGAGCCCTACTGCATGCTCTGCTACCCTCCAGTTGCCAGCACCTGTTATACAGTGGCCAACGTTCTATCTCCAACACCGCTGGTAGAGGCTCTAGTGTTGCTGCGTTTGCTGAAGAGCTACTACTGTCTCCCTTCCCTGGAAATAGAAGAAACAGGAGGGAAACTGGACACTTAGGTACTAGTCAGCTCTCTCCTTCAAACATCCAAGATCTGAATTACTAGTTTATATGAAGTCTCAATAATGCTAATTTGTTGTAGGAGGAGGCCTGGCTAGCAGTAGGGCTTATGTCATTTTCATTGATAGGAAATTAACACGCAATAATAAAAACAACAAATACATGGCATTCAGACTATTCTAGGCACTGTTCTATGTTCCCTGCCCACTTCAACTTATTTAGGGCAAATGCTTTGCCTAAATTTTACCCTTTCAGTGTTAAAACCATGCTTATATGTACCAACCCCAAACTTTCCAAAAGGAGAGAAGTCCTCTTCTCTCCCATAATCAGCCATCGTGATAGATGTCTTCCCAATCAGGGCTGATTCATGTTACACAAGGTTGACAACTGGCTTTACCCCCAAATTCTGAACAGTCCTGTTTGCTTATAGTATAAAGCATTGTAGTATAAAGCATCAGTTTAAAATAGGGCTCGGGGCTGGGATTGTGGCTCAGCGGTAGAGCGCTTGCCTCGCATGCGTGAGGCCCTGGGTTCGATCCTCAGCACCACATACAAAGCAATAAAATAAAGCCATTGTGTCCATCTACAACTAAAAAAAAAAAAAAAATTTAAAAAAAAAAAAATAAAATAAAATAAAATAAAATAGGGCTCAATTCATATTTTAAACTTTTTTATAATGAAAATAATAGAAAAGATAGAAAAGAGTATAATGAGCCATATACACCAGTTCCCCATCTTCAACAAAATATCATTTTAGGAATAAGCTTGTTTCTATATCTCTATCCACAAGATTATTTTGAAGCAAATCACAGACATTCTATCATTTCATCTCTAAATACTTGAGAATGTGTGTCATTTACTAATTTATTACTCCTCAGCTCCAAATCAATCCACCCTTTTTCACTCCAATGTGTGATGCTACTAGAACTGGAGCTGGATCCCAGAAACATGTTTTTGCCAGCTGAGGACATGTTAAGCTTTGTCAGTAGAGGGCACCAGAGGGATTTGTTAAGAGGAAGGGATATTTACCAGTTCTACTGCTCCAGGCTGTTTGTTTCCCTAATGCAAAACAACTGTAGTTCAGGAGACTGCGCAGCCTCCCAGCCAGTTTCAGCAGAACCCCAGTGGGCAGTTCCAGTGAGTCCTGGAAACTCACCAGCTTCACAGGTGCCCAACTGGTATCTTCCCATGGACAGCTGCTGGCCCCAACATGGGTGGCCTCCCCTCAGCTGTGTCACCTGAGTAGACCTCAGTCCCCCAGTGGGCCACTACACACTTTCTCCAGGAGATCTGGATCTCACCCCTGCAGGGCAGGGAGGGACTAGATTTGTTCTTTCCTGAGTGTTGTGACTAGACAGCAGGTGTTCTTCCATCTCTCACTCCTTTGTCCTTTACAGTTTACCTCTTGGTAGTTAATCCCCTATAACTGATTAATACTTCTTTATTTTCAACTTTCCTTGTTCCAAATACTATGGAGTTTCTCTCCTGAGTAAACTGCAACTGATACAGAAGGTTTTGACTGAGATATAAATATGATTCCATTTTCTCTACTTTCTTAGCATCTTAGCATATCAGTTACTTTTTTTTTTTTTTAACTTTTTTTCAGTGGTTGGCCTAGAGTTTGCAAGACACAAATACAGAACTAATCCAGATCCATTTTTAAACAGCACTGTACCACTTCATGAGTAGTGTGCAAGTACCTTATAATAACAAAATTAACCTAACCATTCCCTCTTGTTACTTATATCATTATTGTCATTCATTTCACTTATACACTTACTGCAAACATAATCAAACACAAGATTTCTGCTATTATTTAAACAAATTTATCTGTAAGAATAATTGAGAATAAGACAAATTAAAATTTTTATTTTGTCTTCAACTTTCCCTTCCTCAATATTCTTTTCTTTATGTAGATCTATTTCTGGCCTATAACATTTTTCTTCTCTCTAAAGAAAAAAAATTTTTTAATTTTTTGTCTAAGGTATGGAACTCACTGGCACTTTACCAACATTACCACTGAGCCACATTCCCAGTCTTTTTCATTTTTTATTTTGAAATAGGGTCTTACCAAGTTAACCAGATTGACCTGGCTCCTGACTCAGCCTCCAAAATTGCTGGGATTACAAGCATGTGCCACTATGCCTGGACCCTAAAGAACTTTTAATATTTCTTACAACGCAAGTCTACCAGCAACAAATTCCCTAAATTTTGATTTGTCTAAGACAGTCTTATTTCTTCTCCACTTTTGAAGGATACTTTTATAGGTACAATTGTAGGTTGGTGGATTTTTATCAGCAAACTTTCTTCTTGCTTGCATGGTTGCTGAGAAATTAAATGTAACTCTTATGTTCTTTCTCTATAAGTTAGATTGATTTTCCCCCCTCTGGATTCCTTCAAGATTTTTTTCTTTATCTTTGACTTTTTGTAGTTTGAATATGATATACTGAGGTGTAACTTTTTTTTTTTTTTTTTTTTTTTTTGGTACTAGGGATTGAACTCAGGAGCACTCGACCACTGAGCCACATCCCTAGCCTTATTTTGTGTGTGTGTGTTTTATGTAGAGACAGAGTTGATCTTGCTGATACTTATGATATGAAAAAGGTGGAGCTGCACTAGAATATGAAAGCCATATGTAGAGCCACATCCCTAGCCCTATTTTTTTGTGTGTTTTATGTAGAGACAGAGTTTCTGCAGAGTTGCTTAGCACCTCACCATTGCTGAAGCTGGCTTTGAACTTGGATTCTCCTGTCTCAGCCTCCCTAAGTGCTGGGATTACAGGCTTGAGCCACTGCACCCAGCTTAAGGTGTAACTTTTTTGGCATTTGTTCTGCTTTGTGTTCTCAGTACTTCCTTTCTTTCATGTCCAACAACATGTTTCCAACTCATTTTTTACATTTCCTGCCATTTCTCCAAGGAGCCTTTATTCCTTTTAATAGGAACTATCATTTAGAAACTATAATCTTGGTTCTAGGGGCAAATTACTGCTCCTCACAGAACAAGTCTAGAAAATGTGTTTGGTTTGGTTTGGTTTTATGGATAAAATACAGGATTTACTGGTGAGTGTGATCAAGAAGGGGACAACACATGGGCCCTCATGAGTGCAGGGCCCTTCACTTGTCAAGAGGAAGATGATTGGGGATATATTTGGCCCCATAACCATCAAGAATTAGCTGCTTCTTAGCCATCATGTCTTGAAATTCAGAAGATATGGATCTTCTGGTAGCCAGGGAACTTGAACTTAGTCTGGCCTGAAGGCCTCCATCACATATTCCTTGTTCTACAGCTTGGTGTGGATGAACACGATGACTTGACTAATGTGAATGCTGGACACTGTGCCTTGGGGTCTCCCAAAGGCAGCCCATACTCTGTCTAGAGCCTGTTAGCCCCAGAATAGGACAACATCTTGCTGATGCTTATGATATGAAAAAGGTGGAGCTGCACTAGAATATGAAAGCCATTTTTGCAACAACTTTTTACCACGAACTTGTAGGCACAAATATGGGCAGCTTCCAAGGTTTCAAAGGGTAGCTGCTTATATTCATCAGACACCATGTGTCCACAGAGTGGGAATGCATCTACTTTTGCTTTCTTCCACCCAAGGTCAAAGATGTGGACCTTGTCATCAGGGACACCTCAGCAGAAAGAGACTTTTTGCAGGGCCTGTTCTTACAATGCTGGTAACACCAGATGGAGTGGTGGCCCATGACAACATCAGGATGTTCAGTGGCACACCAGATAGCAAAGAGCAAAAATGTGCTTTGTAAAAGGAAATACATCATGATTTCATAATAATATTTCCCAAGATTATAATTCTAATTGATAACTTCACTTAGCATTTTGATTTTGTATCTTTTCTTGATTTCTAAACTATTAACAAAGATGTGTTTTATCTAACACACAATATATATATATAACAGATTTATAACAACAATTTTTAACAAACACTATTTCTTCTTATTTTTAACCTAAGTTCTCTCCAATAAGAATGCACAAATGGCTATGTTTGTTAAATACTTGAAATGTTTCTCTGTGCGGTTAAGACACCAACACAACGAGTTTCATTTATTTTATTTCGCTTTTACTTTGAGTATATTTGACTATTTTTTACCTTACATGTTATGGTTTGGATATGAGGTGTCCTTCCAGAATTCCTATATTAATGCAGGAATTTTCAGAGGTGAAAAGATTGGATTGTGAGAGCTGTAACCTACTCAGTCCATCCTATTATGAATGGACTAACTGGATGGTAAATGTAGGTAGATTGTGGCATGCCTAGAAAAGGTGGGTCACTGGGAACATGCCCTGGAAGGGTTTATCTTCCTTGTGACCCCTTTACTCCTTTATGTCTTTCTGCTTCATCACTGCCATGAATAGAACAGTGCTCTTCTGCCATGGTCTGTCTCCCCTTGGGACCAAAGCAATGAACTTGGCAGACCATGGACTGAACCTCTGAAGCCAAGAGCCAAAATAAACTTCTCATCTGTTTATTGTTCTCAGATATTTTGGTCCTGGTGATGAAAAGTTGGCTCTGTGTGTGTGTGTGTGTGTGTGTGTGTGTGTGTGTGTAGAATATTTACATAGCTCTAAAGTTATATCTAGTTTTTGTGCCCCTCCCCTTTTCCTATAAGAAATCAGTATTATTTTCTGGTTAATTCTTTCATTGTTAAACTAAAAGCAAAATACATATTAAAATTCTCCCTTATTAAATAAAAAGCAGCATAATGTGCAATTCTGCACCTTTTTTTTCACTTAAAAATATATGCTGAAGATTGTTTCCTTAAAGTATGAAGAGAAAATTGCTGTCTTTCCCTCTGGAGATGAACTGCATCCTTCTTTGAATGTGTACTATATACTTTATCCTGCCAAAAATGTCTCTTCCCTGAAAGAGACCACATTTTCCCCTGAAATGTGTATTTGCTTTCCCAAATAAATCTGTGTCTGTAACCAACAAACAAAAGAGTACGAAGAGATACTTACTACCCATGTTGCACCTGTTTAGTATTTTACTGGGGGAATGTGCTATGGTTTATTAAGCCATTCTTGAATTGTTAGACATTTGAACTGTTTTCCATCTTTGGCTATTAAAAGCAGTGTTTCCATGAACATGCCTTTTCCTATTTTTACCATTGTATCTTTAGTATTTTAACAGTTAGCTCTTGCTATGTATAGCACACTACCTCAAACCTTAGTGACATAAAGTGGTAGTTATTAGCTCAAGATTCTGTAGGTCAGCAGTTTCGGCAGGACTCAGTTATGCCCTTCTGTTATTCTCCTCATGTGACTGAAGTCAGCTGGCAACTCAGCTGGATCTGGATAGTCCAACAAGGCTCACTCACATGCCTGGTGGTTGGTGGGCTGTCAACCAAGGGTTCTCAAGAAGCCTCTCATCCCTCAGTAGTCTAGCTAGTATTCATGTGTCCTCGTGGCAATCTCAAGCACATGGAGAGGAAGCCCCAAAATGCAAGCACTTTTCAATCTTTTGTGAGAATCAAGTTTGCTATTGTCCTTTTGATCAACGGCAGTCACATGGACAAGCCCAGTATCAGTAGAGAAGAGGAAGGCTATCCACAGACAGGTAAACAGGAAGAGATTTTCTCTCTGCCACTTGTAAACTTCCTGTCACAGAAAGACTTGTCCAAAAGCAAGATTGTTGGATCACAGGGCAAATTCAATATAAAAATACCCCACCTAGGTGTTAGTTTTTCATCCACTCCATCTGAGTGAATAGCCTGTTTCCTCATATAGTCACTGAGAGTATGCTTTCAAACTATCTTTTTTTTTTCCAACCTACATTTGACTATAAGTTTCCTCAATTGACACAAGGAGTGTTCTTTCAAACTTTCATATTTTTTTCCAATCAAAAAAGAATGGTATTGTTAGAAAACAAGGACTGGGCTGCATGCAAACTTCACAGATCATTTTAGCCTTTTATTCAGGAACAGGATTACACCCATGGGAATGGACCCACTCTCCTGGTGGAAAATGAGCCACTTGACAAAGGAGAGGACTGGGCTTATATAGATTATACTGAGAGGTGACTTAATTAATGGGCTTGTCAGTTTGGGGCACTTAGGAATTTGGGGTCTGTCTTATTGGGTGAGATGTGATAGTCTAGGGTCAACAGTCAGTTTTGGGCACTCAGGAAACAGGTTTGTAAAAATTGGTTTTTACTTGGCAATATTTTTACTTGGAGAAGAATGGAGGATCTGGGGTCAGCAATCAATGCTTATCTCTTTCCCTTCAGGGTCCCATTGTATTATCACTGGTAAGGGATTTATTTGGGGAAGGATCGATGCTTTGGCTTCCTTCCTAGGGATTGTTCTTTCACTGGGAAAGGATCAATGCCATCAATGTGCTGCTTTCTTTTTCACTCACTTTTCCCAGGCCTACTTTGTAGTTTGTCATTTTCCATATCTAATATTCCAGACTCTGAAAGGAAGGAAGGAATTGGAATAGAAGTCTCTAGCTGCTTCCTGCTGGGAGGGGGTGATATAGGGAGGGGGGCTTCCTTTCAGAGTCGTGGAAGTGAATATTATGGTCATGCAGAGGGGGATGTGTGAGGGAAGTTCTGAAGCCATTGTGAGCAATGTCAATTCTTTTTATGTTGCTCCAGAAGATCAGGCGGTGAGTGGTGGGAGGACAGATGCTTTGAGATGTTTCCTGGCAGTTGTGGCTAATCTGATTATTTTATCAAAAAACTGTAAAACTAAAATAGGATACAGAAAAACATAACAATATGTGAAGATTAACTTGTTAGGTTAGGGAAAAAATTGTAACATATAAAATGAAGGCTAATTAGCTTTCTAGTGTTAGGAGAATAATTTTAGCATGAAAGGTGAAGATTAACTAACTTCCTAGTGTTAGGAAACATTAGATTAACTTTCTAGTGTTGGGAAAATGATTTTGGCATGTAATATAGTTGAGGACTATATTATTCTTAATTAAGGCCCAATTTAGATTTAGGGTGTTCTTCCAATAATTTCAGGGGTCCAGTTCCTTCAGAGCATAGCCAGCATGAGTAACCTTGGACCCATATTTTCCTGATGGTTTAATCATTTCCATCCTGCTCAACAAATTATGCAAAACAAGAAAAGGGATACAATTAACAGTATAGTTAAGGCCAGCAATCCAACTATATGTATATAAAAGTACTTAAAAGGATTAAGGGAAGAAATTCATTCAGTTAAACTGCCCCAAATTTCTTCAGTATTAAAAGCAGGTGTTTTGGCATTAACCATGGTCAGGACCTGAAATTATAATTTTAATATATCTAAAGAAACATTATGAAAAGGATCAAGTCCCATTTGATGATTGTATATACTTTGCCATTGACCCTCAGTGTCACTGTATGGAATTCTAGTTACACAAAAGTGAGTAATATTATAATGGCACTGAAGTCTCTGGTCCATTGTAAATCTTATACTTGTTCTCCTAGCCATATAACAGAATCTTTTAGTCGCTAAACCTTGCTCAGAATTCCCTGATCAATATGTACTTGAGTTTGCCAGGTTTCAGTATAATTCTTATGGAATTGCTGAAAGTAATGTGTTGTGTGGACCTCTTGGTGTAAGGCCACTGCTGCTGTGGAGGCAAAGGCAATGATGTCAACCAAACAAACAATACCAACTATTAACAATCCAATAAATTGTTTAGCCCAGTGCTTTAAATGTCTCAGCAACTCTTGCATGAATGCTACTGAATGTATTTCCTGCCACGGTTCTTTTAATTTTACAGGGAGCCAGGTAGCTACTGGTCTTTTGAGAACCATAACAGTTTGTTCTGGTTTCTGCCATATGGTTCTATTAATACACTGTTGCAATATACAGTTTTCATATTTAACATAATATATATTTTGTGAGGCATTATACTGTATTTGAATGGGCCCAGATAATAAAACATAGGGTTGTAAAACACATGCTATGAGGTAGAATTCTTTATGAAGGGAAGAGTTAAGATGGATAACAGTTTTTGATTTTTCATATTGAGACTCACCATTCCAAACTCGAAAAGGCTCCTGAGTTAAACTTGTTTTCCATATGGAGTCCTGAATTGGCCCAAAATCTATTCTCAGGGTGAGAGGTGATAATTCCCCTTTGTACCAGTACTTGATGATATTGGAACCTATATTATTCCTATGAACATGAGTTAAATCACCCCCATGAAAGAATGTCCATCCTGTATCTCTAGATTGAGCATCCATCAGTCCATGATGAGATCCCCAATCTATAATATGTTTTCCTGCAACAGAAAGATTTCATGGATATGGTGTAACACATTTAGTCCATCTTAATAATTTATGTGGAGGGTCCTTGTGATTATAGTGAAAGCATAGAAGACTGTTTAATGAATAGTTAACATTAACTTCCTGCCAAGCAGGAGATATGCCCATGAGAAAAGTAAGCCTGGCCTCTTGATTCTGTTCTTCAGAGACATGATGAAGGCTTTGTGTGGTAACAATATGAGTTACTGAGAGAAATGCAAAGTGGGGGTGGGGAGGACAACCCTGAGTAATTAAACAAAAATTGTTGGGTGTACCCAGTAATTAATAAAGGACCAGGCAAAAAAGTGGCAGAATTAAAATAGATTGAAGGAGGAATATAAAACCATGTTACTGGGTGAAAAATAGCAGGCTGTGGAATATGGGCCCAATAAATCTCTTCACCATTAGCCATGCCTGTAGTTGTGCATATTATAAGAATCAGCATGATAAATTTGTTAACAGAAATAGTAAATCAATCTATTTTGCCTATTCCAGGTGGTCCTGGAGCCATTTAACCTTGTCTCTTACTACTCTGGATTGGTTTCCATAGAAATAGCATTCTTCCCTGACTAGTTTTGCAGGATGACAGATACCAGGGAGTTCAATTGATTTTGTAAAGTCAATACCTAATCAGTGACCTGTTGGATATCCACAATAATGTGTGCTGCCTATTTTGTAGTGAATAGAGGTTCCTAATCCCACCGTTCCTGTGTTAATCCCATTGGATGTTTCTAGCCCTGTGAGTAAGGGAATAATTTGGTGGCTCTCCTATGTCTAGTGTATGCTATTATTGGAATGGTAGGAGTTAACTGTCAGTCTGAGAAGTAAGAAAAATTTAGGTCTAGAGGCCAGTTTAATTTTGGTAGGCAGGGACAAATATGAACCTCACAAAGAACAAACCTCAGAAGTTTGGGGGCATCAGAGCTGCGGGACTGACACAAATGTTCATCTTAAGTTCTATTTAAAAGAATTATTGTTTTCCTCTAAAATGCCCAGGTATGGCTGAATTTTGGTTATAACTGTTTTTGCTAGGTGTTCAAGACCAAGCTAGTCAAATTGACCTTGTTCCTAACTGCTGTTAAGAGTCAGCTGAGTTCCCACAGGGGTTCCTCTTGGGGACCTTGAGAGAAGCTTCTTAGCTCTTTTAGTGCCATCTTTTAGGTAGGGTCTCCTTGATGAGGTGGCTTCTCTTGGAAGCATCAGGGATGTCTTGCGGGGGTTGCAGTCCGTCCTGAGCCAGCAGGTCGAAGGGGCACCCCCACATTCACCTAGCCATGGAAGTTAGGAAGAGTTGGAGCCAGCTAGCTGCCTGTTCCCAGACCTCTGTCAATCAGACACGCTAGGGAGTCCAGTCAGAGCAGGTACCCGTTTATTTGTGGAACAAGCATTCAACTTATAGGGCCATTTGGCCAATCAGAGACAATGCATGTAGGCAACAGCTGTCCATGTGGCAAGGCACGTAAGCCCCCTGAATTCTGTCCACGAGCTGCACATTCACGGAACCAACAGTAAACCAATCACATAGTTCCTCCTTCCTTTGTGCCTTTCCCATTTACACACAATGGCTAGTCATAAAGGCGTAGCATGGAGCTAGCTCCCCACAATGTCTCCCTTCTCCAATGACCCTCCTCTTTACAGGAGGTATATGGATTGGCTTTCCCTTCTTCAGTGGTCTCATTAATCTCCCTGATCATGAGGTCATCTGGCCCAGGGTTGTAAAGCTCCTTAAAGAAGTTCTCTTGTTCCCTGGGTTCAGGCTGACTCAGAGGGCAAGAGCCAAATATTGGTTTCCTTGGCCCTTATATTTTTACCTTAATCTTTAAGCCATGGTCTTAGACATCCAGTAAGTCAGTCTCACCAGTAAGTAAGAGTACTGGGCTTTAACTTCAATGTCCATAACCTTACAGTCATTTACCTCTTATATTTAATTGGAGTCTGTATTAGTACCAGAATTTAGCCTTGTATCCTATCTGTCCTGTAGGTGATGGCTTATTTTCTCAAATTAACCTAGGGTGTTCTTGAAGCAGTACCTCTGCACAATATTAACAGGCAACAGTTATAGAGTTTATAAGCAAAATATGAAATGAAATTAACAGGAGTAAAAACATATTTAATTTGTATAATAGCTATCATGAATTTTAGCTGAGTTATACATTATATCCCTGTTTGAGATCACAGTAATCTTTACAATGAAAACCAATATTTTGAACACAACTTTAAATGACCTAGAGTCTGGTCTATATTGGAGCCATTCTAACATGTAGTAAGGTGGGAGACAGAGCCTTATCTCAGGTAAGGTGGGACTCTTTACAAATCTTAGGTAAAGCATTCTAGTTTGAACCTAATCTTTGCTTCTTTCTTAAATGTCATTTTACAAAGTTTGCATATATTGTTTCCTGAGTCTGTATGACCATTAGTTAATATGATATAACATTACATTTAAAACATGAATCAAAGAAAGGCTGAGAGAGATTTTAACTTTCCTTTTGTGTGGAAAAGTGGCAAAATGTTTTCATGTTTTACAATATTAACCTTTAAACAGATTAGGCTCTTATTATCTTTTAGAAATATACTTGTATTTTAACCCCAGTGTAAAAGGTAACATAAGATTTAGGTTAAGTTACAGAACATAAATCTCTAATTAAATTTGTTATTCTTATAAGTCCAAAGTTACCATTACAGACAACTTTAGTTTGGAGAACATCAGCTTGGTTAAAATGTTCTTTTAAGTCTCCAGCTTTAAAGACTGGTATACCTGGAAAATATGAACATATGAGCCAGGCACGGTGGCACACACCTATAATCCCAGCACTTTGGGAGTCTAAGACAGGAGAATCGTGAATTCAAAGCCAGCCTCAGCAATGGTGAGGTGCTAAGCAACTCAGTGAGACCATGTCTCTACATAAAACACAAAACAGGGCTGGGGATGTGGCTCAGTGGTTGAGAGCCCCTGAATTCAATCCCCAGTACCAAAAAAAGAAAGAAAAACAACAGAAAATATGAACATATTTAGTATGTTACTAATGCTTTTATATTAACCAAGTTTAGCTTTTAAAGGAAAATTAAGACTCTGTAATGTAGTGTAGTACTCAAAAATAATGGTTGTTACTATGTAACTAGTGTTGTATTAATACCTTTAAGGCTAGTTGCTTTAAAGAATAAAACTTAACAGACACAATATTAAGAGTAATGTTTTAAGAAATCCTTGTCAGGTTAACAAATAGATTAAAATTTGGTTTTATATCAATACATTAGTATTTGACCTTAGGGGAAAACATTAAATAGCTTTAACTGATTGTTCCACATGCATATTACCAACTTAGTTACATATAAACTTGTTGAAATTTTCCCTTTACTTACATAGACCATCGTGTTTATTTCATCACACAAAGATTTTCTTACCCAGAAACATTTTCCCTTCTACTAAGTATATTTTCATACCTAGAACCTTCTAATACCTCTTTCCTATCTGTTGACCCTTGTTTTTGTTCACATTCTGAAACAACCCTTATGAAATTTATGAATTTAGACAAATTATTCTATTTTAATAAGAAGTACTTTATGTTATTTAAAGTACTCTAATTGAAAACACAGTTGAAACTTTTGAACCCTTGTACATAGAATCATGAAAATACAATGTTTATCATCCCATGGAATTCAAGAAATTGAGAGTACTTGATGTTATATTTAACAATTAGCATTTTAATTTTGCAAATTAATTAGATGTCTCAAATATGTATGATTAATCTCATACATGTCAAATCTAATTTACTTATTTTTCCTGTAAAAACCAAGATATCACACAAGTGTATTGAACAGTACTAGCCATCTCTACCTTGTTGAAGAAAAGCTCTAGAAACAATGGATATTAGATATTTTATAATAAACATCTTATTAGTTTGACCACCTAAAGAAACTTATGAGTTAGTAATTTTAAAGATATCTTTACCTTCATTTGTTTAGTCAATTTAAACTAAACTTTTAAAATCATGCAAATTAAAGGTATTTGAATCCATTTTTTAATTTTAATTCATCAGTGCTCATTATCTGTATGCCAGTTTAGATATCGTGTAAACATGGATGCATTCACATTTACAGACACACAACGCAATATACAAGTGTGCATACATAGACATATACATTAGCTTTGTAGGCAAATCTCCATTGTAATGTTACAGATGTATATTAAAACATAAGATTGAGAGCTAACCTTTGTAAACTGGCCTCTGAACAAAGTAGAGTTTAAAAAAACTCTATAGTTGGATAAAATATCTGATCAGAAAAACACATTAGCCTAGGTGCACCCAATTAAAATCATGAGCTCAAATATAGATAGATAGATAGATAGATAGAGAGAGAGAGAGAGAGAGAGAGAGAGAGATTTTTTTTTAGAGTCCTAGAAAAAATGACACAGCTGTTAATTATTTCAGTGAAGCAGCATGAGACAAAGGAGGAGAGAGGCAATGGAGGGAGAGAGAATAAAAAGGAGAGGGAGGGGGAGCCCTGAAATCATTTTTCTGTGTAGCCAGGAAACAGTTAAAGGGACACTTTTTTCTCTTTAGTCTCAGGTCTTCTACAGAGCCTGCCCTTTGCATTCCAAAGCAAGCTTCAGCATGGCCTGGCCAGGAAAATTGCTGCCTAGGGCCTTTTAACCCTTTTTCCCCCAGTTGGTAATCAGGCCAGGTTTGGGTGCAGAAAATTATGAAACATTATCTCCCATTAGTTTTGAGGAACGAGGCTGTTATGTCATGCTCCTTACTGAGACATGCACTGGCTGTTGGGCTAGTCAGGGTTAAGAGAGAATATTTACCAGCTAGTTGTGCCCTTAAAATCTCTTCAGAAGGGGAATATCTGCCTGCTGCTTGGTCATTCATCATCACTGTAATTTGGGGCTCTTGGATGTATTGGGGAACATAGGAAGCTAGCTACACTGAGGGAAGAGACACCCTCTCCAGGTAACTAGTGCATCCTGGCATGGAGGTTTAAAGATCCTCAGGGGTTTTGCCCATTAGGCAGTGAGCCTGTTGGGAGCCAGGGAAGGGCCTGAAAGATCTCTACTCCCCCAGACTCCACTTCCCCCACTACTTGGGGCGCACATTGTGTCTTGCAACTAGCAGCTGCCAGGAGAGGGTTTTTCCCTGGGAACAATCTATGTTCCAGTGTCCCTGCTGCCCATAGTTGAGACAGGGCTTAGTATATTTGGTAATTGAACAAAGGAAGAAGAAAGCTTGGAGGTAGGAACCTAAGACAACTTTGCCATGCTGTAAATTTCAGACAATTTTGTGAATCTGTAAAAGGCAATTTTTAAATTTTGGAGAATTTCCTGATCCAAAGTTTCATATTTGGGCCATTGGTACAGATTATCTAATTTGTATTGTGGCCAAATTTGAGTGCTGAGCTTAATGAGATGTTTAATTTTGAGGTCAGTTTGGGAGCAGAGGGTATTAAAATTGTAGAGAGCCCAAGTAGGTATCTCTGGGAACTCAGATTCCCATATTAAGAGAGGTTTGATAAAGGTGGCAGTTGTGAGCAAAACATCCTCTGCACTCTTATTGCCACCTGTGTGCCAGTCCCAGACTGGACTTTTCCCACTGGGGATTGGGGAAACATCCTTACCCTAATCTCAGTGGTGGGGGACTGCCCGGGTCCTGGTTAGCCAAAAGGTGGGGGTATCTACTTGGTAGAAACCAGAGGAATGAGGTCTTAGCTCTCTGGAGAGATGAGGAGGCTGGTAATGGATGCAGAAACAAGATGGCAAGGAGGTTCCTGACCCACGAGGTTTGCTGGGTGTGTAAGGGAAGGGAAGATTAGGAAGAGGAGGAAAGGTACGGGAAGGGGGTCAGAAAGAGGATGTCTCCAGCACCATAAAAGAGTCCATACAAATCCTTATTCCATTCACACAGCATAAAGGCTCAAAAACATAGCCCAGGGTTGGGGCTGGGTTTGTGGCTCAGCGGTAGAGCACTTGCCTCACATGCGTGAGGCCCTGGGTTCGATCCTCAGCACCACGTACAAAGCAATAAAATAAAGACATTGTGTCCATCTACAACTAAAAAAAATATTTAAAAAAAAAATAAAATAAATTAAAAAATTAAAAAAAAAAAAAAAAAAACATAGCCCAGGGTTGTGGTTGGTTATGGTCACATACAGGCACCCTTTTAGCCAAAGTGGACCTGGAGAATGTGAAGGGTCTCTTTCTGCAGGGTGGGGAGGAAGGTGAGGGAAGTACTCAGTCTGGGGATTCAGCCTAGCTGCATGAGACATGGCTGAGGGCCCCCTGACCTTAGAGATGCATGAGGGTGCTAGGTGCTTAAAGGCCACCTCCCAGGTCCCATCAATCATTTAACTCAACTGCAGGAGAAGGAGTAGTGTTCGGTGGAACAGGTAAGGATTAATTTCACCTTACTCCCATTCCTGGTCAGGGAACCAAATGTTAGTACAAAAAGACTGGGCCAGACACTAGCTTCACAGATCATTTCAGCCTTTTTTTCAGGAACAGGATTCACCCATGGGAATGGACCCTCTCTCCTAATGGAAAATGAGCCACTGGACAAAGGAGGGGACTGGGCTTATATAGGTTATACTGAGAGGTGATGTAAGGAGCTTGTCAGTTTGGGGCACTTAGGAATTTGGGGTCTGTCTCACTGGGTGAGATGAGATGGTCTAGGGTTAGTAGTCAGTTCGGGGCACTCAGGAAATAGGTTTGTGAGAATTTGGAAATTGGTTCTTACTGGGCAAATTTTTACTTGGAGAAAAATGGAGGGTCTGGGGTCAGCAATCAGTGCTTACCTCTTTCCCTTCAGGGTGCCATTGTACTGCCACTGGGAAAGGATTTATTTGGGGAAGGATCAATGCTTTGGCTTCCTTTCTAGGGATTCTTTCACTGGGAAAGGATCAATGCTATCAATGTGCTGCTTTCTTTTTCACTCACTTTTCCCAGGCCTACTTTGGGGGTTGTCATTTCCCATATCTAAAGGTATCTCAGTGGTATTTTAACATACACATCTCACTGTGAGGTTGAGCATCATTTTATATGCTTTAAAGGCCAGAACTGTGAACTGTCCATATTTCTTGTCCATTTTTCCATAGTGATTAATATTCTCCACTTTCATAAACTGCATGTTAAGAATATTAGCCTTTTGTGATATAAATTACACATATACTTTCCAGTTGGTTTTTTTTTTTTTTTTGGTACCAGGGATTGAACTCAAGGGTACTCAACCACTGAGCCACATCCCTAGCCCTATTTTGTTTTGTTTTTTTATGTAGATACAGGGTCTCACTGAGTTGCTTATCACCTCGCTGTTGCTGAGACTGGCTTTGAACTCACGATTCTCCTGTCTCAGCCTCCCAAAGTGCTGGGATTACAAGAGTGAGCCACTGTGCCCAGCTTCCAGTTTATCTTTTATCATGTGTTATGGTTTGGATGTAGTGTCCCCCAAAAGCTCACATGAGACAATACAAGCAGATTCAGAGGAGAAATGATTGAATTGTAAAAGTCTTAACACAATCAATTCCCTGATGGAGCATTGGTGGTATGCCTTTGGAGATATATTTTGTACCTAGTGAGTGGAGTCTCTGCTTCATGATCATTTTGTGAGCTGCTTCCCTCTGCCACGCTCTTCCGCTGTAATGTTCTGCCTTACCTGGAGCCCAAAGGATGGGGCCTACTGTCCATGAATTGAGACCTCTGAAACTGTGAGCCCTCAAATATAACTTTTCCTCCCCTAAAATTGTTCTGGTTGGGTCTTTTAGTCACAGCAGTGAAATAGCTGACTAAAATATCATGTAAATGTAAATGTAGTCAAACCCATCAATCTTTCTTTTAATGCTTCTAGATTTTGAGCCCTTGTTTCCTCCATTCTCAAATAATAGGGAAATTCACCTGTTTTCCTACTGTCTTTATCAGGCAGAGTTGCCAGTCATAACAACTGATTTCCCCTACTGTTACTTCCCTACTAAGATACCTTTACTTGTAGATTAAATTCAACTAAATTGGGTCTATGTACAGTTGACATTTAAAGTACAACTAATCCCAGATTAAAATGTTAGTCAAATTCTGTATTTCTATTCTCCAACAGTTTTAAAACCAACCCCAATCCTGTCACCTCTATGAACATGTCCTGTGTGTTAGCAGGAATCACAAAATATTAATGTCAGTTAACAGATAAAAGTATAGATGTTATTGATGGAACTTTGCCACCTCCTAGTTGTGTGACCTTAGGCATTCAATCTCAAATTATTCAGTCTTTCATATGATAACAAGACCTCCCTCACAATGCCATTTATAGAATAAATGAGATAATATAGGTTACTTACCAGAACAGGTCTTGGCATATCATTAGTACTGAACTATAGGTAGCCGATTAAAGTGGGAGGAGTGAATACTTAAACATTAAGTGATGAGAAAGGCACATATCTGTGAAAGGAAATGTGTTCAATGCAGAAACAGCTCTGCTGGAGTGACCTTGTATGCTATGTATTGTGTACACATGTATGCACACACGCTGGGAAAGTATATGAGACTATTTTTTTTCTGTTTCATCCAAGGACATTTCCCTATAGATTGAGAGAAGGGATCTTTCCCTAGCAAGGCACTTACACATTCTGGGTATGACAACTCTGAATGCCCAGTCTACAAGGACAACAAAACCCCAAGAAACAGAGGACATTTCTGCTAAGCTTATACTTTAAGAAAATCAAGAATTTGAGAATCAAAATCTGAAGAGCTGAGCATCTGCCATGAAAACATGCAAGTTCTAGTGACTCCCTTCTGCTCCTGGCTCTCCACTGCAAACATTTTTCCACCACTTGATCCCAGAGGCTCAGGGAGTAGGGTTCGCCCCAGGGAGCAACTCCTAACCAGCCAGTCCTGCGACTATAAATCCCCAGTCAGCTGGTCTTTATTTCAGCACTTTCTGCCCCAAGAGTCTGGGTTGCCAAGTGTAAATCTTGAAGGTAAAAGAAAAAGCTGGAGCAATGTTGAAATGTTGAAACAGGACAGAATTTTAAAATGCCAAGGTCTTGGAATTTCATTCCTGAGATGAAAGGACTATGCTTGACTGTACTTCGGCAACTGGAGTTGGAACTGGAATCTGAAAACTTGATTTCTATTATGACCTGGCACCTATGAAATTGTCCCTTTGGTTAGGCTAAAAATGGTTTTTGAAGTATCAGAAGTGATGGCTGCTGGGACCACTGGTCATGTGACTTGGGAAGACATGTGAGGGAAATTTCTAGAGGAATAGTGATATTCTATGATAGGGGTTTGAGTTTCATAAGCTTGCTTGGCCCTAAAATTCACAAATGAACATGCAAAATAGATGCATTTTTATACATAAATTTTACCCTAAAAATTGGAAAATATTGAATTCTAATGAATAGGCATACTATTTAGGGGACTATGAACTGATGTCTGTTTAAATATACTAATAAACATATAGGATGGATCAATATGTGATTAAGTAGTTAGTTGTGAATGGCAAAATCTAAGGGGGTGAATATACAGGTGTTTTGCACTAAAATTCTTTGAACATTGCATGTTTGAAATTGTTCATAAAATGTTGGGAAGTTTCCCAATGCTTTAGTTATAAGAAAAATTACCCTTGCACCTATGGGTGCACAGCAATCCTTAGGGCTGTCACTAGGAATAGGAATTTCCTTCCAGTGTGCCCTCTGCCTTTCCCTAGGCCACTGACCTACCTCCCCTCTAGCCCAAACATTGGAAGGCCTCCCTCATCCTCCACACTTTTATAACCAGGTCTTCACCCTCTGGGAAAAGGTGAATGCAAACAGCACAGGGTTCTCAGCTAATGGGCAGATCTTTGTAATAAAAACTCAACCCTACACGCCGTCGAGGCAAATCATCAGCAAATCATTGTTTTTCTTTGCCAAGTGAAACTTGTAAAACCTAGGTATCTTGGTGTACTGTTTTAAAACAAACAGTTATAATTCATATAAATTGCTTCATACTCCTGATTTGAAATTGAAGATTTTCTAAATCAGTTCTAAAATTTCAAATTTTCTCTAAACAGCACCTGTCTCATTTCCACTGGTCACGAGGAAAGGAATATTTGTTGAGCCTTAGGTATCTTGTTTCATTCCCATTGGCTCACATAGTCCTCATAACACTGCAAGTGCATATCCTTATTTTATGATGCTCCTGGTCACGGAGCTAGTAAACAGTAGACCCAGGACTCAAACCCAGATCTCCTCCACTCAAAACCATGTTCTTTTCACCAAAGCAGATCCTGACATTTAAAATAGGCTATGTTCGACAAGGCTCACTTAACAAGAACAGTGGCATTTAGCCAAGATTTTATAAAAACACCCCTGGGTCAAAGAATAAAATTTATGAGGGCAGCTTCATGTTCTATTTCAATTCTTTTCACCATATCACTCCACAAAGGGTGTTTTAAATGGTTTACACTTTCTACCACTCATATTGACAAATACAAGAAACTTTGCAACATTTTCTATATTTTCTATAGCATTAGTAGGTTAGGGTTTAATGTGCTTAAGAGAATTTTACTTTTTTGATGTCTAGTATTGTTTACTCAAACTAGAAATAAACAACCCAACTAGCACTTAACGATCATAACATGCTTAAGCCATCAAAAACTGTTGACCAACAGTAACGCAACCCTTCCTCCATTTACACTAAGCTGGATTCCTAACAGTAGCACTAGTGCAGACTACCATTTTTGTTCTTTTAAGTGGTCCAGCAACTTGTCAGAGCTTAGTCTCCTACTCCATGTTATTCTATACTCAGAATACAAACCAAAAAACTATTACCCATATCCAGATGCACAAATTTTGACCAGCAAGACAAAATATCCTTTAACTGCTAGTTGGAAATGGTTAAGAACAGGCTTTTAAAAACATGTCAGTCCTTCAGTTGAGGTTGTTGGACAATAGATGAGAGTAGCTGCATCAATGGACTCTCAAGGCGCCTAGGCTGTTATAGCTCAACAATGAAATCATCCAAACCTTGTGTTGGTTGTTTTCAGATTAAGGCTCAATAAAACTGCGTAAAAGTTGACCTTTCAGAAAGTTTAACTGAAATACTTCCCAGTTAAGTGTTAAAATGTTCATATTCTTCTATCATACTGGTTATCTCATAGTGATAAAAAGTTCTTAGCATCTTTGGGTCTAAGGGTAACATGGAAAAAAGGCTAAATTAATGGCTTATCAGGTGTTGGACTTGATTTTCTCTAGTCCGTGGTCTGTGCTTTGAGAAACATCAGTAATTAGTTCAGAAACCTGGAGTAATGTAGTTATCTGAATCCAAATTCTCGTACATTCCCAAAAAGGCGAAATTTGAGGGATCTGCATAAGATTTAAACATATCTGGAAAGCAAAATGTTTTTCTAGTTTCTCCTTCAGTAAAACACACTATTTTAGAGCTGCTTTCTAAAGGTCACTATTAGATTTCCTCAGAACTGTACCTGAACTGTTAATCATTACTAATCTGTGAAACATGGGACTGTATAATTATTGTCTGGAACCTCAGTATACAAGGCTCTCACTGTGGTGAAGTACCTCTACCTCTAACCCCCACAAACTGGCCATACTAGAATGAATGTAATCATCTTTTCATACTAGAAATATTCACTCTCATCAGACAGGAGACAAAGAAAAATGAAATCTTTAAAAAAAAAAAAAAAAAAGGGCAGCAAGAAGGCAAGGAATCCCAATACTAAAGAATACATTTGCTTGGCAAAGTGTTTTGCAAATGACTTCACATTGTTTTCCAGTCTGTGGTCTCTAGAATGCTTTCAAACACATTAGAGGAAAGGATCTTAAGAGTTACGCACAGCCTGAAAAGGCTTGGGGCAAGGTCATTATGCTAATGACATCGGAAAAGGAAGTCATTTAAGCAACTAAGCTGAAATGTCAGATTCTTATACAAAATGTAAACTATTGGCTACCAGTGTTTTCAGACTGACATAAAACTCTCAATATTGTACATCCTTGAAGGTTAACCACCCTCCATTTAGTTTTAAGTTCTTGTTATCATAAATTAAACCTTTGATTAATCTTGCATCTGTTTTCAGCATCATTCCCAAGTACTACTCAACCAAGTAAATTAAACAAATGTTCATTTAAGATGTTAAATGATAAAAATGTGAAAAATATTTTTAACTACACATACTCAGGGTGTCCTCAAATTGTCTTCAAACTTAAACCAAAAATTATGAAAACTAGTGTAAAAGCAAAGAGTTTGACACTACAGGAAAACCTTTAAAATTTAAATGCTTATCAGAAAGCAGATGGAGCCTTCTCTGTTAAATATCATCATCTGACCTTATGGGTTTCAACTTTCAGTTTCTATTCTGTACCATCTTCCCACAAAACCCTGCCTAGACTAAAGGACAAACTGCTCTGATCAGGTTTTGATACAATTCAAATTTGTTCTGTAGAAACGACCAGACTGGGGCCTAATCCTAAATTGAGTGCATTTGTATACTAAATGCTTTTTGTTTCACTAGGTGGTGTTTAAACTTATTTCAAAGTTGAAAGCTGAAAGCACCAGGAAGGAAGGTAGAAACTTTCTTCCTCTTAATTTCTTCATGACTGCTGTCCAAGTAGATTGAGAAGGCAAATATTCATTATGGATTGCTTTGGTTTTGGAGGTTTCCCTTAAGAAAAAAGAAACTTGTTAATAAGTATTACAACCACAGAACAAGATTAAATTATTGAGGCAGTGTCAATCACAAAAGTAAAATTTAAGTTCTTTTTCTACTTAATCTCAACACACTAAAATGATGGCAATACTTCCACATCTAATCCTGCATTTTTGTACTCTTAAGGTAAGATCAAATATTTTCGACTGCTTATTATTTACCAGAGATCATTCCAATTTTTTACACTGCAGTCTTAACTACACAAAGGAGTACTATGATTTACTTTGTTTTCAGTTGTAGAACCAAAGACTTAGAGAGGTCTCAACTGTAATAACTAGCCCAGCATCACAAATAAAAAAAATGAGGCCAGGACTGAAAGGACAGTAATCCACATCTGACAGTATTTTAATTTTCCAAAACTCCAAAATCTGTTAACATTAACGCCAAGTTTTATTTAAGAGATAATATTTAAGAGATGAATTCCAAACAAAGGAAAAATTTACCAGTTATCCATCCTACAGTAAAAAGTAGAAGTGGATACCATTTATGACACAGTCCACCTTAACATTTCTGAATAAAGCTGTAATCACTTCTTTGTCACTTAACTTTTGCTATTTAATAAGGCTATGTGAATTGTGTTCAGAAACTCTGACAACACACACAAGCTTCAAATAGAAGTACCACCTAGGATTTTTACTTCAGGCTGAGTACCTGTAAATACCTAGGATCTATAACTTAAGACTGCATATAATATGAATTCAATTTGAATCACCTTCACTATGTTCACCAAAATTATTTTTTTAAATAATTAGATCAATATTTATTATGACTCTATAACTCTCAAATTATACTTCTTAATATTTAACATGGTAGATTCAAAAATAAATATTCAAGGCCTCAGTTTTAAATTTTCTTTCAATATAATCCACATTAATAACAAATGCTAAGAGCACTATCTGAAAATAAAGCAAAGTAGCTTTCTTCTAAAACTTACACGTTATAATACAGATTGGATTCTATTCCATAATTCTGATAAAGAATCTTTTTTGGTAATGAAATAGGATTTAGTATGATTCATTTCTTGGGAAATCTTAATGGCAGTCACTCAATAAAGTCAGTCATTCTTGAGGTCAAAAACACTCAAACTATTGTTGTCATTGACTGAGTTTCTGGTTTGTTTTTTGGTAGTTATTGCTTTAGTTGGCAATATCTGAATTTAAGACAAAGAACATCTCCCACTAAGCCTTATGTGAAATATTACAAAATTGATACAGAAGATAGACTCATAGAGGCTATAAAGCTGATGTTTTAAATATTTCACCCTTGAAATGGGTGCAATTTTTAGAGGATATCCAATAACTTTTTTGCTCTAAAAATATATGCCCCTACTTTTCAGTGTTCCCATTCAATAGGAGACTTGAGCAGCTTAACAATTTTGCTATAAAAAACCACTCTTCTTAACAAACCAAAAACTAAAGGAAACCAATAAAGGACATATTTTTCACAGTTAACAATAAATAAAAGTGCACTAAGTGTTCAAGTAGGGCACGTAGTTTAAAAACTACATGTGACTATTTGGCATAGGTCATCTTTTAAAGGCTCTCCGAGGGTCCCTGCCATTACTTATTGTGGTCATGACTGTTTGATTATTAGCAGCTCCTGGTAGCTGTGAATTGATAGGTCCCCGGACATTGCTTCTACCAGCATATGAAAGTTGGTATCCCCTTGATTCAGGGCCAGTTTGAAGGCCATTTCCTAAAAAAGAATACAAAAAAACCATCACTATCTTCAGAAGAGGTCTATAGTAATTTATGTAACTACACATATTTTAAGTTCCAATATACTAATGCTTTTAAGTATTAAGGAAAACAAACACCTTATATTTTTGTATTGAAAAAAATGCTAGTTCTAGGTTTTTACAACGTATTAATACTATAAATGCATTAACTTGATGCTGTATTAGTAGTGGGGAAAAAAAGCCAATCTGGGCAACAAAATAAGGAACAGGAAAAAACATATGCACTGCTTATATTATGAAAAAAAAAGGTGAAAAAATGTTTTCAAGAACTGGCATTTTGCTCAAATATGGTTAATGTTTCAAAACAGACAATGTGATCCTAACTTTTTTTAGATAGCACAGTATGATGATGATCAATTGTGTCAAAATATGCTATCAGGTCAAATAAAGTATCCATTCTAATGAAATCCCAAAGACGTTTCCTTAATAAAGACTTGAAAAGTAAAACCTTTAACAGGGTTTACAAGGACCTGTTAGGAGTAAAGGCAAATCTTTCAAAAAGGCAGTTAACAATATGTGAAAATTTAAGGTGTTAAATTTACTATTACTTTTCAGAACTATTATTCTAAATATCAGCTTTCAATGTACCAACATAACCACTAATTCTGCATATATTATAAGTAGAGTACAGAAATTTTATAAAAATAAGTGGGAAAATAGCATCAGACATCTTCACAGATATCACCAGTCTTGTGTATTAGTCAACGTTCAACATTGTATTCCTTGAAATCAGTCCAAACATTTAAATGTAGAATGTGCTTAGTAAACTGGCTTGCAAGTATATATTATCTGCCTTCTAGAAAACATTTGGGGATTCCCTATTTATTGGTAGTTCACCTTTAGCACTTATTTTTGCCTAAAGATATTCTTTTCCTCTAAATCTTTCATAATTCTCATAATTTATACACTTGATCACAAATAAAAAAGAAAAAAAACTTACCCATTGATCCAAATGTACCTGTACCTATATTACTATTCATGGAATTAGTCCTCTGTTCGTTGTGTACCTAAAAACCAAAGTTTTAAACTTAAAAAAATAAAGATTCAAATAACATTATTACAAAATTATTATATCACCTTTAAAATTTTAGTGCTTTTGTAAAATTATCTTTAACAATTTTTTAAAAAATTTGTCCAAGTCCATTCAATGTTAAGATTCAGGAATGTTCTCCAAACCTTTTGTAGCTTCTGTTACATCGTTATTTCCTGACATGACTCCTCACTCCACAAAGTCTAAATATTATATATATCTGTTATCTATAGTATCTTATACTATAAATAGACACATGAAATATTTTTAATAAAAATTAATGAATATTTTTCACAATTCTCTTCATTACACTCAGGGTATCACAGGGATTAGCCTTATTACAGAACTACAGCTCACAGTCATATTAGCCCAATCATAAAAATGGACTACATATTTGTATTAATTACCCCTTGGTTCTGCGGTCCTCGATAATCTGGGTTGGGCTCACTGAAATTTGGCACTTCTGAATAAACCATACAAAATCTGAAAGAAAATAAAGGACAAGTTAAAGGACAAGTTAATTAATCTACCTTTCCTTAATATTCCTAAGGTTTAGGAATGAAGAATTTAGGTGTCAAATGAATAGCAAAATGCTAACTAATGCTATTCATTGTAACAAAAGCCTCTAAAATCACTGTATCCCATTAAACATCAAATATCTGACCATAACACATAAAATGTTCTATTTTGTATTTAAATTCTTCTATACTGAAAAAAAAAAAGGTGAAAAGTCAAGGACACAAAAACACAAAAAGTAAGTTTTTCCAGACAGGCTGATGCTAGTGAACTGTGTTTAGGGTTCCAGAGTTTCTCCAGCAGTGGTAATGGATTTGCACTGATCCATTCACACACTCTCATCTAGTCCTTCTTTTGACCAATCACTTCGAATCTGCAAAGATAATCATCCAAGGTTAAGAGTGGATTCTGGGTGATAAGGACAGAAAAGTGGCTATCAAGCCACCAGTTTATCCTGGAGCTTATGGTGACTACATGACACTACTAATTGACATACACACATTTTCTTAGTTCCTCAATCCACTAAAAAGAAACTAGAATCCATTTTAGGTAATCCTAAACTGGCCCTGACAAAGAGCAGTCATGAGGAATTAAGTGACCTCATGTGGTTCTTCATTTAACTGACCATCAACATTATTGTGAACATCTCTGCATACATAAAGGTCAGGTCAGGTTTGGTAATACTGACCCTAAGACCTTTCACAATACTTAACTCTAATACTACTACTCTAAATATAAACATGAGTGGATCCAAATTTCCCTCTAGCAAAGTGTTACTTCAGTCTCTGATCTTTAAAAGCTTACAAGCTTATTTTCATTATTAACAATGTTCTCCCCCAACAAAGTACCTCATCCTCTCAGTGTGAATTTTCCATTTTTTTGATACCATTTGTAGCTTCTCTCTAAATATCCTCCAATTTAATGGACAATAAGCAGATGTCTAAGCATTAACCAATAGAATGGAAAAAAGATCTGGCTCATTGCCTATACCATATTTTGTGAGCACAAGTCAAATGTCTAGGCTAGCATGGAGGCTGAATTACCTTTACACCCCTAGAGAGGATGGTTCCTCCAGGTCAGGGTGGAGATCATTACCAGGGTAGCAGTGTATGGAAGCTCGCATTGCGGCTGCCTGCACCATACCTAGGCTGTAGATAAATAGAGGACTTCAGTTTTCATTGCTGCAAGTCCTTTTACCATTGAGTACAAATTCACTCATACACAAAAAGAAAAAGAAAATGTAAACTTATGGCCTGAAATTCACACCTTGCTCTATTTTTCATGAAATCACTAGATGAGAGAATTCAATTCAAATGACACTTAGAAGATGCATGCTTCTAAAACCTACAGAAATAGTCCCACTGGGATTGGTCCCTACTGCTGCTTTTACTGCTCTTTGCCAGGAAAACTGATATCCTCAACATTGGATACTATACTGATAGCTGTTAAAACTAGTATCCATCAGAAAGGCCAAGGAAGTGATTTATGGTTTATACCTACCAATTATTCTGTAGACATCTGTAATTTATTCAATCATACAAAATGCATTTTAATACTTACTCTCCAATTTTTTGAAGTTCACCACCTCTTCCAGTATAAAGTGTCAGACATCCTTTCCACATGGATGCGTACCTAAAAAGAAACATTAATTCTTTAGAAATATGTAAGTCAAGTAAACCTTTGTACTGTGTATTCTGTATTGAGGTAGAAGTGGAAATCAAGCCCGATGTGTAAATCAAATACAATTCTAACTTTAACTTGCTACTTATTATAAGACTAATAAAAAGAAAATTCTATGACCAAATTGTGACACAATTACCTAAACTACAACCCTAGAAATAACAGAAAACTTCCTTTTGCAAAGCAAGCATTATTATGCCCCAGATAATTACATCTTTAGTTTAATCAAAATAGGAAAAGCTTTTAATTGCAGATATTTAAGCAGAAGTTATTTTTAGGGGTTGGGGTTGTAGCTCAGTGGTGGAGTGCCTGCCTCACATATGTGAGACACTGATTTTCAGCATAAAAATAAAGGTGTTGTGTCCATCTACAACTATAAATATATATACACATATTTAAAATGTTCTTTTTATTACTTTTCAGCCATAGGACTTAAAAAATTAACACCCGTGTTTACTTTTACGCTTACCGTCATGGTATAGTCAAATAACTGCTTTTCTTCTACCTCCATAAGATGTGGAGTTCCCAAAGTCACAATGAAGTGGTAATGAGAACTTCTTTAGTTTTGAATGTTCCTTTAAATTGTACTCCTTAGCCAGCACAGTGGCACACACCTATAATCCCAGGGGCTTCATAGATTGAGGCAAGATTGCAAGTTTAAGGCCAGCCTCAGCAACTTAGGGAGACCCTGTCTCTAAATAAAAAATAAAAAAGGCTGGGGATGTAGCTTAATGGTTAAGTGCCCCTGGGTTCAATCCCTAGCACCAAAAATAAATAAACTGTACTCCTTAGCTATTGGCCCCCTTATATAGCTACTGAGTTTTAACATTTTGACAAATGTTTTGATGCAAACTTCCAGGACTGACTACAGTATAGGAAATATTTGAAATGAGATGCTGCACAAAGTAGTTCTAATCACTGGATAAAGGATATTCTGGGAGTCAAAAACTTCAATTATGCTAATCCTCACCCTTCCAGGTAAGAATTCTCTTTTGTGTAAGTTGAGGACGTGTACGTTTAAAAAACAGAATTAGTGTCATAATGAGTCAGTGTGAGAGAATAAAATGTCTAAGTCCTGACTCTCATTTCCTGCTTTGATGACACTCTTACCTCACTTCCTGAAGATGTTTCAAGGCCTGTAAGATAATATCAAAGAGCTCTAAACTCCTACAACCCAGGGCACACAAATACTTCTTTGGATTCTACATCCTAATGTCAATCTCCACCTACTTTTCCTGTAGTTATTACAGATAAATTACAATTGTATTAATCGCAGAAGTTCCCAGCTCCTATTTGCAAGACCCTTTCCTGGACTTTTGTCTTTCTAAGATAAAGATTTGGCAAATTTTTAAACTCAGTCTATCCAAAAAAAAAAAAAAGTCCTAAATTGGTTTTTTTTTTTTGGTACCGAGGATTGAACTCAGGGGCGCTCGACCACTGAGCCACATCCCCAGCCCTATTTTGTGTTTTTTATGTAGAGACAGGGTCTCACTGAGTTGCTTAGCGCCTCGCCGTTGCTGAGGCTGGCTTTGAACTCGTGATTCTCCTGTCTCAGCCTCCCTAAGTGCTGGGATTACAGGCTTGAGCCATCGCGCCCGGCTCCTAAATTGTTTTTTAAAACCACCAATGTGTCACCTGAATCTTCGGAATGGAGGTATCATAGAGGTCTTTCTGCCAAACATTTCTATGTTATCATTTTGGTTTCTGTACATTGACCTTACAACAGAAAAAATCATTTTAAACAATGAGCCTTTCAGACATTGTCTTATTTCTGAGTACAAATTTGTACACAGAAAATACTAAATTCTCCAACTACAGTTTTCTGTCCACAAAAATAAGTATTTAAAAAAAAACTATCAGAAGGATTTCAAGTCATTAAAAAGGAGAGGTAGAAATGAACTGCATATGTGCAATTAAGTGTTCAGAAAAGAGTATGGACTATACCAATCTACTAGAAAGACTTAATGACTCCCAAGACAGTATTTTAAAATATAACCAACCTGTAAATTGGAGGGAGAGGAGTGGATTTCCTGCCTGAAACCTACCATGTTTAACTGCAAGGTTGTGCTGCATTCCAACGCAGCTCATTAACATTAACACCAAAAGGGCTCAAAACTTGGAGCGGCCCGCAGAAAAGGTAGGGAACTTCAGTACTCCGGCGGAATCCGGGAGTCGTCAATTCAGAATCTGCACTGTTCGGCTCACCCGCCCCCCACCCTCTTTTACACACCTACCCTCGGGTCAACCGAATAATATCCCCCGGCTGTATGAGACCTCCAATCTCATCCCACACGGAAATAGTGATGCTGCCCGTTTTATCTGCTACTTTGCACGATCTCACTTCATGGCCGTCTTTGGTTTTGGTCACGCGTCCTGTGAAGATTTAAAAATCAAAAGGGAGAGGGGTGTGTTAGATTAACGAGGACGTCCAGAGAGGCTATTTCTCCTCCGTACTTTAACACTTCCAGAAGGAGTAAAGAAGCCGAGCCCCGGCTTCTCACCACTCTAGGATCTGAGCAGCGGCTGGGGCCACTGGGACCACGTGGGTGGGGGAAGGGATCGGGGAAGACGGGCAGGGGGAGGGGAGCCTCGGCTCGCACCGGCGGCGTCCTTCCCTCCGACCACCAGGAGGTGGGGTGGGCTGCGAACCCCACTTACCTATCTCCAGGACAATAAAGACGACATTTAAGTTTTTCAGTCCGGGCTTAATATCTTTTATAAAAAGAGGTGGGTCGTTGACCCCATTCATATTGAGCAGGTGCGGCTACCGCTGCCGAGACGCGAACGGGAAGGGCGAGGACAAGGTTTCCCACCCTCCCGGGCCAGAGGCGAGGGCAGAAGGACGAACTGGGGCTGGATGGCTAGAGAAGGGGCTGAAAGCGGTTATTCAAGAATACCAGTGCAGGAGGCACTGAGCCTAGATTAGGGGCAGGAGGAGGAGGGAAAAGAGAGCAGGGAAGCGCTCACAAGTTTAAAAAAAAAAAAAAAACCCGAACCACACCGCACGCCAGCCAGGCTCCCAACTAGGCGACAGGCAGGCAAAGGTAAGATCTGCCTTCTTTGGATAAAAGAAAAAAAAAAAAAAGGCAGTGAAGGGACACCTCTGCCGAGTCCCGCTCACACACACACGCAGGCGCGCGCCCAGTCTATCCTGGACTCCGAGAAGGGACCGGCTGTGACAGCAAAACGGGAAAGAAAACTGCAGCCGCACACCCCGCGCGTCCCAAACTGCGACTGCCGAATGCAGCCGCGCGCCTGTGGACTACCAGGCAGCCCCGCCCCTTGTGACGTCAAACGGCGTCGGCACGCCCGCCACCACGCCCGCGTGGCGCAGGGTCGGGGCAACCAAGGGGTGGAAAGGAACCGACGACGCCCACGCATCCTCCTTAGCTCCTCCCCCGGGGCTGTCAGTACTGGCCCCGCCCCCAACCTTCTAATCTGCTTTCGGCCCCGCCCTCCGTCGCTGCGCAACGTCAATTCTGCCCTGCCTAACTTTCCTGCTGTGGGTTTTTACTACTAGCTGGCCAACCTCAGGGTTTTCTTCCTTTTTTACTCCTGCCACTCAGAGTTCAGTCCTCCACCCATGCCCTTTGGTCCTGCGGTCACGGGAACGATTGAGTTTAGGATCTAGCGGGTGCAAAAGTGTGCAATCGAATTAAAATAGGTCTCTGGCATGATTAGCTGTGTTCAAGATCAAGGAAAAATGGGCTGGGATGGTAAATGGTTCCATGGCTGCAACAATGGAGTTTTCAGACCAGAAGGGAAATTGGAGATCAGCTCTGCGTCACCATTTTAGGCATATTTAAACTGGGATCCAGAAAGATGAGGGTCGTTTTCTGAAGATCATCCAGCAACTTGTCAATAGGCAGGTCTTCAACACAAACCGTCCGACCTAGTCTTCAACTTTTCACTCTACAAAACTAAGGAGATAGACAAGCAGTTAAATATCTTTGCAGACAGTTTTCCTTCGTCATTTGACTTTTCTTCTTTTAATTTACACTTCTTTTTATACAACCAAAAGTAATTAATCATACAACAACAACGGGAAACCATTAAACAACCTGAAGAAAGAAAAAGTGTGCTTTAGAGACAAACCTGGACTTGAACTGTTTACCAGTTGTGTGGCCTTTGTTCCATAATTTAATCATCAGAAAAATAATACTGGGATCTCTACCTCATAGAGGATGAAACGAGATCATAAGTAAATCGTCCAACTAGTGTCTAGCAAATAGTTGATGGATGTTAAGGTAGAAATAGTCCTCCCCATACCCAGTTTCGGCCCTCCCTTCTCTAAAGCTTAGGCAGTTTCCCACCTGAGTTTCCCACCCAAGTTAAACCCTTCCCACCGGAGTTAAACCCTAACCTTCAACTCCTGAAGTGACCTCAGGGGCATCACAACCAGACCACCAATTCCTACCTGACACACAAGCCTGAAATAACCAATCTATAGTCCATGACACGTTTACTACAGTCCCTATAAAATTCCATGCTCCGCACCCACTCTCCCCTTTTTTTCTCCCTGGACGTCCACCTGCACTGATCTCCATGAATAAAGATCTTCTGGTCCCATGAGATGTACTGTGTCTAGTCCAGTTGTAACCCTTACAATGGATACTCAATATTTTTTACTAGCCAATTTTTTTATTATTAAAGCAAAGAGTAATCATTTAAACTGTGATGATTTAATCCTATCTGGGTCCTTTGTGGTGAATGCTAATTTTAATCCCCATTTTAAGGATGAGGAAACTCACCAGAGACCACATAGCTGGAGAATGATCAACCTGGGTTTTGAATGTAGGCAATCTTGACCCCAGGGGTCTCCAGCTTAGAAATAATTTTTAGATTTAAACTTCAGTGATGGGATTATTTAAAACAGATGAAAGAAATAAGGTAGTAGCCAAAGGATATATTGTAGGGCTTTAAATAATCTTCTAGTTAACTGATCATCAACAGAAATGTTGGGTGGAGTGTTAAGAAGCATGTAAGTTTGTATGTAAGAAGCATGTAAGTTTTTTCTTCATTATGATTATCTGCAAGAAGAATAGCTATATTATTACCCTAAAAAGAGTTTCAAAAATAACCACAACATTAGCAAGAGTCAAGATTTTTCTTAAGGAAGCAGAAGCTTCTATTTCACAGCACAAAAGGGCTTAGATGCCAAAGACAATGATGGAAAGTGGTGTAAAATAATATGACGAACATGATTTCTACATCAAATAGAACAAATGAAAACTTTCCAGTTAGTGGCAGAACTAGGGTCCAAACTCAGGGCTCCCCAAAACTCCAGATCCAAATAAGAACCTCCTATCCTACCATGGTTATCTGACAGTCACTTCAATCAGACAGTCCTCAAAGCTGTATTTTTAATGCAGACAAAACATTCTCATATGAGCAATAGTTATATCAGAACTTAAAAAAAAATGTTTGATGAGCCCTTAAGATATAAACAGGAAACCAATTAAGAAGGTTAAGTAGACTTGTGGCCAAATTTGGGCAAAGAAAGTTAGCCACTGCCCAAATTCTCAATCATTTACCCCCAGAAAGAGATTAGGTAGGGTTGCTCAGACTATTATATTGACATTTTATAAAGAGGAAGCAGACACTTAGGAAACCAAGCCCAGCAAAAGCAGAAGCCAGCCTCTCAGTGGCCCAGCCCTGCCCAAATCTCCCTCCCCCAGGACACAGCTCAGCTGAACATCTACTTCCTTCCCTAGTAACTCAGCAGTTCTCAGAAAGGAAATGGCAACCATATGCTTTCTCATTAAGCAAAACTAAAGACAGCTTTGAGAAACAAGATAGCGCAGGCAGTATAGGAACTTTTCAATTCAGGTTAGTTGGTTTCAGCTACTCCCAAATCACTCCCCAAAGGAGATGGTTAATGAAAAAAGAAAGGGGATGTGAAGAACTATTGCTAGGCAAATAATCTTTCCCAACATTACTATCCAATTACATAAACACTCAGTGCACTCAGTTAGATAATAATTAATATATTGCTGGTTCTTTAGCATATTCATACAATTACTTCACAGTCTTCTGGTCTGTCTTCTAAAGTTTGTGTTCTTTGGACCTTCTTTGTTTTTCACAGCCCAATATAAACTTATTCTAAAATGATAGACTCTTCTACTTCGTGCCCAGAACCTCAACACCATAAATTTGAATGAAAGGATTGCTCAGTGAGATGCAGTATAATACAGAAGAGCATCTGCTAGAATTCCGTAGATAAAAAGTTTTCCTTATCTCATTATGATAAAGGTCCTCACTGATAAGGATTTCATATACTCACATCCAGGTTTTAGTTTTTGGCATTACTAAAACCATTTCTGTGTGGCACTATCCACCTATGTAACACTATTACAAGCCAGGCTTGGTGGTGCTTGCCTGTAATCCCAGGGACTCAGGACGCTGCAGGCAGGAGAATTGGAAGTTCAAAGCCAGCCTTAGCAACTTAGCAAGACTGTCTCAAAAAACAACTGGGTATGTAGCTTATTGGTAAAGCGCCCTGGGTTCAATCCTCAGTACCAACAAATAAATAAATAAACACTACCACCATCAAAAAAAGAACTAAACTATCACAACATCAAAAAGAAAAGAGAAAAAACAGTTCACCAAGTACTGTTTGATACTAGATGGTTTGTGTGGTGAAACTAAAAAAAAAAATTTAGAAGAACCAGTGTTCTCATGTTACATAATAATCCACTTTGTAACATAATTAGCAAGGTAAAAAGAAGTCCATCTTCTTAAAAAGATTTAACCAAAAGATTCAGAAATGATGTTTAGTAATAACTGCAGCAGTAGCTACACAAATCATAATGATCAATGCTGACACACACTGAGCATCTGCTCTGTGCCAGGCCTGTTACATTTCTAAGCACTTAACACCTAATATGTTACTTAATATGTGAAATGATTGTTCTAATTTTATAGTGAGTTATGGAGGTATGATTTAAAATTAACTGATACATATAACTTTTTCTAAAAAATAAGTTATTTGTCCTAATATGTCCCTTCTTTGATTATCTAAGTGGGTAATCAATTTTTTAAAGATTTTGTAAATCACAATGATAAGTGCAGTAATATGTGATCGCCAATGTCTGACTGTGTGGAGGCGGTGGAATCTACTTCTGAGAAATAACTTTGTAGTTTCTCTCAGGAAAAAATACATCCCTAAATAGATTAATTCAAATCAGCTGATTATCTTTTTAATGACTGAGGAGACAAGTTTGGCTTCTACATTCTCAAAAGATTCTTACAAATATATCATACTTCTAAATAGTTGCTCAAATTTATTGTTTATGGGAAAAAAACCAAAATACTGCCAACAGAATTGATGGGGCAAAATATTCTTTACTGGTGGGAGATTTATCTGATTGGTTCAGATATCATGGTCCTCATACTTAAAGGGATATTGTAGAAAATCCAACAAATCACAGGTACAAACAGAGCAATAAAGGTCTTTGTAGAATCAAAAGTCCTACAGAATTCTAAGAATACTGTATATAACTAGATGCTTCAAAAAAGTTATTAGTGTTTGCTGATAGTCTCAATGTTCTGTGTTAAACTGAATGGATGGATGGATGGATGGATGGATGGATGGATGGATGAAGAAAACAGTGTAAAAATCTAGCTTGCCTGGTTTCAGAGCCCTACTTAACAGGCCCTATAAAAAGTATGTGAGAGACCCTATCATCCTGCCTGACACATGTTGGAGTGGACTTGAGGACTCCATGTAAAATTCTGACTTACTATCATGGTTTCTCTATACTAAAAGTAGATGCTTTCTTATTTTAGAACATTAGCAAGCTCACACACACACACACACACATGCACACACATACACGTACTCTAGTAAATCACCAGGAAGAAACAATAGATGTTTCCACACAAACCCCTAATTAAGAGCATTTCCTATATGAGCATAGTGTGTCCCAGGTGGAAGGATGCTTACGGATAAAGTACTTATTTGAATCCCTCATTTCGTGTATGAAAGAATACAAGCTGAGAAATGATAACAGGATTACCACCTTCGGCTCCTAATGAACTAATGGATCTCAGTCATAATCACCAAAGGCTGCTAATATCATAAAAAGAGAGACAACCAGTTCAACCAATTAAATCAGAATCCCTCAAGGTGGGACATAGGCATCAACATTGTAAAGTTCCCCAGGTAACCAACTCTGAGAACTACAGCAGGTAAAGCAATTTGTTTTCTCAGCATTTTCCCCCCCTTTTCCCCCACATACCTCTTAATACTCTGGAACAGTGTTTCCCTTATACTAACTAGGGAAAACCTGTACTGATGAATTTCTGGGAGTGAAATAATTGAATATTTAAAACTTCTGATATATATTATCAAATTACATCTTGGGAATTTAGAAGAGACTTACACTTCCATTTGGCCTTTATATAGGTATTAAGCCTAATTCATTAATTTATCCAATAAATTTTATTAAACAATCAATATTGCACCAGCACTGGGACTACGTCTGTAAAAAGTAATACAAAAATCCCTGACATCATGGAGCTTCCAGTCTAAGGGGGTCGACAGACAATAAAATAAATAAAATTATATAGTATGATAGAGCATGATGAGAACTAAGGTGAAAATGAAGCAAGGGAGGGAAGAGGGGTATTGCAGGTAGAGATGCAAAGAGTGGTCTGAGAAGGGGATACTTGGGTAAAGATACAAGAGACAGAGCAAGCAACACAGATGGAAGTCTGAATTTACACAGTCCAGACAGAGAGCCATTAAAAAGGTATGATCACGTCTGCCTTTTTGCCAGAACATCAAGAAGGCTGGAACAGTAAATAAGGAGAGAGTCTAAGGAAGAAGCTGAGGAAGAGGGGGTGTACCACATATGAGGACTTTTTTATTCCGAGACAAGAATCTATTGGAGTGTTTTGAGCACTGACTTCAGAGTCATTCTGTTGGGTGAAGAACAAATGTAGCAAGGGTAGAAAGAGGAAAATCAGGAGATTGTCACAGTGATCCACTTGAGATGTGGAGTACAAGGGTGGTAGTGGTGACTAAGGGACAAGATGATCAGCATCTGGATCTCTGTGGAAGATGGGATCACTGTGTTACTAAAAGCAGACGATGAGAAAATGAGGTCAAATGTGACTTCTAAATTTTTGATCTAAATAACTGAAAACATAGTTTCATTAACTGACATGGGGAAAACTGAAAGTGGAGCAATTTGGGGGGTTATGGAAAGACAAGGAGCACTATTTTAGACATCAAAAATGAAGGTCATGGTGACCTGGACAAGAGCAGTTGCCATGAAGTTGGAGGAGGGCCAAAGCCTGAATGGATTGAGTTTAAGAGCAAACAGAAGTGCAGGAATTGAAAATGTCAAAGAGGTGTATGTCAGTTCTTCTATGAAGCTTGCTACAGAGGAGAGCAGATATGGAGTAACGACTTGGTGGGTAGTGGGACAAAAGGGATTTTTTTTAAAAATGTGAAAAAAATAATATTTAACTGTAAGCTAAAGAGCATGACCCAATGGAGGGAGGAGGGTTAGATCACTGGAGACACATCCTTGTCTTTGAGTAGGTGAGAGGGCATGGGAACTAGAGCCCTGGGGAGGGGTTGCTGGGAGCAGAGACAGGAGGAAGGGGGCTCATACAGTAAAAGAAGTGTGTGGAAGTTCTCTTCTGATTCCTACTATTCTGTGTGAAATAAGCAAGCCTATCAAGTTTAGAGTAAAGATGGGGAGCTGTTGCTGGAAGTTTGAAGTGTGAGGAGAGGGTATGAAATAGTGATTGGGAAACGTGGGAGATTGAATGAACTAGGCAAATATATTACAATTTTAGAAGCAGACTCCAGTCTCACTTGAAGGCAATTAACAGCCAGTTTAAAGTTAGACCACTGCACATGGTTTTGTATTTTTTATCAGACACTTGCATCTGTGAAGATTTAGAATTGGATGTAATCAGGATATTGGAGTTTTGACAAATGAAAGTAACACAAATTTTTGTGACGTTTGTTGTGTAAATCTATTCTAGTTTGTGATTTACCCTTTCCTTTTATCTGTACTTTAAGTACAGAACTCTATATTTTTATATGGCCAAATATGTTTTCTTTTCCTATAGTATTTTCTGTTGCTTTTTTTTTTTTTTTTTTTGGTACTGGAGATTGAACTCAGGGGCACTCGACCACTGAGCCACATCCCCAGCCCTATTTTGTGTTTTATGTAGAGACAGGGTCTCACTGAGTTGCTTAGCGCCTCGCCCTTGCTGAGGCTGGCTTTGAACTCGCGATTCTCCTGTCTCAGCCTCCCTGAGTGCTGGGATTA
>CM053402.1:121657153-121728824 GCA_028644305.1 Xerus rutilus | reverse complement strand
GGGTACTGGGGATTGAACTCAGGGGCACTTGACCACCGAGCCACATCCCCAGCCCTATTTTGTGTTTTATGTAGAAACAGGGTCTCACTGAGTTGCTTAGCGCCTCGCCCTTGCTGAGGCTGGCTTTGAACTCGCAATTCTCCTGTCTCAGCCTCCCTAAGTGCTGGGATTACAGGCTTGAGCCACCGCGCCCGGCTCTTTTCTCTTAATATTTACCATAAGGCTAATGGATTCTCTTGAAACATTGAGTATAGAAGAAAAAACATTTTTAAATTATAAATATCAAAAAGGGAAGTTTATTAAATACGTTAGTGTATCATTGGTAGGATAATCAAGGTACTTTCTACATGAGGTAAATATACATGTCCTAACAAGGAAACGAGCATGTAGGGAAGGGAAATTTAAAAAAAAAAAAAAAAGGAAGTTATAGGGCTGAGGGTGCAGCTCAGTGATAGAGTGCTAGCCTAGCATGCATGAGGTCCTCATCACTACACACACACACACACACACACACACACACACACACACTGCACAATACATATACTATAATTAGATTTCTTTTTTTGTTGTTGTCGTGGTGGGGATTGAACCCAGGACATCATGCATATCAGGAAAACACTCTACCACTGAGCCACAACTTTATCCCCCATTTTCATACTATATAATTGCAACAACATGTACCAGATATTAACAAATTATTATGAGAATTAGAATTAAGGTGTGGGGAAGAAAGAACTGTTTCTGTTTTTCATGTTTTACATGATTTGAAGTTTTTAAATTGTCCTATTAATTAATAGGTATATGGCTTTTTGATATCAATGTATACATATTTTTTACCTTTTTTAATGCCTTCATTTCACTTGACATTGTCAATCACACTCCCTACTGTACAGTGGGTAAGATGCCTCTCTTAACTATTCCCATAATGCACTGTACTTATCCTAATATAATACACTACACTTATTCCATTTATAGGAATTTTCACATTTTTTTGTTTGTTTTTGTTTTGGTACTGGGAACTGAACCCAGGAGTGCTTTATCATTGAGCTACATCCCCAGTCTTTTTTATTTTATTTTTGAGGCAGTGTCTCCATAAGTTGCCCAGGCTGACTTCAAACTTGTGATCCTCCTTCTCAATCTCCTGAGTCACTGGAATTACAAGCATGTGCCACTGCACCAGGCAAGGAATTTTCACTTTAATGTACAGTTGCCTATTTGTCTATTTCTTCCAACTAGAATGAAAAGTTATCATTTTATTTTATACCTTACAAAAAACACATATTCCATAAGTATTTATTAAAAGTCTCTCTATGATTTGAAAAGGGATATGTACTATCTAGTTGCCTGCAAGATAAAAGAGGCTGTATTCAGAAGGTAGAAAAGGGAAGTGAGAGGCAAGGTAGAAAGTCCTGTTGGTAAGCTGTGTCCATTGGTTGATTAGTGAAACCCCATAGGAAGGGTTCGCCATCTCGGTAGGGCAAAGGGAACAGACAGACCAGTGTGAGAAACTGTGCGAGAGCAGTAAGAAGGTAACCGACCTTTTCCATTTAGGGAAATTCCACATTGACATAGGAAAATATTACCTAAATGTCTTTCTCTGGTGTCCTAGTAGTTTAACTATCTCTTGTTGGTGGGATAAATAGGAGTGGCATGAAATTTTTGAAAGGAAAGTTGGAAGGCAAATATTGTGAAAGTAAGAGCTGAGTTGTGCTATTAGGCTTGCAGCTGAAAGAAAGAAAACCCCCCAAATATACATCTATATGCAGAGGCTTAAAAAAGGTGGAAGTTCATTTCTTCTTCATGGTATAGTCCCAAGGTGAAAAGCACAGGTTCCAGGCAGACACTCAAGGTCTCAGATTCTCTCCATATTCTACATCATTGTTCCCTAAGGTGACCTCACAGTCAAAGTTCAGTTGTATTCACATTCAATGTTCTAACCCATAGAAAAGGAAAAGGGGGAGCTCGAAGGCAAATGACTTCCATTTTAAGGTAGAGATGACTCAGAGAGTACACACTACTTCACTTTATACATCACTCCAACTTACACCCCATTAGCCAAAATGTAACAGCTGCACAGTCACATCCAGCTGTGAAGGGGCTTAAAGATGTCATTTCTAGCTGAGTGGTCATGTATCTCATGTAATCTCCATTTCTATGGAAAAAAGAAAGTATCAGTTTTGGAGGAAAAATAGAAGTATTTACCATATTAAAAAGAAAAATAAATATCGTATTTTTAGCCTAATGTGTAAAAGTTGGCTTGAAACTCTTGTGGCCCTTCAATGCTGGTCTAAGACTACCAGTGCATGTGCAGTACAAAAGCCAAGGATGATACAGGGAAATTAAAGCCAAATGCATTCAATTTGGAGAACTGTCCTTTATTATGAAATAATATTCCTATTTTTATGCTAAAATATCTTTAATGAGAGTGATAATGATTTTTTTAAGTAAAGTAGAATTTAAATTTTTTTAAATTTTTTAAGTAAAATAGAAATTACATAAGTATTATCCAGAAGGTATTGATTCTTACAATCCTTAATTGGGAGCCAACATTTCATATGACAAGCAAGCACAAAGGGTCAGTAGAGGGGCCAGTAGATAGAACTGTTACTATCCCTACTCCTCCTTCAACATTAAAGGTGGCTTTCTGCCCCAGAATAAGTTTCTTAAACTCTCCTCACCTGGCACAGCATCTTCCTGAACATAGTTAGATAGGCCCCCCCACCACTAGATGCCTATGGTGTGCTTGGTCCCACGATAGTATTCATCATACTGCAACAGTTAATCTCTCTCTCCTCCTGTTTGAACATGAACATGTCAAAAATAAGGACCTTGAACTCATTAAAAGTATTATCTTTTCCAATATGAAAATATCTTTATAAGTTTGCTAGGGCCACCAAAACAAATTACTAAAGACTAGGTGGCTTAAACTATCAAATTTGATTTCTTACTGATTTAGAGATTAGAAACCTAAGGTGTCAGTACACTTGGTTTCTTACCCCTTTCTCTTTTGCTTGCTGATGGCCTCTTTCTCACTATGTCCTTGTGTCACCTTTCCTCTGTGTTTATGGGCCCCTGGTCCTTTGGTACATACAAATTTCCTCTCTTACAAGGATATGTATTAGTTATATTGGATTAGGACCCACTCAAAACAGCTTCATTTTAATTTAATCATATCTTTAAAGACCATATTTCCAAATACAGTCATATTCTGATGACATGGAGGTTAGAGCTTCAACATATGAATTTTAGAGGAGCACATTTCAGCCCATAACAACATCTTTGTTATTTTTTGCTGATTATAAAAGAAAACTATATTTTCAAAAGCATATTATATGGAAATGTGTAAGTATGAGGTCTGGCAATATAGCTTGCACTGCCTACCCAGCATGTGCAAGGCAACCTTGGTTTCAGTCTCTAGCAATGCAAAATACATATGCGTGTGCACACACGAAAGCTTTGTATAAGAAATTTAAAGTCTCATATCATCTTACCTCCTCCTCATGGCAATGGTTCTCAACAGGAGTGATTGATGTTTCTTGAATGAATGAATGAGCAGTGGAGTGGTCCTGACATTATAACTCAAGAAATGAGACATCAAGAGGCTGTACAACTTTTTAAGGTCATAAAACCAGGTAATAAAAAGAAACCCATAACCCAGTTCTGCAAATTTCTTATCCAATATTCATTTTATAATACTATGTTACCTCCTTACTTATGTTTATCATCATTATCAAATACTTATGTGCCTCATTTCTTTGTTTTGTTTTGTTTTTTTGGTACCAGGGATTGAACTCAGGGGCACTTGACCCCTGAGCCACATCCCCAGCCCCATTTTGTATTTTATGTAGAGACAGGGTCTCACTGAGTTGCTTAGCACCTCGCCATTGCTGAGGCTAGCTTTGAACTCTTGATCCTCCTGCTTCAGCCTCCCAAGCTGCTGGGATTACAGGTGTGCACCACTGCACCCAGCTGTGTGCCTCATTTTTAATGTTAAAGGAAGTGAGCCGAAGATTGAGTATTTCTCTTTAAAAGTTATCAAACTTCATTAAGTTGCTTTGCACTTATATTTGCCCTTGCCTTGGGCTCTTTCTACTACAAAAAGCAAATATTCACTCAAATTAGTTTTCAGATGTGAATGACTACATAGCAAATATTGTGAAAACTTCATGTCTTAAAAACAGTAGCTACTTACTTTGATGACTCTGTTGGCTGGCCCTCTGGGAGCGACTCCTGATGGTTCTACCTACAGGCACTCATGTGGATCCAGTCATCTGATAGCTCACCTGAGGCCAAAGGACCTAGGTAGTCCTCATTTACATGCCTAGAGGTCCCTGCTGGCTTTGCACTGGGGCACCTCTGCTCTTCTTCATGTGCTCAGCCTTCCTGTGGAGTTTCACATGAGACTTTGCAGTACCATGACCTCAGGGTTCCAAAGGGACAAGTAGAAGCTTCAAAGTCTCCTAGGCCTAGATTCTAGAACTAGCATAATGTCACCTTTGTTACATTTTGTTCATCAGAGTCAGACACAAATTCAACTGAGATTCAAAGGGGACAAACAAGTAACTTCTGCCTGCTTATTATTTCCCAAAATCATATTGCTTCTTTACTACACTACTTCTTTGAAGATGTTATTACTTCATACATGTTAAATAGCCACATTAAAATTGATTATAATAATTTCCCTAGTGACGAAGCAATTCCTTTTTTTTTTTAATTATGGAAGGACTTAAATATTCCCTAACTATAAAAGCCAAATGCTAAATACACTTTATTCTATAGTATCCAACTATGTTTACACAAGTAAGTACACACAAAATCACTCTCCATCTATGAAAGCACTTTCTACCACCAGGGCTTCATATGTGTATTTATATTTTTTAATTAAGCTTTTCAAACGGGAATAATTTCAAGTAGTATTGTTATCTCAACCCACTACTTATGACACTAAAAGTGAATTCCCTAAGCAATTTTACAGTAAAACCAATCCTAAGAAGCTTAGACATGCTCATAGCAAACACCAAATCCAATATACATTTGTTACTCTTTTTATGAGATCTCTTTTGAGTAGTGGCCCTTTAAAATCTGGTAATATATTTTATGGGTTCTTTCCTGAGACTTATCAGAATTAAGGACTTTGGGTAAATACTTTGATGACAGATTGTAGTTAACATGTAAGAGGTTGCAAGAATGACACAAAACAGATTTCCAGAAATGGAGAGGGTTTTAAAATTCCGAGGCCTGAGAGAGGATTTTGATATTGGGTTGATGTAGTGAAGATATTGCCCAATTCTACATGTGTGTACAGAGGAGGATGTTGTTGCAGGGTCTGAGAGGGAAATTAATATTTTTTTGAGCATTTTCTTTGTGTCAGGCACTTGGCATACGTTCTCATTTAATCATTACAATACTTCTCCAAAGTCGGATTTATTATCCACATACCACAAATGGGAAAATAAAGGCTGTAGAGAGACTCCAGGCCACAAACTGCTGTTGAGTAGTTTGAAATTCCAACCATATTTCTCTGGTCTCAAAGTCTCAACATAAGAGAGCATGTTATCATGTCACAAGCATAAATCACTCTAAATGTAAGCCATCCTGGGTATTATCCTTCAAACAGAGTGATCTGCTTAGAGATTAAATTTTAAAACAAAGCGAATTAAACAGGGGTCAGTCAGTTGTGGCCCCAAACCTTTTTGTGGTATTGCCTAACGCTGCTTTCAACAGAGGTGAGTAGTGACAGAGTCCACATGATCTGAAGAGTCCAAAATATTTATGACCTGACCATGTACAGAAAAATGTGCCGGCCTATAGTATAGAACCTTTGTTGAACCATATCCAGTGATGTCCCAGGAAGAGAAATCCGAAGTCTAACAGACACTGAAAACAGGTATATTTTATGGTTGCAAGGGGATCTGCTGACTTTGCCCTATCTTGGAAGTAGTATTTTATAAAATCAGTCAGTTCACCTTGTCCTGATCTCTTACCTATTAAGGAATTTCATCATAAATACCATGGGCTAAGTCCTGTGATAACCAAAACCACATATGATAAAAACTATAGATACTATGATTACTATGACATTTAGCCATATTATAAATCAGCTATTTAATATTCTGGATTCAAAATCACCACAATTAGGAATTTAACTTGTATGAATCTCATATAGACTTGATCATATCTGAGAGACCTATAAAACCTGACTTCTAAAACTATACAAAAATAAAAAATTAGAACTCTCATTGAACCCAAAAGACAGACAAATGAAAAATGTTTAACTAGAGAAATCAGATAACCACCCTTTCAATCAACATCATTTTATTAGCATCTTTCATTCATTAACTGACTTCAAAGAATAAATGAACTTAATTGATGAGAAAGGTTTACACACTTTTGATTAATTATATTTACACTGTGTTCCTTATATGATATTATACAAAGAGAGCAAAATAGGGCAGAAAACATGAAGATCTGCATGAAATTTTTTAAACAAGCACTAGAAAGTGTGAAATAAAAGGTAGTTCGTTTAATCGATTGGGTCAGACTTATTAACCATTTAATTTCCAAAATAACATGGAAGTAGCAATTGGAAGTGAATCACAAAAAAAAAAAATAAGAAAGTTGTAAATAGTTAATTATTTTAAAAAAACAGAAAACTATGTTTTTGTTTCTTTTTCTTGTATCGGGGTTAAATTTAGGGGTGTTCTATCACTGAGCTACATCCCAGCCCTGTTTATTTTTTTATTTTGAGACGGTGTTGCTAAGTTGCCAAACCTGACTTAAAAACTCACCATCCTCCTGCCCCAACCTCCCAAGTTGTTATTTTACAGGGGTGCACCACCACAAAGGACACCAAACATAATTTTTTAAAATAATAACTTTCTACAATGATGACAATTATGTAGTATACATTGAATTCAGGAGTGCTTTACCACTGAGCTGTATCTCCGGCCTTTATTTATTTATTTATTTATTTATTTATTTATTTAGTGTTTTGAGACAGAGTGTCACCTAGTTGCTGGGTCTAGCCTTGAGCTTGCGCTCCTCCTGCTTCAACCTCCTGAGTTGCTGGGATTACAGGTGTGTGACATTGCTTCCATCTGAAAAGTAATAACTTTTTAAAAGTAAATATTTTTTAAAATTTGAGAATATGGAGGACATGGCAATAATAAATACCCAATTTTAGTCTCGTGTGTGTGTGTGTGTGTGTGTATTTACTTTAGGACCATTTTAGACGTGCAGAAAAATTAAAGATATCGTAGAGTTCCCAATGTGCTCCTCAACCAGTTTCCCCTACTATGAGTATCTTAAATTAGTATAAAATGTTTGTTATAATTAATAAAACAATATACCTCTAACTAAAAGTTCATATTTTAATCAGATTTCCTTAGTTTTTACCTAATGTCCTTTCTAGATTGGCCTGAGCTGTCCTTCCCTGAATCAATTAAATGTTGGCAAGAGTAGTGGAGTTACTGTGACTTGGTTAATTTGGGACAACCCTGGCAAATCAACCATACATGGGCTAATCTTAGGGGTGGAGTCGAATGATGTTAACAGGTCAATCCCCATGTTCACTGCAGTGAACATAGTTTTCTGATGCAACATTTACTAAGACACAGCAAAAAGAATTCAGTAAAACAGAAAAGTTTACCTAATCTTGAATGCTAGAGATATTTATGACACCATAATGTTTTACACTCCCCTCCCCTTTTTTTTGTACTGGGGATTGAACCCAGGGGTGCTTTATCACTGAATTACATCCCCTTTTTATTTTTTTATTTTGAGGCAGGGTTTCACTAAGTTGCTGAGGGCCTCACTAAATTGCTGAGACTGGCTTCAAACTTTCAATCCTCTTGCTTCAGACTCCTGAGTTGCTAGGATGACAGGCCTGTGCCACCACACCCAGCTTGTTTCACATTTCTAAAGGGCAATTGTAGAAACTTGAAATCTCAAGACTCAGAAAAACAAATGACTTATATGGTTTCTTGGCCTTCTCTCCATTCCATTGATAGATTTGTTGTTTACTATGTATAAGATCATACTCTACTGCTACTTTTCTTTATTTTTCTCTTTTAAATAAAAGAAATCACTTTTTTAAGAAAAGAAAATGCATTTACGTGATGAAAAATTAAAAATGTATCAAAGTGTGTATAGTGAGACTTCTTTCTCCCACCTCTTCTCTCTAGGCATCCAGTTCTTCACTCCCCTTGACCACCATAGTTTCCATTTTCTTGTGTACCACTTCAGAGAAAATCTGTGCCTTTATAAGCAAAGATGTGTATATGCCCTTTCCCTCCACCTCATTTTACAATACTCTTTTGTACCTTGCTTTTATATCCTTTATACTATATCCTAGCAATCTTTCCATAGTCATACATAGAGAGTCTACTCTGTCTTTTTTTTCAGACTTCATAATATTCTAATAGTGGACTTCCTGTCATTTATTTTATTAATCCCCCATTGATGGGCATTTGAGTTATTTCCAATTTTTTGATATTACAAACAAAGCTGTAATGAATAGCTGAAACAAATGTCATTTCACACATGTAGGAGGATGTCTGTAGAATAAATTACTGCCTTTTCTATCTTTCACCAAAATTTCATTTTCTCTCCAAGAACAAGTTTTGCACTGGGTAGGAGTACTCACTAAAACACTTTAACATCTTTTGTTTGTTTAATATAAAAGAATCGTTCATGTCACAGGCTGAAACCACTTCCAAATTATATATTCCATATACTAATTTATGTAGAAACTCTACTGCCTCACTAAGAACCATCCATCACTTTCTTAGAGCTTTATTTGTTAAAAGAACCAGCAATTGGGGAACATGTAATAATAATACCATTGACTACATGTGAAACAAGCTAAAAACAATGCCAGGAAGATGTGAGAGGCCAGGCAGTTGCCTGGCCTTGCTCAGTAGCCTAGCAACTTGCTCAGTGGCCTCAGAATCGTTTCAATTTTACTTGACATTTCAGCAGAATCACTAGGCTCATGGCCATTCTGAGGAAGCTTGTATAAGTCCAAGACTATGTACTCATTTCCTGTCAGAGGTCTTAAATTATAGTCCCTGGGATATTTCAGCTGACTTCCATTAGCAGGAATCAAGAAAGCCAAATGCATTCTTTTCTAGTTACCAGTCCAAAGCAGAAGCCAACATACTCTGAGAAAGTTCTAAATAGTTAGACAATTGAATACGGATTATACTATCAATGAAAGCTCAGTCACTCCTCTCAGGAGCTAGTGATAGCGTCCACAATGGTAAAATCACAGAAATATCTACTAACATTTATTGAGCATTCACTGTTTGTCAAGCATTCTGCTAAGAGCTTTACAAGCATCCTTAGATTTCAGAGCAGATTTACAACTAGGATCCAGAGGAAAGTTACCCCTTCCCCTTCCACCTCCCTCTACCAAAGTAAACTCTGATGGCGGACCCTTGCAAGAGGGAACACAGCCAACTGGACTAGTATTTACACACTTTTCTTTTTAACTGATCATATTATATTCTTTACAGGGTAAATTTTTTTTTAAATATTTTTTTAGTTGTTGATAGATGTTTATTTTATTCATTTATTATTCATATGTGGTGCTGAGGATTGAACCCAGTGCCTCACGCATGCTAGGCAAGCGCTCTACCACTGAGCTACAGCCCCAGCCCTTTACAGGGTAAATTTTTAATGAAGAGTGAAGAGCTCTGTAGAAGTGTTACGGGGGGGGGGGGGGGATGCCATCAAAGAAGTGGGCACTGAAGGGCAAGGTTGGAAGTTAAAGCTTAGTTCGCTCCAGAGTAGTACCTGGAATGTAATCACCATATCACTGTTCTCTCAATTTTAAATTCCCTTATGAATGTATGAGAAAATAAAAGCCAGGATAGATTTTCCAACCCTGCAATGTATTGATAGCAATTAACTTTATTTAATGGTTTATTAAGTAGCAGCGTGCTCAAGGACCAGTAACTTCTAATAAATGCATTAGAGAGTCCTCAGAAGTTGATTAAGGTGTTTACGAGTGTTGTTTGGAATCAGGCCCTTTAAAATATCATGAGCTCCAAGACCAGTTTCATAGAGATTTGCTTTTCAAATGATTTTTTTTTTTTTTAATGTTTGGTTCTGGGTCTTTAAGCACAGAATAAGAGTTCTCTCACAGAGGCATTATTTACCGAGTCCTAAAACCAGTAGGACTGAAAAAGATCACTCATAATTGCTGAGAAGGGTCAGCAAGTGGTGTGGCACGCCTGAAAAAGTGGGACACATGGTTAATTACACACACTAGCCAAGAATTAAGCAAAAGGCAATATTCTCTCTCTCTCTCTCTCTCTCCCTTTTCGTTTGTATCTAGTTTGAAATTCTATCATTTGCAATAACTTGGTTTTTGTAGCTTCTGAGCTCCCACAGTGCACTGGGCTGGGCTGTATCATTTATGGCCTCTCTTGGCTGGCTGTGTCCAGCTTGCTGAATGAATGTCTAGAACTAAGGGAAAAGAAAACCTTGTGGGGTGCCCCAAACAGCCACTGGATATCAGCCCTAACTGAAAGCATACCACTGGGCTGCAGCTGCCATGACTTCTCCAATATTGCCAGAGAATTACCATGAACATTACTGGAAATGAGCTGTTTTGTCCAGTCAGAGCTCATTCTCTCAGGAAGCTTAGAATTCAGTGAATTTCACAATCCAGGGAATTTTCACAACCTTTATAGCTTCTTGGGAAATGCAAAATGAATTTCCAAACCTTTCATCAGCCTTGATAAGATTCCCAAGTGATTGCAAAAGTGAAAATAAAACCCAAAGTCATTTTGTACCTTGGTATTTATGAGTAAGACAGGAAGTGAAAAATGTACAGGAGAAAGCTTGACTTCATAATTTATATGGATTTTTTTGGCTTTAGTAGAATCCACAGTCCCTGTATGGGAGGGAAAAACATTGGGAATGATACAAGTTTAATATTGTCTTATACTTCAGTAATTCATAGGAAATTAGGGTTGGCAGAAATTTAAAGATTATTCCACACCTTCATTTCACAAATCTGAGCCCACAAAGATGTCACTCACTGATGGGCACTCAGTTCACATGGTAGAAAGAACACCAGGCTTAGAATGAGAGAAGTGGAACAAAAGTTAACCTTGCGACTTTTTGGTTGTGACTTTCAGACGAGCCAATGAATTCAATTTCTATATTGGCAAATTGAAGTAATTTATGCTCCAAACACACTGTGACTGTTGCTCTGTTAGTTGGAGGATCAGTGGAGTGCCACTAGGAACTTGAAGATACATGGCTGAAGCAAAATTCACGCATAATAGTGGAGGAAGCCACCTTTAGAGATAAATCAGAAAATGGTAAATTTATGATGGAAGAGTTTTCAAAATAATTTTTTTTGTGATCAAAGAGAACTACCTATCTACTCTACTCCCACCCCAAAATCCAGACAATAAAGAATACAGTGAGAAATGGATTCCTTATAATTTCTGGTGAATATATTTCCCAATACATTTGTGAAGAATGCATCAAATACATACAGGGAGGAGCACACTGAATCTGCTTTTGATACTTAACCAGATATTGGTATGACCTACAAGTGTATTTGAGAGCACTCAGAATACCAAGCAAAGTGAGTTGGGTACAACATCTGGGAAGATGATCTGAAATTTGATAATGTGGGAAAGGCTAAGCAAATAAAATAAGGGAGATTGGCAAAAAGAAAGCAAAAAGAATTCCCCCAAATGCCATAGTGTAGACAAGGCACAGTGCTAACTTTATGCACTTCACTGTTGAATCCTCTCAATTACCTTACACATAAGCAGTGCTATTGTCTCCATTGTTTCATGAGGAAACTGATGCTCAAGAAGTTAAATAACATCACATAAACTAGTGTTAGGCATTGGATATGTATGACAGCAGTATACTTCCAGAGCCTGATTTTGTAGAGTTATATTTTATTTTACTGACATTACACATACATATAAAGAATCAGTTCTCTAGGTTTGTTTTGAAAACAACCTACTTTTCATTCCCTAGAGGCAACTCCTTTCATGCTCCATCCAAGCCCACTCCCAGTGGCTTACTAAGGTATTTCCCTCTGTTTTACTAAATAATGTTCAGGTTTTTTGTTTGTTTGTTTGTTTGTTTTTGGTTTTGGTGCTGGGGATTGAATCCAGGAGCACTTAACCACTGGCCACAGCCCCAGACCTTTTTTGTATTTTTTATTTAGAGACAGGGTCTCACTAAGTTGCTTTGGGCTTCACTAAATTGCTGGGGCTGGCTTTGAACTTGCTATCCTCCTGCCTCAACCTCCCAAGCCTCTGGGATTATAGGAGTATGCCACATGCACAGCAGAATAATGCATTTTAATTGTTACTTTGTGTGTCTTCCCTTGTCATGTAGCTCTAGAGAGTGAGGAGTTAGCCATCTTTCTTTCTCATTCTTCACTCCCACCTTGAGCCCATTCTCCCAATATGGTCATGCTGTGGTTTTCATTATATCTGATAGGAATATATCAATGAAAGTCTTAATATGGTATTTTTGGATGAACATCTATTTTTACCCATTGTTTGGAGCAGATGATGGGTCACTTAACCTTGAAACTGAAATCATAAAATATTTTCATGAATTTTTTCCTTTGTTCCTTATCTGCTCTCTTCTCTTAGTAACCCTTTTTGCAGATGTTGAACTCCTGGATTGCTCCTATAATTATAATATCCTAGTTCTCCTACATCCTTATATTAGTCTTTCTGCTCTTTGTCCTAGGAGATTTCCTTAACTTTATCATTTAGGCCTAATAATGAATTTCTCATTTATAATGTCATATTTTTAATGTCTAGGTTTTCTTTGAGCATATTGAATATTTTTCATAGATAATCCTCATTGTTTCATATCTTCTCTTATCTCTCTGAAGACAAGATAGTTTGTTTTCTAACGTCTTCCTTTGGCAGAGTGTTTTCCCTTCAAGTTGCCTTCCTCTGTTTGTTTTGTTCTCTCTTGCATTAATAGGCTTTTCCCCTCAAATATCTAGCCATCCCTGGCTGTCTAGTTTTATTTTAGGAATGGGCTATTGAGAAAAGGAAGCTCTGTGTGAACTAGGCAGCTCTTCACTGGGTTTGCTTCAGGATGATGTGACAGGCCAACATATTGGGCCAATGTCAGTGTCTTTTCTCTCAAGCCAGTAAGACTTCTAGAGAACACTTTCAGCCTTCTGCCAAGAAAATGCAAACCTGGCTAACAGTGTTCTGGGACTCAACTGAAGAAAGAAGGTCGAGGAAGTCTTGGCACACAATTTATAAACACTCTTGATCCCGAGTCTTCGGTATTATAGTCCTCGTCCTTTCCCAGTTACTCCAATCAGAGTCCCTTGGTTCTTGTCAGCAGAATGAGATAGAGAGCCATTCCGCTACCTGCAAAGAACGGGTGTGGGGAGTTAGGGATCCACCAGCTTCTTTCAAAGACTCCACACCAAGTGGAGTCTTTCAAAGACCCCGCCTCTACTTAAACACCAGTCATTCCTAGTTCCTAAGGTATCTGTTGCTCCAACATATTAGAGCTAATATGTATATGGCTAAGTTGGGCTGGCTCTCCAAAAGTTTAAGATTCTGCTTTCTTGAGTGTTCTAATTCAGTTACTACTCATCTATTTGCTTCCCATTTTCTAAAATTTCATTGCTGTTGTCTTCTATCTCATTTCCTTTGTCCTTGTGCATTTATGTCTTGTTGAAAATCATTGCATTGCTCTCTTAGCTGGGTTCAGGAGCGAAGAGATTTGAATACTTATGTTCAATCTAACAGCTTTAACTGAACTTCTGCAGATGCTAAGCTATTATCTATGTTACAGATTGTGGAACTTGTCCTAACTATTATAGAAAGGAATTCTAAATCTAGTAAACACAAATGTAGTCACTTAAAAAAATATGATAACCATCATTTGGAAAACATATCCATCAGGATTTTCCATTTGTTTTTTGTTTTGATTCCATGCTCACCAGAAATTGTTTGGAACCTTCTAATTATGTGAAACTCAGCATGTCTAAAATAAGATTTATAACCCATCATACAAACTGTGAGTGATATACTGTTCTCCTACAATGGGCATTGTCTTAGTAAGTACTACCTCATCTTTTCAATTACTCACATCAGAAACTTAGGACATTCAAGCACCTTCTTCCCAGCCCAAGTGCTACCTGGGTATACTTATGGTTTGCATCCAATTCCCTCCTTCCCTACTGTAAAGACCCTAGTCCAAGCACACAATCCTCACCCCTAGACTTCTACAATTCTAGCTAATTGCCCTGCAACACTTTCAGCCTCGTTACCTTTCCAAAATGCAAGCTGGATCTTGTTCTATGTGATCTGCTTTAAACCTTCAGTTGTTTCTCAGAAGACTGACAATACTTAGCAAGGTTTGTATGACATGCAGGGATTGTGGTGTTCTCTCTCTGGCCTTCTCCAGAGCTGCACCTCTCAACCAGGAGTTCTTGCTACTGATCTTTTCTCTGATGCTCGGCCCCTCGCCCAAAAGGACCCTTCAGGTAGAAGAGCTCCAACCTAATAGCTGTTCCCAACAGCCTAAATGCGCCTTCAGTTGGCCCTGGTATTGCTTACTCATTCCTTAGGTCTCAGTTAAGTGTCCTTTCTTCAGGGAAGTTTGGTGAGGTCAGTATTTTTTTAAGTATACTCATAGAAACATGCTTCATTTCTTTATCTCACTTATTAATTAGGCTCTCCATTTTTATGACTTTGATTAATATCTGCCTTTCTCACCAGACTTAAAAAGAATGGATCTGTTATTTCTCACCACGATAGTCTCAGGACCTGCTTAATTGCTGTCTCTTTTATTTTTCTATTATTATTTGTTTATTTATTTATTTTGCTGTGCTGGGGATCAAACCCAGGGCTTCATGAATGCTAGCCAAGCACTCTACCACTGAGCTATACTCCAAGTTGATTGTCCTTTTTAAAGTTTATTTTAAAGGAAAAACTAATATCTTATCTGAAATATTACTCAAAATCAGTATATTGATTGACTATTACACAACTTTTCCTATGATGATTCAAGATCTTTATTGTTAAAAATACTGTAAAAAGTAAATTTCTTAAGTTTCTTTTTAGCATATAAGGATATCAACTATTATGTTAAATAATCTAATGATCTGTTGGGGGAAAAATGAGATGATTTTGAAATTTTCAAAGGAAATTTGAATTTTTTAATGCTCAGTAGAAGACCAAGTGATTAGTTCAAATATCACTCCAAATATAGGAAGTATTTAATAACAATACTTTTTTGATTGCCATTATTGAGAACTTATCACCCATCAGTAGTAAAAAAGAAGTTGAAATGCATTATCCCATTTAATTCGCACAGGAATCCCCCCCACCCCCCCACCCCCGTAGCCACCTGGGAGCATGTCCGTTTTATCAATGAAGAAACTCAGCAGATTAAGAAAGTGGCCAAGAAGCTGAGGGTCCAAGTGCTTGCACTGGGGTTCACACCTTTGGCAGTCTGGCTCCAGAGCTTGTGTGTTGAATCCCTTAATGAGAAAAGTGAGAAGCAATTATTTTCATTATTTTCATGAAGCCAGATAGTTTCACCAAAGAAAAATGATCTTACATTTGGAAGAATCTTTGAACACAAGGAAGAATTATTTAGAAGCATTAAACATTTGAATAAGTTACCTTTACAAGTAAGCTGCGTATGTATTTTGATCACAGAATGGATAGGAATATAGCCCAGAAGGGTCAGTCAGTAATATCATTAAAGGCAGTGCTTGTACTCTTTTGAAGTATCCTCTAACTTTTCAACTCTGAAAGGCTGTAATTGCTATCTTTTGTCTCCAACCTTTTCCCTGGTTGAAAGTTTGCCTACCATAGTCAACTGTACATTATCCCATGGCAGCTTATCCAAGGCAAGTCTTGCTTTATTGAGTTTAGTAGTCACTTTGCTTAATGACTTGCTGCATTAACAACTTGGCATGCCCTTCATCCACAGTCAGCACCTACTCAGTTTAATTACTTGCTTTGTTGACATTGTGCTATCTTCAGGGAAACACTGTGAAATCCAAAACTTAATGTCTTAGTCCTTGCACGCTGCTATAACAGAATACTTGCAACCAGGCTAATTTATAATGGATAGAAATGTATTGGCTCATGGTTCTGAATGCTGGGAAGTCCAAGATCCAGGGGCTGGCTTCTAGAGAGGGCTTTCTTGCTGTGTCATTACATGGCAGATGGGCAAAGAGCAGCCAATAGAATAAAAGGGGCTGAATTCATCCTTTTATAACAAACCCATTTCCTCAATATTGACATTAGTTCACCCACAAGGGTAGATACCTCATGACATGTTCACCTCTCATTAGACCTCACCTCCCAACACTGTTGTATTGAGGATTAAGTCCCCAACACATGACCTTTGGGAGACACATTCAAATTATTAAAATTAACTACCTCCACTATTAGCACCATTTCTCACTCTTTTAAAAATATGAGATTATAAATGATGTAAGAAGAAAGATATAAAACAAGAATATGAAGAAGTTAGCATGGTCAATATGAGCATTTGATGAACTCAAAAGCATGAAAAAAAGATAAAAGATGACACTATGATTCAATACATCAGAAAGGCAAGAGAATATACCAATGGTGTTAGAAAGACTAAATTGTTCTTCACAACTATCTTGAGGTTTGCTTAAAATATGCTAAGGATATTTTAAAGAAGTTCTTTGAAGAAGTAGATTATATATAGGGGCTGCAGCTGTGGCTCAGTGGTAGAGCACTTGCCTAGCATGTGTGAGGCACTGGGTTTGATCCTCAGCACCACATAAAAATAAATAAATAAAATTAAAGGTATTGTGTCCATCTACAACTAAAAAGTAAATAAAATAAAAATGAATTATAGAAAAGTAGTTTTATATATATTTAGTACTGGAGTTAAACCCAGGGTTACTTTATAGAGGAACTATATATCCAGCTCCTTATGTATTTATTTATTTATTTATTTAGAGACTGGGTCTTGCTACATTGCTGAGGGCCTTGCCAAATTTCTGAGGCTAACCTTGAACTTGTGAACCTCTTGCCTCACCCTCCTAAGTAACTAGGATTATATTGTTAAACATATAAAAAACCCAACTTTATGAGGCAAATTGTGTGTGTGTGTGTGTGTGTGTGTGTGTGTGTGTGTTGGTTAGTGTTTTGTATAGGAAAGCATGCTAATATCAGGGCCCCCATATCTCTTACCTGGCTTCTCTATAGAGTGACTGCTGACTCAGTCCTGCTTCAGGAAAGCCTTTATTCCACCATGGGCTGTAAGACTGAGACTGATGGCTCACACTTGCTTCTGAAGAACACTCGTCAAAGGCCTTCAGATCTTAAAATCCACAGGTTCACCCTAGCCAAAAGCTGTATGTCTGCCTGTTTTATCTGGGGGGAAAAAAAGCCTTTCCCTAGTTCTCTATTGAACCACAAAAGGAAGGAAAACAAAGGATGAATTGTGTCTCTGTCTGGACTCTAGGCAAGTTCTCTGCAGGATTGTCTTTGGTTTAGATTATAAGAGAATCCCATAGTAAGGAGTTTAATCTTGTGGAATTTGAGACCAAAAGGTCAGGAACTCCTCTATACATCTGCCAACCCATGGGCTTCCGTAATGTTTTAATAAAAAAGAGCATCTGGTACATATAACCAGTTCGCAGATTTGATTGTCTTCATAGGACAGTGCTAGTGGCCCAAAATGACCAATGACTTTCCTGCCTGTGAAGATGTACATGAAGATATAGATATTATCATTCCCAAAATGCACTGAAACTCTAGTTTTATGAGATTTGGTTGCCTTGGGAATTATTAGTTTAATTCTGTCTCACCCTCAAGTTCACCACAGGCTTTGTCTATAGAAACAATATGAATGATGTTGTAGGAACAGTCTGAACCCTGGTCCTCTCACTTGACACCCTGTCCCGCCCCAGACTGTAATCTTTCATGAAGCCAAGGGGATTCTGTCTGTCTTTTCACTGTTGCACTAGAATCTTTGTTCACAAAGTAAATGCTCAACAAATAGGCAGATGAATGAAAAATAAATTAATGGCTTAGGAGTGACTATTTTCTTTTTTTCTTCAGGATCCTGGAAATGCCACTTAATCCCTCTGTCCCCAAATATGGCTGTACTTCAGGATCACCTCAAGAACTTTTTAAAAAACAGGGATGGATCCTTTTATACAAGCATTCCAAATAGCAGTTTATAAAACTTCTGCAAGTGATTGTGATATGATGCAAAATCTGAGAAACAAGAATTTAACCTGTCTGGCCTCAGTTTTCTCATCTAAAAATAGATGACGCTGCTATCTCATTAGATTTAAAGATCAAATGCAAAAGAGTTCAAAGTAATCTAGCAAAGAAGGGACTGTGCAAGGCAGGACAAGAATGGAGGGCAACCAAATAGACCTGCCAGAAAGAACACACATACTATTTCACAACCCAAATGCTTCTCCGTGACACAGACATGACTCATCAGATTCTAAGATTTAAATAGGATCTGAATGTCTCCTGAATAAATCAACCCGTCACCTCTTTGCCTATAAATCTCCCACATCACCCTTCTGCTAAACTTAGAAACAAAGAACTTATTTGATGTAAAATGTATTTGAAAGTTACTAGAAAGACCTAACCTTTTGGAGCAAAGATCATCATCTGACTTTATTTCTCCACTTGCTCAACTGTCATCACTGGTCATTCCAATCCCGTGCAATTTGATGCCTTTGGGTTACTAATCTTCAGTCTTGCATCAACACAATTGTTGCAGACACCCCTGGATCCCCTGAATCCCCTTTATTGCTTCTGTGAACCCATTCCCCAGCTCCTGCACACTCAGCTCCTAACCTAACTGGCCAACCTTCTTCTTTAACTACTTGTGGGATACAGGATATCCTAAGGCAGGATGCATTGAGAGCCAGAAGTAGGTGCAGGAAAGTTGATGTCCTTTTCCTCTTTCCAGGACAGCAGATAGCCAGCCCCTGGGTAGTAGAGAAGTATGAAAGCCCAAATGACCTCTTTGAGGCAGAATAAACTCTACAGTGTCAATTACACCCCAGAGCTCCCACGCAGTGATGCTGAGAATGAAACTTTGCCTATAATTGCACGCTTGCTGGGCTTCTTCCTCCTCCTATTCTACTCCTCCAACTCCCTTTCTGGTTTCATGTTCAAGAGCTTCATTGATAATCATTCGCCCACAAGTCTTCATTTCTCATAACATCTTCTTATTCAACTATAGGTATTATAATTTTAAATTGACTTTTCATTTGCATTTGTCTGATTCCTTCATGGTATGTGTGTCTGTATGTCCATAACAGTTAAGTCAGCTGATTTCTTCTTTTGTGATTTCAAGTTCTTTGTCCATCCAGTAATTCAGATTAGGCCCTTTTTATGTGTGATTTACATGTGGGCAAGTGTGTAGATTTTAAATATTATACCTCAACAAATTTTTACATGCATACACACCCATATAATCAACTCCCAGACTGAGGTATAGAATATTTCCTGCACCAAAGGCTCCCTGTACCTCCTCCCAGTTGGCAGTAACCACTCCCAAGTAACCTCTTTTCTAATTTCTATCATTGTAGACAAGTTTAGCCTGTTTTACACTTTTTATAAATAGAAACATCCTACATGTGCTTTTTTGGGTCAAGATTCTTTCATTTAACATTATGCTTGGAAAATTCATCCATGTTACATATATAGTTCATTCTTTTTCATTGCCGTATGGCTTTCTATTGTGTGAGTATACCCACCACTTATCTACCCATTCAATCACTGATGGAAGTTTGAGTTGTCTGTAACTTGGAGCTATTATGAATAAAGCAGCTGGGAACATTCTTTACATGTTATTTGGCAGAGACAAGCACTGATTTCTGGACGCGTTCTCAGGACTGGAATTGCTAGACCACAGGTTGTATAGTTGTCTAGCTTTAGTCAGTGCTATAGCAAACATATAAACAGTCATATTTGTGTACATTTCCAGCTAGTTTATTATATACCTTTTTAATTATAGTTATCTTTTTCTCAAATGTTATTGCAGTATAATTTTCACACATAAATTTACCCCTTTTAAATGTAAAGTTTTAAGAATTTTGATGAGGATTACAATTGTGTAACTACCACCACAATTAAGATAAAGACACTGGCATCACCTTATCTTCTATTTTAGCATAGAAATGTTTACAATTCTGCCACATCATATATGACTTATCTTCCATTTATTTCTCTATTTTTAAAAGAACTTTTCCTGTTTATTCTTTTAGATGAACTCTAAAATTCCTCTACAAAATGTTAAAACAAATACCATTGCCTTCTTATTTAAAAACAGAGATAAGAATAGTTCTTGAGTTGCACAGGTCCTCTTAGGAGTCCTGGTCACTTACATGCCGTATGACTTTGGGCAAGCCACTATCCTCTCTGATAATCAGTTTCTTCTTCTGTAACACGATTGCTATAATGGTGCCCGCATCTGGAGATTTTGCAAGAAATGGTGAAAGTAACCAAAATACACTGGGTGCTTGCTACTTGGAGGCACTATTCTAAGCACTTTGTAGTGACTTATTTAAATCTCACCACAATCCTGTAAAGTATATAGTGTCTCTTTCTTACTTTTATAGACACAGAAACTGAAACACAGAAAAGTTAAGTATATTGCCCAAGCCTTGGTCGGGCCAAGAGCCACGTGCTGGCTACAATGGTGCTTCTCTCTTTCACCAATAAGGAGGCGATACAGGCAAAGCTCTGAGCCCAGAGCCCAGCACAAAAGACGCAGATGTGCTGACTTTCATTATCATCATTCATCTTCTTTATTCTCCCAATAAAGTTATATAATTGTCTTCATTTGGGCCCGCACACTTCTTGTTAAAGCTACTCGTAAATATTTTATGCCCTTTAGTTCTACTGTGAATGGAATGTCTCTTTTTCTTATTATGTTTTCCCAGTGGTTATTTTAGGACGTAGAAATAGCTGTGGATTCATTTCTACCATATAGCTAAAAGAACTTTAACAGCACCTTAGCACCATTTAAAATACCCGCCAAACAGCAACCTCAGTTATGGTTGGTGCTTTTTTAATATCAAATAAAGTTAGTAGCTAGACAATAAGGAAAAAAATGAAGATTAGGAATTTCACTTTGGTCAAAGAAGAAAAAGGACAGAGTAGTAAAAGAAATAAGACATTCAGCTAAGAGTTTACACAAAAGTCCATAGTATATTCTGTCTCCTTCCTCAAAAAAATTTTATTCTCAAACTCCTTTTTTCATGTGATACCTTAAAACTCTACTTACAGTTTAAGTTGATTAAATAAAATTCTTAATATCTTCTCATGACTTGGAGAATTCCAAGCTGAACAAATACTTCTTCCCTTCTAGGTCTTCTCGTTTTATTGTTCTTAGTCATCTTATCAGGAAAAAACGGGTTTTGCTTTTTTTTTAAGCTTAGCTCAAACAGAAGCTGACCGTTGTATTTGTTTGGGGTAGAGATCTGGGGTAAAATATTCAAATGTTTTGATTTTTGTATAATACTTATGTCAGGACTTCTGAGGACATTTTAATGCCAGTAAGGTATGACTGCATCAATGTGTTGGAATGATTGATTCACTATTAGTCAGGGGGCCAATGGGAAAAAATGCCACATTTAAAGTTCTAAAGTAGAATAACTTGGAATGTTAATCAAAGGACTCTTTACAAAAGGTGTGGGCAAGGGTGAGGACTAGAAGGTCAGGTGCAGCCCACCAGGATCATTATGGATGAAACTTGCCACCACAGGCCGGAGGGAGGGGTAAAGAAGCAGCAGAAGGCCTGTGGATAAGGCCATGTTATGAAGACTCCAAAAGGACAATCAGAGCCAAACCAACCCAATAAACCTAATAGGCACTCAAAGCCTAATATGGTACAAGAAAAAAAAATATTCCCTTATAACCACTGGATGCATGCCTCTTGACATTAATTAAATGAAGCACAAGAAAACTAACTGATGAATTAATCAACACTTGGGGTTTATAAGTGACAAAAACCTAAGTAAAACTAGTTTACATACAGAAAGAAAATGTACTCAAAATTCAAGAGTGCAGCTGGCTTCATATGCAGCTGGATGTAGCTCAAACAATAGTAAATGATGAAATCTTAATCCCCAGCTTCTCTCTAGATGACCAAACATGAGGAGAACCCTCACCTCCTCTCTCAGACTCCTCATTTATTCCTCCAAAGAGCAGGAGGTGATTTGGGTCTTCTGGTGCATTGGTACAGAAGGAGCTAGAAGCTCAACTTACCAAACCATTAGTTATAACTTGGGAGTCATCCAACTGGGGAATCTAAGAAAAGAACTGGCATATGAGCATGATTCAGCTTCATCTCATCAGATTGTTTATCTTCCATTCTTCTCTCCTGCCTTGAGCTAACCAAGCTGCAATGGAGGGTGAGGTCCAAAGACTCCAGCCATGCCAGTGACTGGATGCAAATCAGATGAATTAAATAGAGTGTTAGTTCTTTGGGCAACAATCAAAAGCCATGAGCTCAATCAGCTTCTCAGTAATGAAGCTGTTTTTGTTTTTTTTTCCCTCCAATTACTCTACCTCTGCATCTCTCGAAATTTGCATCTAAATTTGATCTGAACTTAGAGGAAAAGTAGTATTATATTTTGGAATTCTAAAAAGCCCATCAGCAGTTTTATCAGGATAGTTTCTTACTCTTTCCCTCTCTCAACAATGTTTTCTTCCCTAGGCTTCAGGCTCACACAGATTTTCTTCATTTAGAGGGTAAATAGGGCAAAAGGAAGTTCTAGGTTTATAGTGTTCTTGAAGCTCACAATTTTTGTGAAAAGTTGAATGACTCTGTCAAATATCATGGAGAAATTTTCCATTGGTTCAGCACGATCATGGATCTGTCTTTGGACAAGAATAGAGCATCCTGATTGGCCATGTTTAGTCGGCTCGACTGCTAGTTGCTTGGAATGGGTCAAACTCACCCGAGGCATACGTAATAAGAATGTGGGAAAGGACTACACTCATGAGCAGATTGAACAGAGAGTAACTGGCTTAGTCTCAATAGAAATGCTTTAGTAAGTGTTTTCTTTTTCTTCATATTAGTGGCTATCAACCATAGCTACATATTAAGATTGCCTTGGAGCAAACCATCCAAGACCAATTAAATCAGAGGCTCTTGGGAATGAAGACCTGGGAATCAGCATTTTTATAGTCCCAACATGTTGTCAATGTACAGCCCATGTTTTCAAACATTATCTTATATTGAATATTATTTCTTAGTCTGGACCAATTAAGTACGCCATGGGTCTTGTTCTGTAACCAGCTCTTGTTATTCATAGTAGGAAGACCGAGAATAGAGAGGGACTCTGTGAAGATGAAGCAGTGACACCACTTTTTAATCTTTCTGTATTTTTACACAAAAACATAGCAGACAGAACAACTAAATAGAAAAACTAAAAACCCAGGGACAACATATGCAACCAAACTGGGTGCAAGATATGACTGTAAACCAAGAAATGAGAGTAGATGATGGTTAACCAGTGTTCATGCAGTGGGTACACTGGGAAGCAATTGGGTGTCTGAAAGATTAGAGACAAAATAACCCACAAAATGCAGATGCCTGTTGATTTACAATGGTATTATGTCTACGTAAACTCATCATAAGTTGAAACTAGTGTAAATTGAAAATGCATCTAATCCACTTAATTTACTTAGCATCTCCATTTAACAAAACTGCCCACAGCAGGGCTTAGGATCTTACCCTGTGATCACATGGCTGGCTGCAAGCTGTGGCTCACCACTCGGCATTGCTGGACAGTAGCATACTACAAATTGCTAAGATGCTTTTTCACCATTGTAAAGTGGAAAAATTGTAAGTTGAACCATCATGAGCTGAGGAATTTCCATGGTAGATTTGAGAACAGCAGCTTTCTTCCAGGACAGGACTCTAATTAGAGGAGAAACTCCTGGAGGTGGAATCAAAGTGAGCCTGGCAGGAACAATACAAAATGAAGAAGGAGGGGATCACACCAAAGTGGGAGGAGAACAGAGTCAGGAACATTCACAAAATGGTCACCCCAAAATATGAAGATCAGACACTTAACTTTTAAAAATGATTACCTCTGGCAGTAAAATTTCTGAAATTTTTCACTTCATCTTTATATGCTTCTTGTTATTTAATACTTTATTTCAGCAAGCACAAATTGCTAGAACTTTGAGCATGTATTTTGTAATATACAACATCTGCATGCTACATACATAGATACACACACACATATATAAAACATACAAACAAGTTAAAAAGGACATACGTGTTTATTTTAATTAATAATTAAAAACAGTACTCTAAAATACAAGTGTACAAACTCTCTTATATAAATCCAGAATGCTGTGCAGGTAGGATACATTTGGACAATACCAAAGTCAAACCCTACATATCTTATAAACCCAAACCAGATAATCAAAAAGGAAGTGGAGCTTTTTAAGAAAAACTGCATGAAAAATAGGAAGATTGCAGACACTCAAATTACACCACACCATGCCAATTCTACTGATTAAATCAGTTTTTTAATCAACCTGAAAAATCAAGTAAGCATCAGGAGAATGGGAAAAAAAATGATTGAGAACCTTGAATGAGAGAACACTATAGTGTTGGACTAACAGCTGCAAAAGGGTTGCCTAAATAAGTACCTCTAAAATCAGGTCTTATTCTTGCCTCTGCTCTTGACAGACATGTGAGATGCTTCAAGAACTTACATAATTTCCTACAGTTTCCATGTGTGATTCTTGCCTTCTTCATCCCTCAAAACAACATATCAGAATTCAGGTGAAAGAATCTCAAGTCCCAGTCTTTTGAAAAAGAATGAAAGAAAATCTTGGAAAACTTTAGCATGACTGTTGTCCATAACTATGCAGTGATTAAGGCTTTCCCATCAGAATGGATCTATGTTTGACTGGTGACCCAGGCATTTCCTCCTTCTGTGTCCCCAGGCAAACTATAGCTCTAAGCTTCATTTTCTACATCTGTAAAATGGGTTACATATGTACCCATCTGTACCCATGCTGTTATGATAATAAAATAAAATAAATCATGAATGTAGGACAATGCCAAAAAAATGTTGGCTAATAATTTACTGGTACAATCTGTGTAGATGGCAATACTTTAGTGTAGAAAAAAAAAAATCCACTGAAAACCACTAATCTAAATAGCTTTAAGTTTCATTATTAGCAAAATTATTTAATTGTTTATATATTTCTCTCATTTAGTATTCAGATTAATGCATTATTTATCATTCATTTTTTAAAATGTATATAAAGCACATATAAATTTGTTGGTAACTAGATAGAAAAGGTATTGAGTTTCTCTTTTTTTGTTTTCTTTTTTGATACTAGGGATTGAACCCAGGGATGCTTATCACTGATCCACATTACCAGCCCGTTTTTAATTTTTTACTTTGTGACAGAGTCTTGCTAAATTGCTTAGGGTCTCACTAAATTTCTGAGATTGGCTTTGAACTTGCAATCCTTCTGTTCAAGCCTCCTGAAGAGCTGGGATTACAGGCAAGCACCACCACACCCACTAGGTTTCTCCTTTTTATTTACCCTTGTTTACGTATTATTTAAGTTACAAGGTACTTCTGAAACAAAAGGTGATTTTAAAACCAAAGCAATGCTCTGTCCAGTGGGTGCCTGCCCGGACAGACAGCTCATCTTCCACTTCTGAGCCTTGGCAGGGCCTGGGCGGACTTGGGAAAGACAAGGCTGGCATGTTCTGCCAATCTGTGGGGCAGGAGCTGTGCAGGATCAGACATTGGCCAGCCAATTGCAGAAAAGCTCCAAACTCAATAAATTCATCTGAACTCTTGTGTTTTGAGTTGTCCATGCACCCCCCATACACTTGGTAAACAAGCCACCTGCAATTTTAGTCCCTGGCGTCAGTGGAGTTACAGCAACCACCTGGCTTCCTGCACATGATTGCAAATGACTTGGTTTGAGTGATTTCTCACTGAGGTGACGCCATCAACTGGTAGGTTCCATGTTTGTGCAAAGACTTGGAACCTGTTTTGCATGGCACAGTTTTCGAGTCTGCAATCTTTCCAGTCATTTTTTTTTTTGTCTACAAGCTGTTGGCTCTGAAAATTATTTACATTTTAATTAGGAGTGCTCAACACCCTTCTACAAAGAGAGTCAAGCCGCTTATTTACTTCCTACTGGCAGGCTTCTGAGGAAACAGCTTAGGCAGTTTTGCTGCGCCACTGAACCAAAATAAAGTCACTTGCGGAAGAGCAAAACCGCATTTCTCATTCGCCAGCGTTGCTTCTCTGCTGGGGCTGCTCATGGGGACCCTGAAAAGAGCTACTCTATGTAGCCATCAAACTACTTCCTGATTCTTTTTCTTTTTTCTCTTTTTTCCTAGCAAACTGTTTAACAGGTTTTTTGTGTGTGCATCACTCATTTATTAAGCTTAGCCAGGGAATGAACTTGTCGTTGTGTGTCTTTTCAGATAAGTTTATCTTTTTAGTCATTTAACCTTTTCCTTGTTTACGAAGAAGTATTATTAAATATTATTCAACCTCAACCCCCTGTAAAACAGACAGAAAGCAAACTTCCCTTGACGACACACACCCGTCACCGTGGATTAGTCATAGAGCCCTATGTACTCTGACACCCACAAAGGGCTACAGAGTGGGAAGACTAGTTTGCCCCAACATTAAATAATCCCCCAATGGTAACTTTTGTGCCCTAGTTTCTGTCTCTGTCTCCTCCTTCCCTGACTGACTCCCGGTCTCTTTCCCCATTTCTCACTTGCTATTTCTAATGTGCCATGAACAAGGAAATCAGATAAGCCTATTTCCTAGAGCTGGGAAATCAGACAAGCCTGTTTCCTAGAACTAAAGCTTGACATAATGTTTCATGAGCAAAGTGCATAGACTTCAGTGCATACTTGGCTATTAGGATTGTTTGGGCTGCAAATAACTGACAAACCTTGACTGGTCATGGTTCAAATAAAGAAATGTATTGTCTCTCGGTGCCATCTAGATGTAGGAGTTCCAGTTCTGTGTTAGTCCTCAGTTATTCTGCTGTCTTTTTCTGTGGTTGGCTTCATCCTCTAGCTGGTGGCAATAAGCTGCAGTGGTTGTAGAGGCACACCCTAGATATATCAGCATTCTCAGGAAGGAACCAGAACACTTGCGTTTCTCTTTGAGGAGAAGAATATGGTTTCTAGAGACTCCCCAGCTGATTTACCACATAGGGCCCAGAAACCAATCTTTCCTAAACCAACCTCTGACTAGGGGTACAGGATTCTCATGATTGCTTTAGACTAATCAGCATTCATTCTGGACCAAATAATAATGCTCTTAGGAAAAAGAGAGAAAAAGTGGAAATTGGGAAGAGATCTACAGTGTGTGCTAGAAATGGAAATTGTCTGTTTCTAATTTTTTAAAATAACTTTTCTAGATTTGATTCTGTGTCTATAATTAGTTTAGATGTGGAATATATCACTTTTAGAAAAGTGAAGTATTGTTTTAAGATAAAATCATATGGCAACCAGGGACTTTTAGTGAAAACCTAACTTTGTAACCAGGAATACATAAATGGAGACAAAAGTGTGATATTGAGTCTATGCACGTTACAGCACTCAAATGACTCGACATGAGTGGAAGACTGCACAGTTTATTCCAAGAAAATGTTCAGAGGAAGGGCTGTTGAGTACAGAGGTGACTGTGGCTTTTCATAAAGGCTAAGATACCCTTTAAAAGGCTGCAGTCAAGGTATCAAGTGGCAGGAATGTCCCAGCAACTAGTATTTTCTTCTTGGAGCACATTAGGAAGGAGTTTCAGAGTTGCTTTGGATTTAAGTGAGATAATAATGTGCTGTTTGCTCAAATGAGTCTCTGTCAGAGCAGGAAGCCTCTCTCTCCCCAGACTCGTTATACACAAATGTACTAACTGGTTACAGAAAATAACCATAGGAGGAAGGGCTTATTCTTGTTCCGGTTTTCATTTGACCAAACTTCTGTCAGAACTTCTGTTCCTATATTTGTCTACTGTGCAGTGCAGTGTACCATTGAACATAGAGGAACTCATCATATTGTATGTGGGCACATTCCAGAAGGTGGATTGGCCCCAAGACTGATGAAAGCATCCTTTTTGCTTCACATTTCAGTGTTTTTATGAATCATCAGCACATCAGGCCCTGACTGGAAATGCCAAGATGTTTCAAATTTCACAAACTACAGCAGATAATTTGGCTGAAAATAATCTGGCCAAAAGAAATTTCACCAAATAAAATTTGATCAAATATACAAGTACATATAGTTTAATTTTAAAATTTAGTTTAAAAGCTATTTAGTCAATAGAACAATTGGTACAAATAATACTTACATGAAGTGAATAAACAAAGCCAGTGATTATTTTAATGTTGACAGCTTTGTTGTATCTATATCACAAGGTAGATTTCAGCTCTCTTTGCATCTTAAGCATTTTTGTTTGGTTGTTATAACTAATTCCTTTTTTTGCCAATTACTTATGCTCTTTGCTTCTTACAATACTGAAAAATTAGAAAAAAGAATTCTATAGCAACAATGTATATTTGGAACAACTGAAATAACCAACAAAAGTGGATGGACTAACACGACCTAAATATTAATTAATAGGGGAATCCATTAAAACTAAGAATTTTTATATATTTCCAAACTTCATTTTACTATTAATATTTTTGTTAATTTTCCCTTAGTATAAAAGTAATGTTTTACAATTTAAAAAATAAAAAAATGTAGATATACAAAAATAAATGTCTTTTTAATGTACATACACATATACACACACATATATGCATACTCATGTAAATACACACATGAACACATTCACATCTGACCTTTGTGAAAAAGGTTCATGCTATAATTATGTTTTATAATTTCCTACATAAATTCTATATACAAGGCATTAACTATTAGACCTGTGGATAATTTCAACAACTATTCTATTGGTCAGAAACAAGTTAAGATTTATTATAGCTATAGTGGAAAAATTGAGGTGTGAACAAAATGCTCAAAGTCACATGAAAGGTTACAATTCAACTTCATGATTACTACTAATTATTAATGTTTTAAAAATTCAGTTTCAATCAATTCAGAATTTTAACCAGATTATCTTATTGCCAATTTTCCTTGGACCATATTCTTCTATTTGCTAGTGGACAATTTACTCTTGAGCAAATCAATGGAAGATTCAGGGTCAGTTCAGTTTTGAGCTAGGTCATCCTTCCAGTGTCACCTTGCCTGAGACATCTCCATCAGTCATTTCCAATCCACTTGTTCTGAAGCATACAACATCTGGGTGTTCAAATTAGAGATACACTGTGGGCCTTGTTCCAAGAAAGAATTTCAGGTGACCTTCACAAATATATTCAATAGAGAAAAATAAAAAATAAGGGAAACTAGGTGGAAAGTACACAGGAACTCTCTATTCTATGTGCAAAACCTTTCTGTGAAGTCAAAACTCAGTTCAGATTCAAAGTTCAAAAAATGCAACCTAGAATACAAGGATTCAAGAGAAAACTTTGCCCTGAATTAAGAGAAATCAAACTGTGGACATAGAGAGAGAGAGAGAGAGAGAGAGAGAGAGAGAGAAGAGAAGAGACTAATGAGAATTGGTACATATAGCAGGGCAAGTTCTAGGGTTTACACAGCTACTATAGTTGAGTTGTGCCAAGATAAAAACATGATTATTGTAAGAACCACATTACATCTTTAAAAAAAGAAGAAGAAATTAAGAAAATCTTGCACTTAGATCTAAGAGAAGTTTTTCTGTGGGTTTTCTCAGAATGAAAGTAAAGTGATACAGGGTTTAACAACACCCAACAGCACACTAACTCTAAACAAAACAATGTCTTCTAGAAGAATCTCAAACGTAAGACCTTGCATTGATAAGCAGGAAGGCAACACCCTTAGATTTTTGTAGTCATTTGAGATATTTTAAAAAATTGCTTTAGACAATTTTCTCTTTAAAAGAAGAAAAAAAGCCTACTTGTGGAGAAGAGTGGAGTAAAGGATGTTTAAGAAAATATTAAACCCTCTGCCTTGTGAAGAAGCCTTTAAAGAATTAAATACTAATGCAGGCAAGTTGAGGTGATAGGTCAAGATTTCACAGCTATTAGCCAGGGGTGAAAAGAGACTCAAAGTGGGTAAGTTTATTTTTTTGCTGTTTTTATTTAAATATTCTATTTATTTATTTTTAAATTATATCTTTATGGTTGTACATAGTAGTTGGGTTGAGGTGAGTAAGTTTTTAAAAGAACTAGAGAAGGATGGTACACACTTTCCAACATGGCACTCGGCACACCCAGGCAGCAAGCATCCCTTGCACTGTTTATTGGTTGGCTTCTTTATCTCAGTCTGTTAAAAAAGAAAGGAGGCTCAATTTCCCAAGCAAAATCAGAACGTAGCAGGAGTTACTTTGGAGCCTTGTCTATTTGCCTCCTCCTTCTATCTTTCTCTTCTCCCAATTTAAAAGGATACTGCATCCAGGTTGAAAGAAGGATGTGAACAGCACTGCATTCAGGAGGTCCAACCGTGTCTAGGGGAAGGGTGCTTAGAACACGGCCCTGGAGCCCAGAACAGAGGTAAACCCCTGAGAGAGCAGAATCTAGTGAATTCCAACTGAGAGAAAGATTTCATGTGCCCAACTCTAGTTTTAGAACCTCCCCTGGTGAGCCAGGCCAGGGAGAGGGCCTGATTCCCCTTCAGATCCACAATGTGCTCCTGCCTTTTCCCCATAAGAGATCTAATCTTCACTTGGCATTATTTACTTCACCTTTAGTGTGAAGGAGGTTGGTTTTAAAATCAGAATTGGCCCTTACTGAGGATGCTAGAAGGCAATCTTAGAGTATATGGGGATTGGGAGTGGTGAGAAATTGTATAAGGTTCCAAATTTCCTGTTGAAAATCCTAGGACTGCCAGGAGTTATCCAGTCGCCCTGGGCACAGATCTCCTAGCCCAGTTAGCTCCCTCTGTCCTTACTCCTTTTTTCTTATCTTCCTTCTGCTCCAAGGTGCTGCGCATGCAGCCTCCATTCTTACTGAAATTTCTTCTGCAGTCTTTGCTCCTGCCCAAACTTAGGTCTCTTCTTCCCACCCCTCATCCAAAGCATGATAAAAGCCTTGCCACCCTGGATTGGTCCTCACTCCACCTCCAGAAATTTGTTCCTGGTTTATTTGAAAGTGGTTGGTATATTTCTACACAAGGGAAAATAGGAAGTGAACCCAAAATCCTCAGGGTGGGCCTTGGCAAGTGAGGAAGGTTTGGAAATCCTACCTGCTGCTGAACATAGATCATGACGCCCTCTTCCCTCATAACATAGATTCAGATTAAAAAAAAAAAAAAAGTAAAGTTCCCTCAGACCACTCATTTATTTACTGCCAAAGTCAAGACTAGAATCTACCTCAAACAAATATCACCCAATTAGTGTTGCTGCTTCCATTATGCCAAATGGAGACAGGAAAAAACTCATAATGGTCTTTCCAGAAATGCCCATGCTAACAGGAATGTGAGAGAAACATTAGGAAAGTTTTCCACTGAAATTTTTTACAGTGAAACTACCAAAGTCCAGGTTTCTTGGGGAAAAAAAAAAAAACTTGTCTTGACCGTGTAGAATAATATTAATTCAGGATATATCCATACAGGGCAAAATGTTTTATAAATATTATTCAAAAGCTTAAAATATAGATCATATATATATGATATATGCATATGATATATATATCATATATATTGCTATTATATATATTGCTATTATATATATTGCTATTATATATATATATATATATTATAGCAGTGATTTTAAAAAGAGGTCAAATTCCTCCAAGCAGTTATGTCTCCCCAGAATTAGTCATTGTTTTGATATTCATGGTCAACTGAAAATATTCTTTCTGTATCTATCAAGTTGGTGAAGGTTTCTTAGGGGAAAAAAAAAGTTTTTCTATTTTAAAACTGAATCACAACACATATGCATAGATATCAGTTTCTAGAAGATCTATTTTAAGCAGTGTATGAAATGGCACTTAAAATAAGCCATTTCGTCAGAGTTGCCTCCCTTGCCTGAAAAAAGTATTGATGATAATCTAGTGATTTGATTATTCAGTCCAAGTAAACAAATGTTTGGAACCTTTTTGTTTCTGTGTAGGACACAAAGATGCTGTGCTCACAGAATTTGCCATGGAGAGGAGAGGGATGGATGAGATTGCGGTAGGACAGCTGTCAAGGGAAATGGAACGAAGTAAAGAGAATGGACTAGGAGAGTACAAAGGTCCATGGGGATTCAAAAGAAGGAGGATTGGGTACACAGTGACACATGCCTGTATTTCTAGCAGCTCTGGAGCCTGAGGCAGGAGGATTGCAAGTTCAAAAGCCAGTCTCAATATTTTAACAACAAATATTGTTAAAAACAAATTTTTTTTAACTTATAATCAATCAGGGATTTAGCAAAGGCAGCTATAGAAGTAGACTCTTGGGGGTTTGCCTTAAAGTCTGAGAGGGATTGAAAAGAAACCATTCCTGAGCTTAGCTACAATACAAACACTAGAAAACATTAAGTATTGGCGATAATGATTTTTAGAAGATTGTGTAAATGTTTTAATTTCCCTCCTTCTAAAAACATCTCTTTTCTTGCTGTGGTGAACCTCAAGTGACTCCAAGTCCCTAGGTCCCAGACACTTGTGGCAGCCTTTTTTTTTGTACCAGGGATTGAACCCAGGGGTGCTTAACCACTGAGCCATATCTCCATCCTTTTAGAAAATATTTTATCGAGAGACAGGGTCTCACTGAGTTGCTCAGTGCCTCACTAAGTTGCAGGGGCTGGTTTTGAACTCAGAGTCCTCCTGCCTCAGCCTCCTGAGCAGCTGGGATTATAGGCGTGCACCACCACAACCAATTTATGGCACCCTTCCAATATAAAAACAGAAGGGTTGGCATCCCAGTAGCCTGGGAACCTTTTGCTTTTGTGTCAAGGACACTTCCTTCTCCTCTCCAACAACCCACATTGGATGGATCATTGCTTGTGCTTTATACTGAGGAGGGAGTCACTTTTGGCTTAACTCACTCATTCAACAAACATTCATTGAGCATTGGCTGCATTCCAGGCCTCACCAAGTATGTGTAATAGAAGGGTGAATATAAATCATCAAGGAAATGCAAATCAAAATCACAATAAGATATCACCTCATACCTGTTAAGGTATATTACTTTTTAAAGATGTATTATTTTTTAAAAAGGCAAGTGTTTGTGAAGATATGGAGAAATGAATCATTGAGCACTATTAGTGGGAATGTATAATGGTGTAGCTGCTATAGAAAACAGTATGGAGAGTTCTTCAAAACATTAAAAATAGAATTACCATATGATCCAAACAATCCCACTTCTGTGTATGTACCCAAACAATTGAAATCAGGATCTTAAAGACAGACCAGCATACCCATGAATTCATTGCAGCATTATTCATAATAACCAAGCTATAGAAACAACCTAAATTTCCATCAGTGGATGAATGGATTAAGAAAACAAGGTATATAGATACAATGGAATATTGCTCAGTATGTAATAGAAGGACATCTTACCATTTGTGACAATAGTGATGGACCTGGAAGACATTATGCAAAGGAAAATAAGCCAGTGACAGAAGGACAAATACCACACGATTCCATTTACATGAAGCCTCTGAAAGAGTCAAGCTCAGGAACAGAAAGGAGACTGTTGCCCAGGGCTTGGGGGAGGGGAAGTGGGGAACTACTGCTTACTGGGTAGGAAGTTTCAGTTATGTGAAATGAATGAATTCAAAAGATTTGGTGTATAACATAGTGCTGGAAGTTTCAGTTATGTGAAATGAATGAATTCAAAAGATTTGGTGTATAACATAGTGCTGGATAGTTAACAAAACTGCATCGTGTATGTAAAAATTTGTCAAAAGAGTAGACCTCACGTTATTGCCCTTACCTCGATAAAAAATATTAAACAACAACAACAAAAAGGTGAGTACCTTTTCAAGAAATCAGGTATACACAAAGGTGTCAAATGATATGAAAATGAAAAAGTAGCTGGAGTGACAGGGTCAAAGAATGAGACCACCTGGGTAGAACAGTCTCTAGAGATATTGTTGGAAGTAAATTAAGCTGCCCAGATGAGACTCTTAGGCACATTGTTTTCTAAGTACTCCAAATTAGAATAATGTGTATATCATAATTTTTGCCAGTTTGATAGACAAAAAAATAGTATATTGTTTTCTCCGTGGGGCTGGAAGAACATCACAGGCTCCTCCCCAAAGTTCATGCTCCTCTAACTCCTGGCTGGTCGCTGCATGGGAGTGCCACGTTGTACCTGGCTGCTCTGGAGCAAGCTCCAGGATATTTTTCAAAGGCAACATCAAAAGATGAAGTTAAATATCAGGTCCCTGAGGGCTTCCCATTCTATTTTTGGTCTGATGAAAGGAGCTGTCTTTTGGTAGGGAAGAGATCAGTGGTGCAGAGGATCTCATCCTTTTAGGTAAGACGTGTTCCTGTCAAACCAGGCACCCTCTGTCTCCTGGGATCACAGTAGTGTCATTCCCTACATGCAATATGGTCCAGCAGCATTCATGTGACAGCAGGAGCACACACTGCCTCCAGTGAACACCCCCCTCACAGAACCAGCTACATGACAGGAAGGATGGTAGACACAGGCACAACTCCTAATGAGCCATGAACTTCCCTGTGTCTAGTGTGCCCGCAACTGGAGAAAAACCCGGCAATACACCTCTGCAATTGTTAGCCCCGAACCCTGCACCATAGTGAGCCACTTTCCTTACTTGCTCATTAAAATACATGGGTTGGTGACACGTAGCCCCTTTGGGATACATAATCAGACAAAGATGACCTACAGCTAAATACAATTAACCCGAAGTCCTTATCTGTTGTGCTGTTTTTTAAAAGGTTTGTGGAGGTATAATTAACATACGATAAAATTCACCCATGTTAAAACATATGATTTAATGACTTTTAGTAAATTTGCAGTTGTGTAAAATTTGCCAACCTCCCATCAGCCCCAAAAGATCAATTGTGCCCATTTATAGTCAACTCCTATTCCTAAACCAAGCCCCCAAATGAGCACTACTCTACTTTATATTAGAGATTTGCCTTTCCTGGACATTTCACACAACTGGAATCATACAATATGTGTTGTGTGTGTGTGTGTGTGTGTGTGTGCATGCACACACGCGCATCTGGCTTCTTTTAATTAGCATAATGCTATAGAGGCTCTTCAACACTGCAGCATGAATCAGTACTTCTTTACTTTGTATTGCTGCAGAATATTTCATTGTATGGTGTGTTAGTCAGCTTGCATCTCTTTGACCAAAATACAAGAAGAACAACTTAGAGGAGGGAGCATTTATTTGTGGCTCAAGGTTTCAGGGGTCCCAGTCCATAGACAATGGAATCCATTGCTTAGGGCACAAGGTAAGGCAGGACATCACCCCAAGGGGCGGAGGAAAGCAGCTCACCTCAAGATGTCTAGGAAGCAAAGTGAAGGGAGGAGGAAAGGGTCTCCTAGGGAAGATGAACCCTTCCAGGTCATGCCCCCAGTGGCCCACCTCTGCAGCCACACCCCACTTGTCTACCCTTACCACCCATTCAGTCCATTCAAAATAGGAGGAACCAATTAGGTTCCAGCTCTCACAGTCCAATCATTTCACCTCCAAACATTCCTGTGTTAACATAGGAGTTTGGGGGGTTCACCTCATATTCAAACTATAACACATAGATAGATCACATTTTGGTGTGTTTGTCCACCAGTTGATAGACGTTTGACCTATTTTCATTTGGGGGTTATTAGGAATAAACCTGCCATGAACATAATTACACATACCTTTATAGAAACATGTTTTCATTTATTTGGGGTAGATCAGATATCTAGGAGTAGAATTTCTGGGTCACATGGCAAGTTTAATATCTTAGGAAACTGCCAAGTGTTTTCCAAAGTGGATGTGCCATTCCACTTTCCCACCAGCCATTTATGAGGGGTCCAGTTTCTCTATAACCTTGATTAACATGTGTTATTTTATTTTTTCAACTATAGGCTTTTTAGTGGGTTTTTGGTTTATAAGACTCAAGGTCTTCCTACTCCTCAAGTTCCAGAATCCAGTATGGCTGAGTTTTGGTTCATAACCACCTCAGACATTTAAGGCTGTGGTCATTTGGGAAGAGCATGATTGTGGAAGATGGTCAATCACACACCTGCTGCTATAAGAAGGAAGAGGCAGAGCAAGCCAGACACCTACCTCTATTGTCTGAGTAAGGCAAGAAAAACAGTTTTTCTAAGAACTACAAGTTTCTTGTGGATTAGAAATCATTTAAACTCAGTCATACCATGAATATTTATGAACACCTGTCTTGAGGAAACAAAGGTATTTCTCATATACTATAGAAGTAAGATTTAATTTAACCAATGTGTTTTTACCATGTTGTGAACAAAGCATCATATTGGAAGATGGAGTTAAACAAAATCTCTGATGAAAGAAGTTTAAAATCCTCTCACCACAGTGTGTGGATGTGGGGAAAAGAGGTAGGGTAGGGGAAGGAGGTAGGATGGAGGGGAGAAGTACCATTATCGCTTTGCTGAGTCACAGCAACTTGGCCTGGTGTAAAGGTGTAAGAAGTTCAGCAAATGCTTGGAAAAAAATTAATTTGGGGTTAATGATTATAATCTCAAAGTCAGTCTTACCTACTGCTAATTCTGAGAGTCTTGAACTGCATTGGTATTAGTATCCTTTAAGAAACTTCTGAATGAACCATTCATGATTCTTGGCTCATGACCTTAACGCTATTTCAGGGTTTGTCAACATCTTATGCAATGAGTCAGAAAAGGCTAAGAGAAGGTGAGACTGGAAAGTGAGACAGTTTGGTGAACACATAAGACAGGTTTGCCTTGTAGGGTTCCATTGGCTCCCCTGTTCCCAAAATAGTAGCCTTTTCTACTAACCCTGAGTTGAGAACCTGTGGTATGATGGAGCCCTCCAAAGTCTGTTCAGGTAGCAAAAGCCAGCTGTGTCCATCTGTCCCCAACTCCATGTTAAGTGTGATCCACAACTGGCAAACACTAGGCATCAGGCCTTATCCTTACCCAGAAGCTCTACCAGCATAGCTCAGCTGTGCCCACTCTCCAGCAAGGCATTCTGGGGAATTTCCTTTGAGCTTAAGGAAGGGTTTTGAGAGTTACCTCGGAAGGCAGTTGCAACCTGCACCACAAAGGACCAAATGGATTAACAAGGAGGAAACAAGAATAGGTATAGTAAGACTTTTTCTTTCTAGAAAAATGATAGCAATAGAGTGCCTCTGGATTTGACACAGCAGCTAACATTTACTGTGGAAGCAGCCATGGGAGTTAAACTCACAATCCTGTAAAATGGATAAAACAACTTCACAAATAACTATGATGTGAAACTAAAAGTGGTCAGAGGCCCAAAGTACAAACCAAGAGATTTTTCAGAGGAAGGTGAGGCTGAGTACACAGCAGGCGCAAGCTGTGGGGTGCAGAGAAAGGCCCAAGCTACACGCAGTTTTGAGGCCCTGGTGTGCCAAAACAGGGACATAAAAGGCATGATATGTTTAAAATGTTTCCACTAAATACATTACTACTTTTGTCATGCATACACACAAAAGACAATGCTATACTATCACACTACTCATAAAAGCATTACAGAAATCGCTGAAATATTAGTTCACTGTGCACTAGAAGGTATGTGGTTTAAATTAAAAGTTGTTTGATAAACATTTTTGACAACTGCTAATGAATTTCAGTGACTGTTTGTTAAGCCTCTCTGGGAAGTAAATACAAATCTAAGGACCATCATGAAAGGAAAGCCTTTACCCTCAGAGCTGGGATTAAGTAATGTCTTCATGACTTCTGTTATGGTTCAAATACTAGATGTCCCTCAGAAGCTCATGATTATATTATGAAAGCTGTGACCTAATCAATGGATTAAACCACTTGATAGATTAATAATTTGAAGAGACTACTGTACTAGACAGGTAGGCTGGCTGGAGGAAGTAGGTCTCTGGGGGCATGCCCTTGGGATTATATGTTGTCCCCCGTCCTGCCCCTTTTCTCCCCCGCCCTTCTCTCTTATTCTAGGATGCTTCAACCTGAGGAGCTTTCCTCAGCTGTGCCCTTCTGCCATGATGTTCAGCCTCATCTTGAGTTTAGAGCAATGAAGTCAGCCACCCATAGACTGAACCTCTGAAACCAAGATAAACTTTTCATCCTGAGTCATTCTTGTCAGATATTTTGGTCACAGCAACAAAAACCGAACACAACTTCCAAGCAGTACCTTGCCTGTCATATACAGAGAGAAGCATTTATTCAGCAAAACTGGGAAGTTTTAGTTTTGCATAGGTGAATGACTCTCATAAAGGAAGACCGTCTCCTTCAAAGCCACAAACAATTTTACATATAGTCAATTGGAAAGTTTCTAGTTTTTTGTTATAAGCTTTTGAAAATAATATCTCCTACTGTTGACAACTCAGGAATGTCATTATTATCTGCTCTCATTGTGTGACAGGGTAATTGACAGTAGAGTTTTGCCCTTTTCAGATTCTCCTGCTGCCCTCTCCCTGCTGGGGGTGCTTCCTGCTGTGGTCAGCACATCTGCCCCTACCTGCATGTCATTTTTTCTAGTTGGCGGTTGCTCTGCTGCCTTTTGGGGAATCAGATAAGCATCTTGTTTACATGTGTTATGAAGAGTCTGTGAAGTGAGAGAGGGACCTGCAACCCCTGACACAAATGAGCCTTCATATCTGCCTTTTTCTCAGGCTGCATAGTCTTAGGCAGTGTTTGGGAGCTTTGCTGTTGCTGGAAATCTGACATCTATATGAGGAATCGATCGACTACCTGTTAGGAACTGAATTGTGTGTCCTCCTCCACCCATTGTTGAAGACCTAACTCCCAGGATCTCAGAATCTGACTAATATTTAGCAAGAGGGTCTTTAGAGAGGTAACTAAACAAAAATGAGTCATTAGGGTAGATCTCGATCCAATATGACTAATGCTCTTTTAAGAGAATAGAACACAGACACACGGAGAGGGAAGACCATGTAAAGACCTGGGAGGAAGGTGGCCCTCTACAAGCCAAGGAGGACTCAGAAGAAACCAGTCCTGATGATAGCCTTATCTTGGACTCTAGTTTCCAGGATTGTGGGAAAATAAATTTATTTAAGCCACAGAGTCTGTGGCCTTCATTATGACAGCCCCAGCAGACTACTATACTAACCAAGCAGCTTTCCCTGTGGTATGGTGCACTGATACCATCTTGTGCCTGGAATAGAGAGGATTCTACCCACAGGCTGCCCTCACCATGCCCACAGCTCAGACAACTCTTTCATCTAACTTGTTGGTAATTATGCTAACCTAAGATTCTCCGGGCACAGAGCTGTCAGCTCATCGAAGAGAAAGGAAGAGATCACTGGGTTTGGCAAATAGATGAGCTTCCATGTATGCATGAATAATGAAAAATTTAAGGGAAAAAATGTTTCATCTATGGGAAAATGCATTTGGAGCTATTAGAAAATCTAAGAGAAGCACTAGGAGACATTGTAAACTCCTTCCTAATAACATCACTTTAATTAGGTGCTGAGACCAAAATTAGGCATAAGGTAGGGATTTCTACACATAAAAAATTTGAGCTTTAAAGTAAATCATTAGAGTATTCTTGGACAAAAACCACAGTGAGGGATGAATATGTGAAATTTTATTTTGAATAATTTTAAAAAGGGTGAAAGATAAAGCGCCAAGATAGTATTTCCTTAGAATAAGTTAAAGATGATCAACCTTTGCCTACTAAGTAATAGACCACATTCTCCCTTCTCCCAATTGTTGGCCAGACAAAAACCTTCATACACACATGAAGTAGATATGTATTAACATACTGATAAGTGGTAATATTCATGGATAATGTTAATGGTTGGAAAATTCCTATGCCGCCCAAGTTGAATCCAAGATGATCAAACCCACCCACCATTGATGCCAAAGCCCATGTCTTAGAGGAAAAAACACATATATGTCCTCATGGAGCACAAAACAAAGACACCCAGAAGTCTTTGCTGACATAGGGTGGCCTGGAGAACATACAGGACAAGGAAGTTATGTCTTTACATAACCTCAAGGGGATTTTATTTGTTATTTCCTTATTACCCTTAAAATCTTCCTGTCTACTCAGAAGGGGTGGCATTTTCTAAGAATACGCTGATAAAAAATATATACTTTTAAACTGTTTCCAAGTGTTAGGAGAAAAAAATGAACTAACTTGGAGCCCTTTGCAGTCATCTTCTACTGAAGAGCTCTGTTCTCATTTCCACCTGTGCCTGTCAATATGCTCCAGCAGAATCTACCCAGCTCCAGGACTGTTACCCCTGGGCCCAGAGATATCCCTTGTACAGTGACTCAAAGGAAAAAAAAAAAAAAAAGCCAGCAGATCCAAACTTGGCATTGTCAAGCCCTAGGGCAATGAGCTAACATTACAAACACATTAGATCCAGACCTGAGCACCTGCAAGCAAGGGCATGGGGCCTGGCAGAGGCTCATGCTAACAAGTCAGATTCCAAAAAACTTGACAGACTGGAAAAGCAATCACAGATGAGCATGACCAGGTGTCCATAAATTGACCACTTAACCTCACCTGATTTTACTTCTCTGGTGACCAAACTAGCAAGAACTTTAGCCATGTAACTCCCCTGCCTCTGAGCTCTAATTAAAGTTTTACTAAGAGCTTTATAATCTGCTCAGACAACTACCATGGAGATGCAAAAGGGATCATTCACACTGCTGCTATAAATATTTTGTTGCTGCTAGTATTATTCCTGAGTCAGAGCACAGTTGGCACCCAGGGCTCTGTTTATGTTAGTGTTTGTGGGGAAGGGAGTCTTTTTTTTGTTTTTTTCTTGCTCACTCTGAAATCCACTGGGGAGGATCCTTCCTTGCCTCTTCCCAGCCTCTTATGGTTGGCTGGCAAGCCTTGGGCTTCCTGGACTTGCAGCTGTGTGGCCCCAACTCCCTGCTTGGTGTCACCACCTCTGCCTCTGCCCTGTGTCTCTGTCTTCACCTGTTCTATTCTTACAGGGACATCAACCACATTGGATCAGGGGCCTACCCCACTCCAGTATGACCTCATCGTAACTAGTTATACCTGCATGACCCTACTTCCAAACAAGTGCATGTTCTGAGGCATTGTGGGGTTAGAACTTCAACGTACCTTTTGAAAAGGGACTCAACCCTGTAATTTACTCCAGGCCCTTTACTATTTTCTTTCTAACAAAATCTAGATTGGGAAGGGAGTCTTTATGGGTACTATGTCCTCCTTCTCTTCTGACAATAGTGCAGGCAATTGGATGCACCGTCACATATGTGTGCAGCAGGGATGATGGCCGAACCAAAACATCCATCACCTCTCCATCCTCCTCCAAACAGAGCAATATGTGTGAGATGAATAGTCAAGGGCAAGGTGGAGCTGCTGTCACAGGGCCACCACTGAGGTGTTCTCCATGTACACACCTTGGTTAGCTTGAGAATTAAACCCAGGCTTCATTCATAGGCTTTTTAGTTCTGAGTCAATGACTTGAGATGTGAGTGTTGAACAATACAGCTGACTAGGGGTTAAAGCTGGGGATTTATCTTTGTAATCCATTTTATTCACAGTCTGAAAGATACACCCACCCACTCTCACACAGAGAGACCCAAACACGTCATCATTGTTTGGCTATTGTACAATTCACTCTACCAGCCAGCTTGGGGTAAAGATTACCAAGAGTCAAACTTTGACCTATTCGATTCTCAAACATAAGCCAAGACATTTATTGTTCAACACAAAAGCTTTGAATGTGAAAATTCAAATCTATCAAATCCAGATTTCTATACAACATGCAAAATATCTTGATAACATTTCTGACATGCAGTCTTGGACTTTGTATCTGAGTATCTCAAGAGAGCAGATAGATTGATTTATTTCCCCTTAAATGTCCATTTCAGGGCCTCTCACTGGCAAGGGTCTCTTCTAAGCCCTGTGCTTAATTTTTGGATCTATAATTTCTATTTTTTTCTTAGAGCCCTCAAAACATATCAGCTTCTGACCCCACAAAAGCTGAGATATGGACAATAATGCCATTCCAAAGAGCAATGCAAAATGCCTCCTTACACTGAAGGTAAATCTGTCTCCCTACAAGTATGCCCCAACTGTCAGAAACTTGTTTTTGGTAACACAGTGATATTTATTCATGAGATTAAGTGATTCATTGAGTGAGAATTTTAGACGGCTGTCTGAAAGTCTTATATCTAAAACCAGTGGCTCTTTTGCCCTAGTAACTTTACCTAGGCCAATCCCTTTTTGTGGAAGCTCTCACCTCCTTTCCTGATTACCTCTTACTTGGCTTTCAGATCTCAAGTCAGATACCTTCAAGAATGTCCTCCCTGGGCTGGGGATAGAGCTCAGCTGGTAGAGTACCTGCCTAGCATGCACAAGGCCCTGGGTTCAATCCCCAGCACCATCAAATTAAAAAAAAAAGATAAAAGAATATCCTCTCTAATTTCCCAGACAAGATCAAATCCATACATGATGTCATCACATCTCACTTCTTGGTGGCACATGTACTGTATTCTTACTCATATATCCATGCTTATTAGATTTGTCTTTAATTCCCCCACCCAACTAGAAAGCATGTGAGGTCACATATCATCTCCCTTTTCTCACTTCTGCAGCCCCAAGCTCAGCACAGAGCCCAGTACACATTTATAGACAGAATCAAGTATGTACAACAAAGGTTAATAGAAGCTGGTAAGAAAGGGTCCTCTAGGTTTAGGCTACCCACAAATTCAGTAAGAACTAAAAAGTCAGTGTGATGAAGAATTAGGTTTTAGTTCATTATAAAGTTCACTTTCTGATAATTATCACTGCCCAACAGTGAAACAGGAAAAGTAGAGAATATTGCTCTGAAATACATGTTCACTACCAGGGATGTTGAAGAGGGAAATTCTATAAAGTGTTAGAGTTGGACTAAAATCAACCAGAAATCTTGTAAGGTTACAGCCTTGAGACAGCAGTTTTTAGTGGCACTTACGATGATCTGCCTGCCTATTGATAGAGTGCTGTGTTTAATGATGACATTATGTAAAACTAAACAGTTTTTGTAAACAAATTTATGTTCAATATAGACAGAAATCAATACATAGGAATGAGTAAATGCAAGTAAATAACAGAAAGATCAGAATTCAGAGAAGCTAAGGTGGCCAAGATTTGTAGACTGAGTACCAGAGAGGAGAGAGCTGCAGAGAGAGAGATGGAGCCCTGGGAATCTACAAAAAGGTCTTTCAAATCTGTGTGTACTATTTATTGTGCATGAGCATGAGAAGAAACCACCCTAGGCTGGGAAAAGAACATAAGAATACATAGACATGAAAAATGTTTGGAACTTATATAAGACTGGGAATAGTTCATGGTCCTTTCAACCAAAGTAAGAAAAATCACTAACGTAAGCCATGTCCAGTAGATGAGGTATTGGTAAACCCTGCTTCACAAGCCAAATCTAGCCCACAGACCATTCCTGAACAGCTCACAAGCTAAGAATGATATATATATTTTTCAAGGATTCTAAAAGCAAACAAACATATGCAACAGAGACTATTTATGGTCTGAAAAGCCTAGGATATTTACTATATGATTTCTTACAAAAAATATGTATTTTGCCAATCCCTGAAATAGTCTCAAGAAAGTTGTCAGCTTAGTAGTGGAGATAAATTATTTACAAGATTAAGGCTGCCTTGGACCCACCCTGAAAACTTAATGGTGATCCTAAAAGAGATCCTAATAATTCCTTGTAGCTTAGATAGCAATGAAAGCAATCCTAACACCATTTGGCGAAAAACAACCAAAAATCTAGTACCATAAGACACAAGATTTACACTGATCATTCCCATTAAAAATTGCCAGCCTTGCAAAGAATAGGAAAATATTACCCTACCTTATTTATTATTGTTGTATAACAAACTATCCAAAAAGTTGATAACTTCAAACAGTAATCATTTCTTATTTTGTTTGATTTCTGTGAGACATGGAAGGACACAGCAGGCGATGCTTCTTTCTGCTTCAGTGTTTGAGGACTAAGCTAGAAGGCTGGAAGTCTGAACTGGAATTATCTAAAGTCTCATTCATCTACCGATTTGGCAGGTGATACTAGCTATTAGCCACATTTTGTGAGAAAAGCATGAACAGAACAGGTCTTATTGCATTATCCTTGCATGTCTCCAAGGCAATCTGGAATTACAACTGACCCTTAGCCAACCTTGGGAATATGGCTCCTGGATGTCAGGGATTGATAATTTTGTGTGCAACTAGAGCAACAGGCTCTGCCATACCAGCTTGTCAGGTTGCTCTGCACAAATATCAAGATTAATGACATGCACTAAGTTTCACTCTGGGGGACTTTAGTTTCAGTTGATGGCTGGTTGCTTAGCAACATACTTATGTGACACTGAGAAAAAAAAATCCTTGGACACTGGGCCTCCAACAGGATTTCTTGGTTTGTGAGTTTTCACACATATTCCTGAACTTTGCATCAGAGAATGCCCACTGATGAAGGAGGACTTTAAAGTCCATACTGAACCTCCCTAGACACTGTCCGGTGAAAACATCTGTCCTATTGATTCTCTCTATATCCTTTGCCATAATAAATATTAGCTGTGAATATAACTTTCCTTTAAGTTTTTGAGCACTTCTAGCCATCACTAAGTTTGGAGTGGTCTTGGGATTCTCAAAACATCATGAAAATATTGATCAAAAAAAAGTTAGGCTAGGCATGGTGGCACATGCCTATAATTCCAGCATCTCAGGAGGCTGAGACAGGATGATTGTGAGTTCAAAGCCAGCCTCAGCAACATAGTGAGGCCCTCAGCAACTTAGTGAAATCCTATCTCTGAATAAAATATAAAAAGGGAAAAGAGTAGGGGATGTGGCTCAGTGCTTACATGCCCCTGGGTTCAATCCATGGTACCAAAAAAGAAAAAAGGAAAGAAAAAAGTTAGATGTATAAGTTAACAGTTGCTGTATAACACATCACCCAAAATGTAGCATAACAACAAACATTTATTATCTCATCTTTTCTGAGTCAGGAGTCTGAGTGGTTTAGTTGGGTGTATTTGACCCAGGGTATATTACCATCTAGGCAATAGGCATGTCTGTGTCAGAATGATCTATCCAAGCCCATCTACATGGGCTGGAGGGAAGGTTCAGCTGCTTACCACCTGTGTTCTCCATAGGATGGCTCGCCACATGATTTCCCTGAGAGGAAATGATCTAAACAGAAAGCCTGTGACAGAAGCCAGTCTTTTGTAATCTAATCTCAGAAGTGAAATAACATCACTTTTGACAAATTTATTAATACAATGTGAGAGGAGACTACATAAGGGTATGTGGATTAGGAGGTAGAAATCACTGGGTATCATTTTGGAGCTACCACACCAGAATAGCTATATTAACCTCAAAGTGGATTCCAGAAGAAGGAATATTACCAGAGATAAAGAGGGACATTTCATAATGGCAAAGGGGTTGATTCCTCAAGAAAACTAAACTTCCTAAATGTGGATGAAGAGTTTCAGGCCTAATTATAAAACCCTAGTAGAGGTTTATAACAGGACATTTTTTTGTGGTGGATATTTAGCATATTTCTAAGTCCTCATCATGATCAAGGGAATTAAAAAAAAAAAAACAATGTTTTTAAATTTTAGGAAATAAGTATCAATTGATTTGTAACAAATCAAAGTTCATATGTAAGTAGATTTTATTTGTAAGCAGTTCTGCTTTAAGTAGAAGCACAGTGGAGGAAGCACTTAAGTGTTAAGGAAGGGCCTGTGGATTGTAAGGAATCCTCGCCTAGCTGGGCAAGCAGGAAATTACAGCCACAAAAAAACAAGGCCAAAGCAGCATGAAGTGACGTCCAGGTGACGTCTAATTTTAATGGCTGATAGGCCAGCAAAATTTGACACTGGTGATATCTGGGAAGAGAGGAGAAGACATTGGGACACAGGTCAAGTGAGACTCGCTCACCGCGAGGCTGACTGTGCCATTCACTACTAATACCCTGGTGTCAGCATAGCACAGGTACAGGGCACGGGAAATGAGTAGATTAGTATTTTTGAAATGTGTTTTTCTTTATGGGGAGAAAAAAACAGTCTGTAGTGGGAAGTTCTGTTAAAATAGCTTTAAAGATGATATTTGAATAAGGATCCCAGAATACAGACTTTTATGTTTCAAGATTAGGTTATCTGATCCCATCCTAATTTCCAACAGCTTGTGATAAGAAGAAAAGAAAGATCTGGAAAAGAATCCAAACAGCAAATTTCAGATTTACCCTGGCATTCAAGACTTTCCATGATGTGACTCCTACTTCATTTTCTAGATTTATCTAGCAGTTATACCTTCTGGAAATCTGTCACTCTAGTTGAATTGACAAAATGTATTTTATTTTCCTGATTTAATTTGTACATTTATCTCCACTTGTAAATACATCTGAAATCAAGATGATTTACGGTCTATGAATTTGGATTTGATAAAAGGTAACCCTCCTTTAAACATATTCTATTTTTCTTTGCCTCCAAGATTTTGCTAAAGGTACTTTTCCCCCCTCTTTACACTAACTGAAATCCAACCAATCTTTCCAGACTCAATTCAAATCCAAAATCTAGAAAACATTCCTGATTAGCCCTTTCAAAATATTAGTTTACTTTTGAATTACAGTGATACCAAAACCTATGTTTATTCTGCACAACTTCATGTGCTGTTGTTATGTGTCCTTGTCTTATCTTTCTGTATCATAATAAACATCTGAAGGGCAAAACTCTCTCTTTTTACAACTTTACATTTTCCATAGCAATCTGCACATATTTTCCTCATTTTGATGATCAATAAAGTAAGCGAATAAATGAATAAACTAATGACTATGCACAACCATGCTTACAGAATAAAATTTACTACAAAAGAAAGAGAATATAGCACCTGTAACATTCTGAAATGCTCATGGCACATCATCAAAAAGAATAAAAAGTCTGTAGAACAGTATGTTTAGAATTATTTTACTTTCACTAAATGGATAACAGTTCCTCCCTAATATATAAGATGCAAATACCATTTGGAAGAACATAGTCCTTATGATGTGGAACTGGGGTAATGAGATGTAAGTTCACAACAGATCTTCCCTTTTTACTCATTACTTTGCACGCATGCCTATGTCCATGCATACATAATCTGTGTTATTTGATTTTAAATTTTAAAAACAATTTAACAGATACATGAATAAGTTTTGCAGTGAAACTTTTTTTAAAGGATGAAATGAAAGGGTTAGCTAACTCTCAAGCATGTGGCTTTATAACAAAGGGAAAATAGAAAGCCCAAAATTCAGTAAATAGATGGATATGAGTTATGAGATCTGAACCAAGAAATAAGGTTAATTCAGAAAATCATAGAAGAAAATAAGTAGTTTTCTGAACCTGGATTGAAAGAATTCTAAAGCTTGTATATTGGTTAATTTAAAATTCACTATCACACAAAATAAAGTGGAAAGCTCAGGGAAGGGGCCAGAATAAGGAAGTTTGTTATCTTAACAAAAAAGACTTTCTCTTATATTAAAGTGCAACTGTAGCAAGACTCTTATTCAAAAGACATCTCTGAGATGAGCACAGTGGCACACACTTGTAATCCTAGCAGCTTGAGAGGCTGAGGCAGGAGGATTTTAAGTTCAAAGCCAGCCTTAGCAACTTAGCAAGGCCTAAGCAACTTCGACTTTGTCTCAAAATAAAATAAAATAAAATAGGCCAGGCGCAGTGGTTCACACCGTAATCAGAAGGTTGAGGCAGGAGGATCCCAAGTTCAAAGCCAGCATCAGCAAAAGTGAGGTGCTGAGCAACTCACTGAGACCCTGTCTCTAAATAAAATACTGGGGATGAATAAAAAGAACTGGGGATGTGGCTCAGTGGCTAAGCACCCCTGGGTTCAATCTCTGGTACAAAAAAAAAGTCCAAAATGTGTTTTTTTCTGACAAGAGTGGTATGTTAGTCAGCTTTCTGTCATTATGACAAATATTTGGGCTAATCAACTTATAAAGAGAAAAGGTTGGTTTGGGCTCACAATTTTGGAGATTTCTGTCTATAATCAGTTGGCTCCATTGCTTTGGGACCTGTAGCAAGGCAGTGTATCATGACAGGCAATGCACTGCAAAGCTAAACCAATTACCTCATGGCCAGGAAGTGAAAGAGAAAGAGAGGAAGGGACCAGGGTTCTAGTATTGCCTTTAAGAGCAAGCCCCCAGTAACCTAAAGAGTTGCAGTAGGCCCCACTTCTTAAAGGTCCCACCACCTGTCAAAAGCACTAAGCTGAGGACCAAGCCTCTAATACATAAGTGTTTGGGGTATGTTCCAGATCCAAAATATAGCAAGAGGTCTCATCAGAAGTATATTAGTAGTGGAGGAAATTGACCATTTTTGTGTAATATGTTGATCCATTGATGTTAACCAACATAAGTGGGATAGTTGTATCTTTACCATTAGTAAAACAGTTCAATGTGTCCCTTCCTCCCTCCCTTCCTTCCACTAATAGCTAGAATTATGCTAAAAGTTTTATTTGTACCTCTCAACAACTTTATGATACAACTTTCCCTGCTTCAGATAGATAAACTAAGGCTAAGATAAGTTAAGCAAGTAGAGGAGCTGAGATGTGAACTAAGGAAGTCTGTTGACTGATGCCAAATCCCTTATTCTTTTGCTCTCTATAACTGTGTCTGATGTCTTCATACTTGGGTTCCTAAATAACAAACAACAATTTAACTTAATATGTAAACAAACCAAAACCTAACTTAAGAGTATACCAAACAGAGGTGCTTCAGACAATCACAGGCAATCAACCCATCACATCATGCCCAAATAAGGCAGAATTAGCTGCAGCCAATCAGGTGATATCTCTACCCCACCATTCTGTCCAGCCTATAAATACTCACTACTCACATTCTGGGCAGAACTCCATGAATTTCTTCTGGTTGTGAGTGCTGCTTGATTTATGAATCATTCTTTGCACAAATAAGCTTTGTTAAATTTAATTAGTCTCAAGTTTTTTCTTTGAACTATCCCTATTATTGCTAGACATCCCATGTATACAACATTTTTACTGATTTCACTTTCTTTTCCCATTATTATATGAAAGTTTGTCCAAATTGTCCATATTTATGCCAACATTACTTAAAAATCACAATCGCACTGTATCTCAGGTTGGTATTTCCATCCACTCAGCTTATTGTTTCTGTTTAAAACATAAAGTATATTCTGCTGGAAGGCAAATGTTCACCAGTCTGTTTTCTCTTTACTAATTTGTTTTAGTTCCACTACTCCTTGATCCATCTATTTTCTTTTTGGACAGTGCATGTTTTCAGCTTCATTCAACATAGTACAGATTCACAATCCCCTTTCCAATGATTTTGAAGTCCAAAGAGATTTCAATAAATGCAAACTTTTCATAATTCATTGTCATCAAAGCCTGACAAGATCTAAACCTAATTTGGCAACAAAACCTGCCCTGAACTGACCAGAGGCTATTTTTAATCTTCAATGGTCACAATCATTGTGAATGTGAATTTCACTACAGCAATATCAATTTGTTTCATTATAGGGTGTTGTCCAGTCTCCACTAATATCTTATGTGTGGTATGGTATATTTACTTTATTACCATTTCAGGATCCAAAGAGTCCCAACTTGCAAAATATTTATGGACCCCAAGGGGTTCAGAGAAATGATTTATTTATTTTTATCCTCCCTTTTTAAGAGTCAATAATTGTCTTCCCAAGTCTTATACTTTGATTCAGGGAATATCGATGGATATTTGATACACATGCTTTGTGACTTTAGCAGACTCAGTGTTAGGAAGCACAACCCTTTTAAAAACTTTATTCTCATAACAGAAGTCATTACAAAATACCCACCCTGCCAATTGTTTCACTGTTCATTGATGGTAAACCACTTAAGCATTTTCCCACAAGAGGTAACTTTCTTTTTTTTTTTTTTTTTTTAGTTCAGACAGTATATAAATGTGGAAGACTTCTTTTCAGGCCATCAGTTATTTTTATTTGACTGACTTTTTTGGAATCTGTATTTTATAATCTTTTATGAGATTCAATTAACTGTGATATGATCAAAGTAAAAACGATCCAGGTGATTGAACTTCTGACTGACCTGAGTTTTCCTCAGCCGAATGTTCTAGGTATATTTATACACATCCACAGGGTTTATTTTCCTGTTCATCTGTCACATGACTTTCTGGTATTCAGGCATGATTTCAGAACCTTAGGTATTAAACCACAGCATATGAACATATCTTAAATCTGGTACTTTGGAAATTTAAAAATCACCACAGAATTATCATTCATTAAATAAAATTTTCCATGATAGTTGTCATTAAGTTTAATTCTAAGAGCCAAGGAAAGAGTCCCAAATGAAGGGGAAGGAAAAGCTTCCCTGCTTTAAGATGCTTTCTTGCTTTCCTGTGGTAAACCAGTTGCTATGACAGTAGACACACTCAGAGAACATGCACCTAAGTGCTTAAAATAACCAGAGTACTTTTCCCTTATGAATCAGATTCTGCAAGGAATTACTAAGTCATTTATATGAAAATTGTTTCTGAATCCATCACTAGACTTACATAGTAGGGTTGAACTCTTCTATTGTTTAGAGGTTTTAAGATTTAGCAGAGAAAAAAAAGAAATTTCTTCATGTTTAACACATACAAGTGTATGTGTTATTTTAAGAGCCTTTCCTTTAGTTCAAGTTGAAATAATTTTGAAGTCCACATTTTGAAAGCATTATTAATCCTCATAACATCAGTACGGCATAAATTAGTGCAATTATGACCATTTTACAAGGGAGTGATTAAGGTAAACATGTCAAATGTATTTCTACTTTAAGATAATTGTTTTTTATTCAGAAATAAAACTGAAGACCTCAAACTCTTAGCTCCCTTCATAATTGCTGTGTAATATGGATGCTTTTCTCTATGTACCAAGCTGTTCTGAGTGATTCTTGTGATCTCTACTTTGCCCTTACAGAGTGCTGGCTGAATAATCAATGGGGTTGAGCATATAAAGAATGTGGAGAAAGACAATGGTTCTCCCAGAAAATGGGGCAGAAGAATGTACCAGTGCAGCAACTTGTGGATTCCACACAGTTCTAAGTCATCTTTGTTGATGAGCATCCATATCACCAATTCCCTTTGCTGTTCTTTCCCAACCAGTCCAGGTTGCTCTCACACCTGAATCTTTCCTCAGAGCTTTCCACATCTGCCATTCCTGTGCACACCTTCATGCCAAAAGCAATAAATGGCCTGCCAGACATGACGTGCAAGATGCTGTTATCAAATTAGAATTGAATGCCAGAGAACTTCATCTCTCTGAGGCACCAGAGCTATTTCAGATAGCAGTAGTGCCAGATTCACCCACTAATGATGGTCCTCAAAGGGTAATTGGAGTGTGCACAGCGAAACCTTTAAGAGAATCTTAAACAGTATACTATAGGTGGGGAATTCTGAAAAGGAAAATCATGCTATGGATTTCTCTGTTTCTTGTCTCTGTTTAAACATCAATATATCTTGTTTATGTGCTAAGCACATACTTTGCTAAATGGGAATTTCATTCAAGTTCTTTCATTTCATAAAATGTGTTTATTTATATTTATAATCATTTTTCCCAGTAAATATAGCTGTAAGAATACAGGAAAGCTGTTATCACAGGTTACCTATTAAGTCAGCAAGGGGCTTACTGAGCTTGAAGAGAAATCATCACTTTAGGGTTGGCCCTGACCTTAGGAAGCTTCCATTCTGAGAACCTGAGATGAACTGAGGATCAAACTCTTTATAAACAAGTCACTTATGTAATGCTGCTTTGAAGGTTTGGCATTTGCTGGAAAAAATAAGGATATGTTGGTCTACATTACATATTCAGGATCAAGTATCAAAATGAAATCCTATAATAAGCTTTGGCATCATACCAAATTTGAATTATGGAAGATAAATGTTCTTGGCATTATACTGGAGTTTTCTGGAAGAGAACTGCTATAAAAGAAGACTCTACAGCAGTATCTAAAATAATGCTAAAATCACTGGTTGAAAAATTGAAACATTTTAAAATCAGTAATAAAAAAATAATTCATCACTTCTCCATATCTTTGGATGGACTTTTGCCATAGATATATGTTAAGTAATTAGTCATTTCAGTCAAAGTGACTGCACCAGTTGCTCATTTATGTAGCAATTATGTAAGGGCTACAAGTAGGGATTATGTTGTGTCTGACTGGTCAATGGTTGGTAGTCCTTGATCCTTGGCCTCACTTACTGGGATTGGATGCTACAGGTCCTTTCACTTGTAGGCCAACCTATACTCCCATTGTCTATGGGATGATGTCATAGCCTCACCTTGTGAACCTCCACTCGACCAACTTCACAATCAAAAGATGCTTTCTTACTACATTTCTATTTGAAAATCTAGGCCCATCTATTGTTCACCGCTCAGAAGTTATTAATATACACATATATGGTTCCAGTACATGTAACTGTTTTGTCCCTAGCCTATAACCTATACCCAGCCAAGGAATTGTTCCCTAATTTAGAAAATAAGATCCATTAAACAAACCATCTGGCTCTGTATTCAGTGCTCTTCTGGGCATAGGCTAAATGCCTTTACAAATATAGTTGTCAAGAAATTGTGTTAGGGACCTGGATCTGCAGCAGGGCCAAGATTAGCAGGGCCAAAAAGTTCATATCCAATCAAGGGTCCAGCGGTCTTCTAGTTCCTAAATGAGATTGAGAAAGATAAATAGTTTTGGAGAATTGCCTGGTACACTACTCTTGAATAACCACATTAGCCCCTTTTAATTATTTATAACAAATAGATATAAATCTAAATGATTCTCAAGCTAGCAAGATAAATATCTCAAGTTTGCTGGAAAGAGCTTAAGCTATGGAGTTACTAGGAGATGCTGGATCAGAGACTGAGAGCCATCTTAAGCCAATGAGCAGACCAGGCTGGCAGAACCATCAGATCCATGGGTAGAAATGAACAGACTCTCAGAACAATAAAGAGCTGGACCCCTCTTCATAGTAACCTCCTCAGAGTTCAGCAGCCAAACAGATCTGCATGAACAGCTCATAACAGTGGCAAAAAATATAATCCATATTGATTTATCTCATAGCATTGCCCTGATTTGTTATTACCAATGTTTGCAAGTCCCCCACCCTACCAGCTTTCACCCAGAAGCTACAATCTTCTCAATTTTAATCAATTACTCTGAATATTATTCCAGATCAGAATTATTTATTCTAGCAAAAATTTCAAGATTTTCATGCCATTTTTTTAAACCTAGCACAATACATAATACCAGAGTTACATACATGGGTATCTAGAACTTGCAGCTGGCAGACAATCACTGCCTATTTCTGCAAGTTCCAGAAGAGCACAAAGACCTAAACAAATCAGCCACTAAAATCAGTTTTTGTATGCCCTTCTGATTTTTCTCCATGTACATATAATGCATACATGCATGACACTATTATCTGTGAAGTAAAAAAAAATGGAAGCAATTTAAATTTACAATATTTGGAAATTTTTTATCTATACCATACTATAGCCAATTGCTGGAATATTATTGCATCTATTCCAATAATCCTTACAAATATTATAAGAAATGTGGGGAAAGATCTTCAATACACATTTAAGTGAAAAGACCAGAATGCAAAATCATTTGCTTGCTATGATTCAACCTATATAAAAATGAATGGACACAGTGAGAGTGAGGGAGAATCAAAAGTATATATAAAGCCAATAGTAGTGGGTGTGTTAGGATAGTATGGTGGTGGGTACTTTTTGTAAATTTTCTTCATATAGCAATATTATTTAGATACACAATGAAGAACACATTATTTGTATCCATAGGAATGCCTCTTCCAGGACAGTTCAAGACATTTCTAAGCCTTGGGTTTAATATCATTTGTTAGAAATAGAGGCAATACCAGATCTTATGAAAACTGGATTGGGCCTAAGTGGATTTATTGGGTTTCCTCACTGGAAAGTTCAGAGGTTGGACCACCACGAGTCCAGAGACTCATGAAGCACTTGGTGCTGTGGGTTCCATTTCTCTTGACTGTCTTCCTGCATGAATCAGCTTTTGTCATACTTTCTCCCTTGTGATAGAAAAATGACTGTAGCAGCTAACATTTTGGTTAAAGAAAGAGCAAGGTCTGTTCACCAGTCACAAACATTCTTTGCTTCCCTCTGATTAGACCAGTGTGGACCAATCACTGAGGCCAAAGGATGGCTATGCTGGCTTCAAAGTAAATTATAACACCCACACAGCAATCTATGGCAGGCTGGTTACTATTAAAAAAATATTTGTACCCCTCCCTATCAGAGGATCTTACTTTCTCTCTAACATCAGATTTGGCTGTAACTTATTCCGGCTGCAAAAAATCTTGTACTGGTGTTCAAAGCCAAGCTGTGTTATGGTGGTTCAACTGAAAAGTTGGCTTCTCTAAAGCAGTTGTGTTCCTTCTGTCAGAAGTATTCAGAGCCAGTGTGTGGTTGGCCACATTCCCTTTTCCTTGGGCTACAACTCCAAACACAGGCTTCACTATCAGCCTGGGTTCAAGAATGAAGCTGAAATTGAGTAGAGCCACTGTTTACCCACAGTGCACTTGTAACAGGAGCTATGCCTTTGTTAAAAATGGCTGTGATTTGGGGGCTGTTTGCTAATGAATTATAAAGTAGCCTATCCTGACTGGACTGGCATCTCTGCTTAGATATTTCTTAGCTATGTGTGACCCTGGAAAAGTTACTTCCTTTCTCTAAACTTTAGTTTCTTTATTGATAAAATAAAGATGATGTATGTAATTCCTGGTACACACTCAAAAATGACAATTATTATTTGTTATTTATTTATATTATATTTATATTTATATTCTATTTATATTCTTATAAGAAGTATAATTCTTACTCTCACAGGGAATTTTCTTCAAATTTACCTTAGTCATTTTAGGGGGGGAAATGCTGCTATCTGAAAGAGGAGGTACATTATATTTCTTTTTACTAAGAGAAAGTTATAGACTCAAAGTTTATGTTCACACATACACACATACATACTGATCATCTATAGATAAAATAAGGAATTTTAGTTCCTTGGAATATTCTTTTTTTAAGAAATAAAAATATTAACCCAAATTTTATATAAGAAAAATGCATTTTCATGCTCAATATCAAATATGATATAGTTATTCAATAGTACAGTTGGCTTCACTGAAGTAATTTTGTTCCTTCTCTGAGTTATCTATTATTGAAGACAGTCAAGAACAGATATTGAAATAGATTATTTTTCTATTCCATTGTGAAAACCTGTGTGTTCCCAGCATCCCTTCCCACAAAGTGATGTACTCTTCAGCGTGAGAAACAGAGAGGAAGAGCAATTATAGTCAGAGGAATGCAGCTCAAAAGTAAAAAATCCACCTTCTCTTTTAGTTGTAATTATATCCAGACTTGAGTTGAATTTAACTTGATTTCATAATCAATAACTATTTTACACCACAGAACACATTTTCTGTCTCAGACATCCATCAATGACATCTGGTATCTAATAATTTATGTCATATATTGTAAGTTTTATCTTGTTTCATTTGCTGGTATCTGGTAATTAAGATATGAGGTGGTTGTTTGTCCCATTAGATAAAAAATGTGCTCCTAAGAAAGTAGTATAAATCAAGGTTTGAATACAAGAGTGCTCACACACATTGTTACATAATAGAACTACCTAAAATTTTACACACACACACTTTTGGTCCCTACCCCAGGGATTTGTGAATTACAATATCTGAAAATGGGACTCAATTTTTTTTTTTTTTTTTGGTTCTGGAGATTGAACCCAGGGCCTTGTGCATGCAAGGCAAGCACTCTACCAGCTGAGCTACATCCCCAGCCCCAGGACTCAAATTTTTTATAGAAAAACTCTTCAGACACCTGGATCTTGATTTTTAAATACCACTTCCTATTAAAAGAAACCAGGTCTTCTTGGAGAACTGGCTGATTCTAGGGCTGGGGTGAGGAAAATATAAGTTAAACTGAGAATATTTTGTTGTCTCAGAAAGTAGAATATTACTCAAAGTATCATGGGGATAATTTCAAATGACACAAAAATCTGCTTGAGGTGCCCTCGTTGTCCACAAGAGGGAAAATTTGAACAGGGAAATAAAAACAATAGATTATAACCTACTGAATAAAATGAGAATCAATATATGGATAAGGAAGAAGAAAAGGAGGGAAGGAAGGAAACTTACAACACAATGCCTATTTAATAAATACAGAAAGAGTGATGGAATTAGAAAACCACAAGTTAGGCAAGAATCGTCAATAGATACTCCAACTAATAGGTGAGTTTGATGAGGAAAAGCATTTTTACATAGTCTCAAAGTATCTTTCCACAAATTAATTCTTAACAACAAAGAGAAAACAGTAACTTCACAGAGAAAAAACTTGGCAGACACCACCTGTGCTGTGTTGAATGGTGGCCCTCAAACAATACATACATGTTATAACCACCAGAACCTGCAAATGTGGCCATGTTGGGCAAAAGGGTCTGTGCACATGTAATTAAGCTAAGTATCTCATGATGAGTCATCCTGGATCACTCAGGTAGACCCTAAATGCAATGAAAAAGAAGAGGAGAAGACATGCACAGAGAGAAGGCAGGGATAGTAATGTGGAGATGGAGGTAGAGACTGGAGGAAGGCAGTTACAGGAATGCTGAGGGCCACCAGTTGCTGGAAGGCACAGGAGTTCTGATCTCTGCCTTCCAGAGGAGCAGCCTCCTGGCTTCACCTTGATTTTGAACTTCTCACTTCCAGACTTCTTGACAGAAAAGACTTCTATTGTTTTAAGCCACCAAGTTTGTGGTTGTTACAGCAGCCCTGGGAAACTAAGATACCACCCTACCAAATAATGTGTTAATATTACCAGTAAAGGAACCAAACTTCATCGAGGGATTCCCAGGGAGCTGTGCGAAAAGTTTACTCATTACTCACTAATATTTCTGATAAAATTACATAACTAATCACAAGGAAATGTCAGACAAACCTAAGTTGAGAGCCATTCTACAAAATAATTAGCCTGTACTTTAAAAAAATCTTGAGGTCATAAAAAATAATGAAAGGCTGAGGAACTATTCTAGACCAAAAAAGAGCAAAGAGAAATCACAACAAAACACAGTGTGTCCTTTACTGTATCCTGGACTATGAAAAACATTTATGAAAGACATTTTTTGTGATAATTGGTATAACTTGAATACCAACTATTGATTGGGTAATAATATCATATTAATTTAAAGTTTTCTGTTTTGTTAACCATACTGGGATTATATAAGAAAATGTCTTTGTTCTTAGGAAATATACTATGAATAATAAGAAGTAAGGAGGTATTCTGTATTCAACTTTTACCCTCACATGATTAATTAAAAAATATTTATGCCTATCTATAAAGAAAGAACACATCTGGTAAAAATTAGCAAATGGTGAGGGTTCTGTGTACTGTTACTTCAACTTTTAATTTTAAAATTATTTTAAAATAAAATTCAAAGTTTGTGATGGATGCAGTAGTATATCCCTGTAATTTCAATGACTCAGGAGGCTGAGGCAGGAGGATTGCAAGTTCAAGGCCAGCTTCAACAACTTAGTGAGGCCCTAAGCAACTTAGCAAGACCCTGTCTCAAAATAAAAGTTTAAAAAAGGAGGCTGGGTGTAGCTCAGTAGTAGAGTGCCCCTGGGTTCAATCCTCAGTCCCCCCAAAATAAAATAATAATAATAAATTAAAAAAACAATGCCTGTTAGGTTATTATAATGTGTAACCAGGTATGAAAGCCACTGCATTAGAATTCCTTCATTAAGGCAGTAGTTCTCAAGCGGGAATGATTTTGCCTCCAGGAGGACATTTGGAAATGTCTAAGAACATTTTCAATGGTCTCAACTGCACAGTTGGAGGGTGGAGGGGTCTGGGACATGTTACTGGCATCTAGTGTAGAGAGAACAAAGATGCTGCTAAACACTGTAAAATGCACAGGACAGCTCCCCAGAGCAGGGAATTGTCTAGACCAAAAAGTTGACAGCGCCTCTGTTAAGAAAAAGGAAATCATACACTTTCACTAGTATCAATCAGATTCTAAATATTCATGGGAAATAACACCAATATTATATACGTTTAAAATACTACAACAAAATTTTATATTAACAAAAATTTTCCATTTTACAAGTAAAAAAACATTTGCCTTTCAAGACTTAGAAATCACATACAAAAAGGCATAGAGACAAGCACATGTCACACCATGCAAGTGTGTATTTTTATTTTTTTGTGTGGAGCTGAGGTCTGAACCCAGGGCCTTGCACATGCTGAACAAGCATTCCCCCTTGAGCTACCTCCTCAGCCACATGATACATTCAGAAAAGAGGAGTGAAAGAATGAGAAAGTAAAGGAGCTCAGCTCATTCATTTTAACAGCAAACAAGTGCTTTTCATAATATTGGGCAAGTCCACCAAAAAAGCAATTTCAAGGCATTAGAATAGATCTGTGAAAAAGATAAATAGCCTTTTCTCAAACTTATAACTGTACTCATAAAGCAGTATAAATATATTACATTCACAGGTTACCTGGGGTAATCCATATCATTTCTTTATAAACTAAAGGAGATTTCCAGTTGCTATATTTTTAGCATAGGAGAATTGCACAAATATCACCATAACTAATGAGTGATGAATCCCATGGTATTAGGTCTTTACATAACAAACAATCCCAAAATCTCAGTACTCTCTACAGCAAACATTCATTTCTCACTCTCAGGCCTGTGCACTGGCTGGGCTGACTGGTTCAAGTTCAGATCTGCTCTGCATGTCTCTCATGCTAGGGCCAATGGTTACTAGAACAGATGGCCGCCACCTCATGGCAAATCACAGGAGCTCAGGAACCTAGGCCAAACTCTGCAAGCACATTTAAAGCCTTACTCATATCACATCTGCTGATATTCCGTTGGCCAAAGCACGTCATGACCAAGCCTGAAGTCACCAGGGCAGGGCTTTGTGCCATGTCTACTCTACTGGGTGGCACTGCACTGCAACATGCACAAGGGTGTGGGTGTGTAATCCTGCTACACAGAAGCAGGAAGAACTCAAGAATGACAGTGCAGTCTACAGGGGCACTCCACAGCAGCAGGTGTTTCTAAAAGAACATTTCTGACGCGACTTCCACTTACTATGTCAAGTCAGAGGCTGGCACCTTTGTGCAATGAAACCACGAGTAAATATTTTAGGCTTTGCTGGCCAGAAAGTCTTTGTTACAACTCTGATGTAGTGTGAAATCAGTCATGGATGATATGTAAACAAAGGATTGTATCTACCTCCCAATAAAACCTTGATGATGGGCACCGAAATTTCAATTTCATGAGTTACAAGATGTTATTATTATTTTGATTTTTTCAGTTTTTTAAAAGATTCAAAATTAGTTTGTGAGCTATGCAAACACATATGTTCAATCAAGTTTGATTTGACAACCTCTGATGTAGCCCATGAACCAGAAAAGCAATTGGCATTTACAATGGAAAGAAAAGACAATAACCAAGGAATTTTCACATAGTTGAGGATGTAGACTACATAAATGTAAAAACTAATTATGAATCTTTGAAAAATAATACATACAGTAACTAGCACAAGTCCTAAGCCATAAGTGGTAGGAAATATGGTGTCGGGGAAAAGTTATTGGGTGTAGCAAGCAGGAGAGAATCCTTTGGGGGTGTTTTATAGGAGAGGACATGGATTCCCTAGAAGGTTCTTTACTTCTTTACACCATTACTTCTTCTTACACCAAAAAAAAAAAAAAAATAGAAATAATGAGAAAGAGGTTCCAACTGACAGCTTATTTGATTTATAAATTTTTTCTTTCTATAACATTTTAGGAATTTTTTTTTTTTTTTGGCACCGGGGATTGAACTCAGGGGCACTCGACCCACTGAGCCACATCCCCAGCCCTATTTTGTGTTTTTTATGTAGACACAGGGTCTCACTGAGTTGCTTAATGCCTTGCCATTGCTGAGGCTGGCTTTGAACTCATGATTCTCCTGTCTCAGCCTCCCTAAGTGCTGGGATTACAGGCTTGTGCCACCGTGCCTGGCTCATTTTAGGAATATGTGACAAATAAAAATTTCATATATCCAAAGTACACAAAGTGATGAGTTCCTGCTTATATATTTCAAAATTATTAACACATCCCCACACATAGTGACTATTTTACACATATGAGGCAGTTTGGGGGTCACTGATGATATACCTCCTCAACAACTTTCAACTTAAATGAAAGCTATATTGAGTATTAGTAGTATTGTAGAAGTAATAAATGCAATATAAAAATGTTGAAAAGAGAAACTGAAAGTCACCCCATGGCCCCACCACTCAGAGGTACGCTCTACTGACAGCATGGTATATAATCTAGAGTTTTCTTTATATGTATACAGGTTTATGTTTTATTGTTTATTAAAATATTTCACTATAGCTAGTGAATGAATATTCATTATACTTAGAGTTTTGCCATTTGTTTTTTAAAATTTAGCAATATATCCTGAACATCTTACCATACAAATATGAATAGATTTATCTAATTTTAATTGCTGCATAGTATTCTGCAGTATGAGTATACCATCACTTATTAAATCCCTCAATGATGCATATTTAAATTATTTCCAATTGTCTTTTGTTATGTTTTGGTAAACATCCTTGTAACTAAATCTTTCTTTTTAGAGCATTATAGTTATACAAAGTAGTTGAGTTAATTTCAATGAAATTATAAATGCATGGAATTTATTTCAATCCACACACACACTTTCCCTCTACTCCTCCCTCTGTTCTCCTTCTTCTACTGCTGATCTTCCTTTCACTCTTTTATTTATGTGTATATTATATAAATACAAAAAGGTGAAGTTCCTCATGGTACATTTATATATGCATATAACATGATTTTGTTCAATTCATTCCATATTTCCTCCTCTTTCCCATCTTTCCTCCCTCCCAATCTCCTTCTAAGGAAAAAGATTCTAACAGTGGAATTTCCAGGTCAAAGCATAAGAGATATTGTTTTCAAAGGTTTTTCATCTCAATGTTACTTGGTTAAAAAAAAAATCAAAGTAGTTCATGTTAGGCAGCTGGTTGGGGATCAGGTAATGAGAAATACTGACCAGCTAAGAGTTATATAGTAGTATATGTGGCTTTTATTTGCATATGAACAAAGTGAGGAAGGCACAAACAGGCAGAAGAAAGAGGGAAGGAGCAAGGAAGGGAGGCAAGGGGGAAAGAGATACAGTTCTGCGTTCTGCAGTATTTAATATGACAGTCATCCAAGTCCAGAAAAGAATGACACACAATGTTGTAGCAATCAGGTATGATAGTAAATGTACAACTGAGCAGCCTGTTGTGCGCTTATTGATTTGAAAATGAACTAAAAAACCAAATACCCTCAATTCACAACCTATCTAAATGCTATGACAATGCTGTGTTTAAGAATTTTTAACTAAAATTTATTATACTTATTTTTTTCCTTTTCTCAATAAATCATGAAGAGTAGTGTTGCTCTTGACAGGAGTCGGTGGTGTTATCATTTGGCTGCTGTGGAACACACCACCCCAAACTCACTGTTGCAGAACAGCAAGTCAGTATTACCTCCCAAGGTGCTGTGGATTACCTCCACTCAAGTGGGCAGTTCAAGAATGGGGTCCCTGAAGCAGCTGCAGTCAGATGTTGGCTAAGATCAAAGACTTCTGCTGGCTTCACTAAGATGACTCTCCAAGAAGTCTTCCTCAGAGGAGGCAATTGATGCTAGTTGTTGACCATGGGCTCTGTGCGTTAAGCAGAGTGGCCACACTTACAGCATGGCAGCTGTGCTCTAAGAGGGTGTGTCCCAAGGGTGAGTGTTCTACCAGTCCCAGGTAGAAGCTGCAAGGCTTTCTATGGTCTAAACTTGGAAGTCCCAGAACATTACTGCTACTGCATTCTTTTGTTTCAGCTAATCACTCAGCATGACCCAGAAGCCAGATGAGAACAATTAGACTTCCGCTCTTAATAAAAGCAGCAAGTCACACTGCAGAAGAGCATGTGGGCTGGGAGCAATTACTGGGGCCTTTGGAAGACACAGCTGCCACAATGGGGGAGCAGACAGTAACCCTCTGAAATTGTGGACTAATTTTTCTCATGCTTACATCTTTTTCAGAAGGGAATCCTGACTATTCATAAGCTTCTCAAAGGAAACCAGGTGAGGAAAGGAAGAGGAAGGAGAGTAGAACAACAATCACAGATCTAGGCAGATTATAGTCTATCATATATTATACAATTTATTTTATGACCTAATGTTCCTCCTAAGGTTTAAGCATATTTACTCTGTACTAACACCTAGCTATGATTCACTATGAAATCATCCACATAAAATTTGTAAAAATATATATATATACACATATATTTATGTATAGGACTGATTCTGACAGTGTGAATGACTATAAGTTAAATAAAACTGGATGGATACATACACACGTATATAAACATAATCTGACTTTTAAACAGAAGAGCCTGATTAAATGAGGTTTGCATTTTGGACTACTGTTCCCATTAGAGATACTTATATTTGAGAGAGAGGAAGAAACAGAGACAGAGACAGCACTCTCATCAACTATTAATATTCTGTACACAGTTAGGGGGAAATTTCTTTTTAGACTCCTGCAGCACAATCCTGCATAGTCCAGCAACTGATTTCTATCATACAGCATGAAATTTGATTACTTTTATCTCAGCATATGTAACTATAACTGTTACTGGTCACAAAAATTATCTGGTTTTCATTACAGCATTTGACTCTGTGACCCCAGAATCCATGAGTACCTCAGACAAGCTCTATTTTGAGTTGCCGGTTGTTTATGCTCTGATATGTGTTCTCAGTTTCATAAACTTGTTCCCTCAGGATTTCAGTGAAGATGGGAAGAGGAGAGCTGAGAATTGAGGAAGGGATGCAAGAATCAGTCAACTACATACTTTGTAAGAGGTAAGTAGAAATACTGCATCAACAAACCAGCCACTTTCTTTTTGCTTGACTGCACATGCAAATTCAAGATATAGACATGACTGAAAGGGCTGATTGGTTGGTTGGTTGGTCTCTGTGGTTGAGGTTGACATGTCAATCTCTTTTTGACTAACATGGTCATCTTCCCGTTGCCCTTTCTACAAGAAGTGACTTTTGCAATGGAGTGGGTAATTGTTGCAAGACCCTTTAACTCCCTTAGAATGTCTAGTTCCTCTTTAATATTTTAGTTTTTAGCATCCATTGATATTTATTTCTTGAATCAATTATTTCATTGCATGTTGTAAAAATGGTGATTTTTCTAGTTCTATCATTTTCTTCTACATTTATTAGCTAAAATACTTCTGTACACAAAGCTTTCCCTTGTCAACTAGGGCTACTTTGTAATGCAAATAGAGTTGTTCACAGGAAAAGCAGATCAAGACTTAATTCTTTTCTTTTAATTACTAATTTTCAGAGCACAGAGTTGATAGACTACCTCCAGGATTAAAAAAAAAAAAAAAGTTGTTTCTTGCTTTAGCTTTCTCTTATGATATAAATTCCAGGATTTTTATTTAATTAATATGTTTTGATCAATTGCCAGTTTTATTAGTTTTGATGGTCAAATCGTCCACCTTTGGCTGGTAGTCAGCTTCCTTACTTTCCTGCATAATAGGTTGATCGAGACTTGATTTGTCATTTCCTACTCTATACCACTTAGCAGGGAATAGTATTCCAGGACCATTCTCAGTGTTACTGCGGTGTCATTGCTTCTAGGTTTTTAGAAACATTTTTGAAACATTAATTTATGGCTATATTTAAAATTAAAATATATTCAAATATTTGCTATATCAACATCAAATGTCAATTTCAAATTTAAAATATTCAAATAGTTCAAGTTCCCATTTAATCAAAAGTATCCTACTTCTTTAAAATGTTATACCTGTGTCTCCTATCTCTTATAATGAAAAATGTGAACCCTGACAATCTCAACATTCTTACTTACAAATACATATAATTTTTCCAATTAATATCAATATGGCATATTAAAAATGTAACAATATCATTACTTGTAACAATAAAGCTACTGAAGGAAGGCAAGGATTTTTCTGCATTTTTGTTAGATTATATTCTACTAATGGTGCGTATTACATCCTGTATTCTAAAATACTCAATGGCCTAAAGAACAGGTAAAGGTTTTCCCTTGAGGAAGAGAATATAGGTGGCTAGGACAATGGTCAAGATGGCTTCAGTCACCTCATCTCCTCTCCTCCTCCCCAGTCTCTGAGAGAAGGGAAAAGCGCACAGCCAGTAGTGAGTGAGGATGCATTAGCCTGGTGACATGGAACAGTTGGGAAGCTCTGAGCCCCACCCCCCAGGACCAGTGGGCTGTGGTGGCAGCCCAGGAGATAGGCCCAAAGACGCACTGAACAAAGCAGATGAAATACGAGACACATGTTTATCTGTGCACAGTGTTTGAGCAGCAACTGCAAGCCTGAGATAGCCAGATGCTTCACCACAGTGAGGGAAACGTTTCATGGCAATTTGGCACCTAAAAAGAATAAATTGTATAAATGAAAAGTATATGCTTCTCTCCCCGCTCTTAGACCATCCAAAACATTTCACTGGATAGCATGTGGCACCAGGCCGATATTTTTGGGTGCATCACAAGGCTTGTAGCAATTATTTATCTTGTTCTTATCACATTGGCATTTAAGCACCTTATCACCATATGTGAAGGAAAAGATCCCATTTCTTTTTTATTTATTTATTTATTTATTTATTTATTTATTTTTTATTTTTATTTTTTATTTAAATGCATTTCAAGTAAAAGATCCCATTTCTTTGGGCTATGTTTTTCAACCTGTGAGTCAGGAGCACCAATACGCTGCTCTATTAGTTTTGAACTGTATTCACATTTCTGCTGGGAGGCAACGACAAAGAAAACACAGGTGAGGTTTGCAGCCCTTGGGGAGGCAGCAGGTGGAGGATGGAGATCAAGAAAAGTAAAGAAGGCCTGTGTTCTGCTTTATGTAAACTGAAACCTTCTTCCCTCTTGGAGACACCACAAACTGACAAGCTTGCTTTCTTCTCTTCTCTCTTCTGTTTTACCCATACCCCTCTTTTCAGCCATAGAAAAGTGAAGTAACTTGTTCAAATCCCATTCCCTAGCTCCCCTCTAATTAATTACGCCTGGCCCCCAGCTCACCTCATCCCTTCACCTCACGGTCTCTGCTTGTTGCAATCTATCAACATAATTACTGGGAGCAACTTGGCACTTTTGCATTCTGCTAGCCCTTTATTTCATCCCTTTATACACAAACTATTTGTTTAAAGTAATAGTGTCAATTCATAATGTCTATAAAGGGAGCTTTCTGGAAATACCAAGTCTTCTATATTTAAATTCTGACTTACTACTATGAAATCTGATAGGGAGTCCTTCCCTTCCTGATAAAGGAAGGCCAAGATTTACACTTTAAGGAAAAAATGGCTTAAATGTTAAGTTTTAAGTTATGACAAGGGGAAGAAATAGCTAAAGGATAGCTTTTAGATTGTATCCACTCTCACTCAGCTGGGAAAACCTCAGTGGGACATAGCAAATCTGCCTGTATCTTGTTCATGGGAAATACTACTCACTGATAGAAATGGACTAACTGCTGTCACACACGACGTGATGAACCTCAAAAGTATTAGGTGGAGTGCAGCTAGATGCAAGGGTGTGTGTACTAAAAGAAATTCTATCATAGTTATCTGAGAGATAGGGAGAGTTGATTGGAAAGGGGTTTGAGAGAACTTTCCAGAAGATAAAAATGTCTATGTCTTAATAGGGTGTGCATTGCAGGAATTCAGGCCTATGTCAAGATGATCTAATTGTACATTTTTGCTGCATGCATTTCATTGTATGCAACTCAAACCTTCCCAAATTTTTTATTTTGAATATGGCTATTTTGGATAATAATAGAAATGTTTTTACCACTTTATACGAATTTGTAGATGTATGTAAAAGGCGGGAGGAGGAGGAGGAGATGAAAGGAAATGATCTTACACAGCACTGCACACATGGTAAGCACTCAATAAAAACGTTATTAATGACAAATAGCTATGCAAGAGTAGTTCATTCCCAGAGTTTATTACAAAGAGTAGTTCTTAGCTTATAAGGTGCTTTTCAGCTCAGCAATATAGTCAAATTCAGCACTGTATACAAGATTAAAATTTCCCAGCCCAACAAAAATATTTTTAGTAATCCTCCAACCCATCAATCCAATTATACAACCTTTTCATAGGAGTACAATAAATAAAATCAATACCTTTTATTACTTTGCCACCAGAAACTAACTACATCCAGATTCAAAGGCATAAGGCTGTCTGCAAGGCTGATCCAAACATCAGGGAGTGTTTTATGAGGAGAGTGTACTGTTATAATTCTGAATAAGGAAGGAAAGCTGTCCTTAAATCTTAAGAAGGATTTCTTTGGTTGAAAAATATATGTATAAAGGCTGCGAGTGCCCTGCCCTATGTGGGATCTCTACGTATCAATATTGTCCACATGATTTCCCTACATGTAATAACTTTGGATGATGATATAAGGGCTATTAATCAACTATCAATATGATTGTATGATACTCTGAATACATGGGAGTGGTAAAGTCAACTGTTCTTTCAGAGAAATTAACTTCCTGAAAATATACACTGGGTAAATTTTATGTTTATTTCTATATTAAAAAGTATTCACTGTCAAGTCTCAGGCAAATGGTACAAGTCACTCAGTAATATTTACCTTTCTTAATTGTGCTGTTTCCAGCAGTGACTGACCTCATAATGTGTGTGTGGCCATCTTTTTTTTTTTTTTTTTTTTTTTTAAAGATTTTTACCCACTTTAAGGATTATGACCAAAAATAAATTAATTAATCAAACAAGCAAAAATCACACTGCAAGATGATTCAGGTTAAAAAAAGATAATTTACTGTTAGATTATGTATCTACAATACCAAAGAAAGGAATTTTAAGGTTTCTTTTTATCAATAGGAACTCCCTGAATATTTCCAAGTGTTCTATCTCTAAAGAATTCACATGTAGAGAACAATAAAACATTATAAGATAGCTACTACTGCAGAAATATGATTTTCTTTTTCAATTTCTAGCAGATAAAATTTTTAAAAGGAAAAAATAGAAATGATGAAAAAGTAAGGGCAACTCAGAAAACTGGGAGAGTTTTAAATCCCTCAACCACATATGAAAATGTTCATTATGATAGGGAGAGGACTATAGCTTAACAATTTAAACTTTATTTATTGCAATGATCTCTAAGTGTGGTACCCATACCACAGCACCTACAGCCCCTGAGAGCTTCTTAGAAATGCCCACCCAGGCCTACTAGCCAGAAACTCTGGGGGCACATCCCAGAAATCTGTGTTTTAACAAGCCCTTTGGGTGGTTCTGATGCAAAATAAATGCTGAGAATCACTGATTTAGTCCAAAAACATTGATTAGGCACCCACTGTATGCCAGGTCCTGAAAAAGGAATTGGGGACACAAAAATAAGAATGGACATCATTCATAGTTTAATCAACTACAAAGAAAAAGAATGTTAGCTGGTACAATAGTTTTTTGAATACAGTACCCCAACCTCACCACCTCTTACTCATACTCCACAGGAAATACGTCCTAAGATTCCCAGTGGATGCCTGAGATAAAGGATCATACAGAGCCCTACATATACGGGGTCTTTTCCAAATATACATGTAATGATATGATTTAATTTATAAATTAGACACAATTATAGATTGAAAATAACAATCTGCCTCTCCAGTAATTTCAGACTTTTCAATCTGAATCTATTTTTGAATGTATACAACTGTCCCTTACTTGCAGTAGATGGCTTGGTGTCTCTGTCCCACAAGATCTCTTGCTAAAGTCTTCAGAGAGGCTCAGAGCTTTCTGGCACAACATGTTGCTGTGAGTTGGAACACATTTTCTGTTCATGTCTTCCACCCACAAATTTAATGCCTTTTCCATCTTAGCTAAGCACTTATTGTGAACTGTGGCTGTAACTTTTGCAGTTTGAAGTGAGACAGCAAAACTCGCACAAATTTCTTTTTCCTTTTTCACAATTTCACAGAAGATTTGTTCTTACCATAGATTTCAGCAACCTCAGTATATGGTGTTTTTCTTTCCTTAAATTGAGAACTGTCACTTTTTCAATTAAAGAAAGCACTTTATAGCTTCTCTTTGGCATATCTAAATTGCCAACATCACTCCTCTTATACTTTGGGGCCATTATTAACTAAAACAAGAGTTACTTTAACATAAGCTACTACAACACTGTGGTATTTTGATCTGATAACCAAAAGGGCTACTGAATGACTAATAGGGAATGTATACTATGTGGATACAGCAGAGAAGGGGATGACTTGTGTTCTTGGCATATTGAAGCAGAATGGTGGAACATCTCATCATGCTACTTAGAATGACAATCTAAAATTTATGAACTGTTTATTTCTGGAATTTTCCACTTAATATTTTCAGATCATAGTTGACCATAGGTAACTGAAACCACAAAAAGCAAAACTGGATAAAAGAGAACCACTGTGGTTTTTAGGGGATCTATGCTTTACCCCCCAGATCTATGCTTTACCCCCTCATCTACCACCCGACCATCTCAAATCTCCCTACTTATGATACAAAGGTTCAATATCTCCTTTCTTGACAAAAAAGTTCTTCTTTAATCTATTCTAAAATATTAATATTTCTATACCTTCCATCTTTGACTACATCCATATATGGAAAGAGCATTTAATTAAAGTTGTCCTTAAACACAACTTTAAACTCCTGAGTGTAGAGGAACTTGTCTTTTATTTATTCACCCATCTGGGAAGAGTTGGATCCAAAAAATTAACATTGCACTGGCTTAAGTTTCAAAGCTGGTTAGAACCATTTTGCCAAAGTTTCCAGTAGATGAATATGTGAATGAATATAGAAGAGATCAGCATCTAATTTTCTAAAAAGCTCCACAGACATACATGCTGGTTCCAGAATCAATAATATGGGAATTGAACCAAAAATAGATCTATTGCAATTAACTATAGAAACATTGAGACATATTTTCAAATAATCACAAAATATTAACTACTTCCATAAACAATAGCAACTAAATACGACACTACTAAAAGCCTCTGTTCATAGTAAGCCAAAAAGTTACCGGAGTCTTTGCCAAACACCAGTGAGAAAAGGAATAATAATGGAACCATGATAAATGGGTGAACAGCTTTACTCCTGAAAGGAATGTATTCAAAAATTAAAATGGAAATGTGGAAATGTATGTCCTGGGTGGGATGGAGTGGGATACATGCTACCCAAAGGGCACATAATTTCAGCTTTAATAATTGTTTATTTCTGGAATTTTCCATCTAATTTTTGGTCTGCAGTTGTTCACGAGTAACTAAAACTATGAAAAACAAAATCATGGATAAGGAGGACTAATAGATAGTGAAATAGGCAGTTGCCCTGCCCACAGGTGGATCAGGTAATTTCTAAGGATACGGAGGATGCTCTGCAGGTGGGGACAAGTTGCTCAGTCAGAATCATCTGGGAGGATTTTTAAAAAACATGGGCCTTGGCCCTCCCCAGACCTCTGGAACCACAAATCCCAGAGTGGGACTCAGGAAGTCTGTATTTTAAAAAGTTCTCCCAGTAATTATGGTGTTTACCCTGAGTTGATAACGATGCTGCTGTAGAGCTGGCTCCAGCCCAATGTTTCTCACTGCATTAGTCACATGGGCTTTTACAGGTGTGGTCTCAACACCACTTGCCCAGAACCACCAGCTAGGAGTTCTACTGGTGAGAGGCTGTGAGTGTGCACACAGCAAGGGCAGAGCCCAGGCTGAAACAGACCTACTGAATCAGAGTTTTAGAGACAGGGCTCAAGAATTGTACAAATCCCCATATGACTGTTAATGATACAATAATTTTAAATTCACTGTCTTGTGAATCACCTCATGGAACTTTCTTTTAATTCTCCACTTTAGTCCCCAGGATCTCATCAAAGAATGTTCCCTACAACTACAGTTTGGATCTCAAGTGTCCCCAATTCCTTCTCCTTTCTTTTATTTCTTAGCCATGAGGCAAGCAGTTTTGCTCTTCATGCACTCATGATACACTGCCTTGCCAAAGGGTCAATGCAAAGGACTCGAACTTCCAAAACTGTGAACCAAAATAAGCCTTTTCTCTTTATAAGCTAATTATCTCAGGTATTTAATTACAGTGAGAGAAAGCTAACTAATAAATACAATTTCTTTTGTCTCTTCATATGGGTGTTAGGATAAGTACCTGTCCCAGCTGGGCGTGGTGGCGCACTCCTGTAATCCCACCACTTTGGGAGGCTGAGGCAGGAGAATCACGAGTTCAAAGCCAGCCTCAGCAACGGGAGGTGCTAAGCAACTCAGTGAGACCCTGTCTCTAATAAAACACAAAAAAATAGGGCTAGGGATATGTCTCAGTGGTCAAGTACCCCTGAATTCAATCCCTGAATTCCAAAGAATACCTGTCCCCAAAGATGTCCACATCCTAATCCCCAGAATCAAGAATCTGTAAATATGTTATCTTACATGATAAAAAGGACTTTACAGATAATACTGAAAAGCATCTTGAAGTGGGTGATTATCCCAAAGACCCTTATAACAGGGAGGTTGTGTGTCAGAAAAGAGGTGACAATAAAAAAAGGATCAGAGTCAGAGAGAGCTTTGAAGATGCTACACCATTGCGTTGGAAGATGGAGGAAGGGGCCACAAGCCAAAAATACAGGAGCCTCTAGTATCTGAAAAAGGCAAGGAAACTTGTTTTCCCCTAGAAGGAGTGTAGCCCTACTCCACACTCCAAAAATTGCTGACTACAGCAGTGGCTCTGGACATCGGCTGTACATTAGCATTACCTGGGCACCTGGTCAAGCCCTGAGGTACAAGCCACATACAAGCCAGTTAAGCTAGACTTCCTGACAGTGAAACCCAGCAAGCACTATTTTCAAATTCTTCAGGTGACCTCAACATGCAGCCAAGGTTGTGAACCTGTCTTACAGGCCAAAGTAACAGAGAAGGAGAGCGAGTAAATGCTGCAGAGAAGGAATAGTGACCTGGTCTGAGATGCCCAATCTCTTGGTGGCTCCTGGAGCCCTAGGATTCCCCTCTCACACAAATGCTTCTCCTACTTGAGAGTCCAAGTTTTGAAATGGCATTTGACCAGTGAAACTCTGCATCATGTACAACCCCAAGAATGGGAAGTTATACTCCATATATGTACAATGTGTAAAAACATTGTACTGTCATATGTAATTTAAAAGAATAAAAATTTTACTCAAACTATCATTATTTGCAGATGATATGATTCTATACTTAGAGGACCCAAAAAATTCCACCAGAAAACTTCTAGAACTGATAAATGAATTCAGTAAAATTGCAGGATATAAAATCAATATACATAAATCAAATGCATTTCT
>CM053402.1:121604401-121656653 GCA_028644305.1 Xerus rutilus | reverse complement strand
ATTTGCCTCAACAAATGTTTTCAGTGAATAGTGTGTACAGCTTCTGATAATTTGTTTTTTTCTGTTATGTTTGCCAACATGTATTAAAATGCAACTTTTGGGAAAAAAATAAAATAATAAAAAAAATAAAAAAAATAAAAAAAAAAAAAGAATAAAAATTTTTAAAAAGTATGAAATGGCATCTGATCCCAAGGAATAAGAATGGGCTGCTCCAACACATAGCCCTGTGAAAAGACAGAACATTTCTATTGGATACAGAAGCTAGAGGGGAATGGTAACCTGTTGAAAATGATAATACAGTTCTAAATACTGGCTGTATAAAAATTGAAAACAGTTTTGTATTAAATTGCAAGATAGGCTCTTACTCTTCCTTTTTACAGAAAGGCTCAAAGGAACCATAACTACTTATATTAAATAAGAGTTCAGTGCTTTATTTCTCAAATAGCCCCAGTATTTCCTATTTTTCAGGCAGTTAATGTCCCACGCTTCACATCCAAATGTTTCTCTCTTCCTCACAGACATATATCATTCTCTCCTTCGTCACAAACACTTCCATATTTTCATTGCCATGAATATTTATTGGTTCTAAATAATGTCTAATTACCCATCTGTCAGTCACCTCTCGATTCAGGTTGTTGTTTTAAAATCATAGTCTCCTCTAGGTGTCTACATGACCTGGAATTTAGAATCCCTACCAATATGCTATTTTTGCTCCTTTGTGAAATTAACTGCAAGGTAATATTCTTTAACATATAGCTTTTCTCCTGCTGCTCAACAACAGAGAAGCTCTGCAAAATTGTCTTTTAAGGGATGATATTTTTTCTCTTGTATGACCCCAAAAGAGTCCCTAATCTATTCAGAAAATTCTGACACATGATCTATTTCCTCATTTTTATCCTAGATTTGATTGATCAATGTACAGAAAGATACTTTACTTTGGATTATAGCATCAACAAGTATCATAAATCTCTTAAGCAAATGCATTTATAAAATACTGTAAGAATTAGCTGGTAGTGTTACATTCATATCACCCAGGCTATCTGGGGTTCAAATTCCTAAAATATTTACTGTCTTATATAAAGGAAATTTACAAATTGTCTTTACTCCTGTTAGGAATCACAGGAATTGCACCATCTCCTTCTGTGTCTTATAGATAAGACAGCACTCTGGGGCTTCTTTTATAAGGGCACTAGTCCTGTTCATGAAGGTCCCACCCATCCTTGTGACATAAACAGCTCTGAAGGCTCTACCTCCTAATACCATAACATGGCTGATGAGGTTTCAACATATGAGTTTTCTGGGGGGGGACACAAAAATTCCAATCACAGGGTCTCCCATGATTCTCCATATACACGATTCCATACCATAAAACCCACACTGTAATTGTGTTTATGTTGTTAGTTTTTCACATAAATACACTGAAATTTCCACAGAAAGACCATACTTGTAGGCCATTTCAATGTTTGGACATATCCGAATGTATTTAACTAACTGCTTCTTAATAGACATTTATTTCAATTATTCAATATTGTGAATGACTTTGCAAAAAACAAATTTGTAGCATGAATCCAATTATTTCCTCAGACTAAATTCCTTGACGAACTGCTAGGTAAAAGCAAACAAACATTTGAAATTTGAATACGTGTTTCTAAATGTCTCCAAAATATTATGCCAAATTTCACTTATTTTGTGTTGAAGTGTGTGTTTTCCTCCATGTTTACCAGCACTGATTTTTAAAAAAATATTTTGAGATGCCATAAAATTACTTGTTTTATTTATACGATTCAATGAATTTTTGTACATTACAGCATTAGAACATTTCCAGCACCCACAAGTGGCCACTCATGCCCATCTGTAATCATTCCTCACTCCCAGCCCCGTGCCATGCAACTATTAATCCACTCTCTGCCTCTGCAACTGTGCTTTGAATATTTCATATAAATGGAATTCATACACTATGTGTCTTTGGTGTCTGACTTCTTTCACTTAAAATTTTTGAAGTTCTTCCATGTTGAAGCATGTATCAGTGCCTCATTCCTTTTTATTGCCAAACAGTACTTTTGATAAATACCAAAAAGAGAAAAAAGTCTTCTCATTTATAAAAGGAAAGATTGTGAACACTGATCAATAGCACTCATTCTGGAAAAGAATTATAAAGGCACTGCTTAGGATAAAACCACCTTATGTCCCAGCTATACCACTCCATGGTATTTATCTTCAAGAATTAAAGTCTTAAAGAGACTGTACTATAGTGATACATATATACCCATGTTTATTGTAGCATAATTCACAATAGCCAAACTATGAAACCAGCCTAGGTTTCCATTAACAGATGAATGGATAAAGAAAATGTGGTCTATATATACAATTGGAGTATATTCAGTCATAAAGGAAAATGAAATTATGTCATTTGCAAAAAAAAAAAAAAAAGTATGAAACTAGAGACCATTGTTAAGTGAAATAAGCCAAACTCAGAAGGTTGTATGTTTTCTCTCATGAGGAAGCTAGAGAAGAAAAAGGAAAAGAAAGGTGAGGGGCAGGGCAGGGATCTCATGAAAATCCAAAGGAGATCAGTAGAATAGGCTTTAGAGGGTGGGAAGAGGTGAGGGAAGGGGTAGTGCTGGGGAGTTATATGGGCCAAATTATATTGTGTACATATATGTCACAACAAATCCCATCATTATGTGCAACTATAATGCAACAATAAAAAATGTGAAAACAGGAAAAAAAAATAAAAGACACTGCTTAGGGAAGTAAGCACTGTCCCTTACTCCCGATTCTGGCTTTTGGTAAGACCTTCTCTATTTGGGGTCAGGTTTGGGGGTTCAGGGATGATTCTGAGACTTGAGCCATCAAAGATTTTCATTCCAGGCTCATGATTTTTTCGGAAATATGCTTTTGCCTAGTAGGCTTCTAATCCAGTTGCTTCTACTGAGTTCCACAAGCCAAGAACCCCAACCAGATTTTCTTCTTAAACATAATTATCAGCCCTAACTTTTTCCCTTCCCTCCTCACCCTTACCCATCACCCATGTACACACAGTTAAGTGCTAGCATCCTTGAAGTCATTCAGTTTGAGAGAGATTATACTCATAATTTGATTTTAGCAGAGGGCATTCACTGAAAGACATTTTCAATCTTATTCCTTTTTTAAAAAAAGTTTCAAACTCATTGATGCCATAAATTTCTTTTAATTTCTGCTCGAAAGCCATCCAGCTATTTACAGGCTTATTTTTCCCTTCTCATAAGTTCTTCATAGAATCCAGCAACAACCAATATGGATCACAAAATTTTGTTTTCCAGTCTTCCCCTAAAGTCACAGGCTCTGTTAGTGCCTGATCTGCCTCCAGACAATCTCTAGAGACAGTATTAACATATATTTTACTGCTGTGTTATATGGGTCTCTATCTTCCCATCCTGTAATACTGATTTTCTTACTACACAATGTGGTTTCCACGTTTTAGGTTTTGATTGGAGAGTAGTACATCCTTTCAGATGTCACCGTCTAGTGCTATTATGTCAGCGCTAAGAGGAAGAAGCCCCCAAACCTCAGTAGCTCAACATAATAGAGTTCATCTAACATTTAGAGGCAGTAGAATTAGGGATACTCTGCTGCCTAATCCTTCAGAATTGTGTGAAAGGTGCTCTGCTACCTTTTACAAATGTCTTCCAAACTCACTCTGCTTCTTCAGGCAGGCAGCGGAGAAGGCAAGAGAGACTTACCGTGTCAGGCGTGACTCTGGCCCAGCCCTTGAGGCCGTGTGCATCGTCTCTTAGCTTCTGCCCACATTCCTTTCAAAAGAATTCATTCTCATGTTCATAGGGAGCTGCAAGGGAGGCTGAGAAATTTGCTCATCTCTGTGCCCAGAAGGAAAATCAAATGAGATTGGCAGTTAACTACTGTCTGCCATTATGTCATATTTATCCTGATGTCACTGAAAGTTGCAAAAATAAATATGTAAATAGAACACTAAAAATACAGGCATGGAGGTAAGGGAATATTACAGAGCAATGGTGTTTGAGAATTTTAATCACATAGGAAAATGTCTATGTGGGTAGGACACAAATTTTCATGTATAAAGTATATATATTTTCAAAAGAAAGCAGTAAAATTACTGGAACAAAATGTATCTAACATCTATAACCTATATGTTAAGATTGTAGATTTGTCAATTTTTTCTTTATATGATTCTTATTTTTCAAATTGCTTTCATTATACAAGTTGCTTACAAAATATGATCATAATCAGAAATAAACATTCTTCTAAAACATAATAAATTCATAGCCATATCTATATCTTCTCATACTCTAACCATCTCAAATGTGAACTTCTTTAATAAAAAATTCAGGAAAATAACTTAATAAAGTAACATGTCTTTATCCTTAATGATTTCTATTAATATAAATCAATAACATCATTATCTAATTACATATTCCAGAAAAGTACTCTGAGATGGACAAGACTACTGCAATTTCTTCAAAGATAACACTACTGTAGGAATGCAATTTTTACTTATATTTTCCTACCTAATCTCTTCTCTTTTTTTGGTTTTTAGTTTCATTTGAAAATATTTGTATCTATTTGGGGGAAGGGTCTTCTAATGCACTTGCTCGATCTTTTTCTCCCTCTCACTTTTGATCTCTCAGTCTCTCTCTTTTTTTCTGTGTAGCATATAACCCATAAAAACAGCTTCCCCCAGCAGCTAGCACAAGGTGCTTATCGCTAATCAAGTGGGTTTTTTTGGATGTTTGGTTGGTTGGTTGGTTTTTGGTACCAGGGATTGAACCCAGAGGTGCTTTGTAACAACGGAGCCACATCCTCAGCCCTTTTTATATTTTATTTAGAGACAGGGTCTCACTAGGTTGTTTAGGGCCTTGCTAAATTGCTTGAACTTGTGATCCTCCTGCCTTAGCCTCCTGAGTTGCTGGGATTCCAGGCATGTGCCATAGTACCTGGCTCATCAAGTTTCTTAAGAGAAGTTTACTCTGTGTTATATTCACCTGCTTTTCTGTACTGAGAGCAAACAGACAAGACAGATACCAAAGTCACCACATTTATTATCACATATTTTGGCTTCTCAGAATATACAATGGACAGTAGCAACATTTCACAAACAGTTTCTACCAACGCTTACATGGTCAGTTTCAGACTCTTCATAATCAGATGTTTCCAAATCCCAGAAACTCAACTAAAATGAATCTACTATCCTCACCTGTGTGTCAGTACTACAGATCCATCCATTGTCCGTATTTAAGCCAAGGGCTGTTGATTTGCCAGTTCACATTGAAGGTGGTTTTATGCTGGAATGAATAATTCTCATCTTTTTCCAATATTGTGGAGATAGGTCTGCTTGTCTGAATTTTTGGTCAGTTAGCCTCTGTGACTTGTTATCTGTACTCTGATCAAAAGCTGTCCTATGGGAATTAGTCAACATATATAAAAGACACTGTAAGAAGAAATCAGAGGATTGTACAAAGCATGATGTGTTGATTTTTTTAGCACAAAAAGTACTTTGCATGCAATATTTTTTTCTGCTTAGAAATGAATTATCATTCTGTCTCCTCACTCTCACTCATGTTTACATAATTACTTTCTAAGTTTTATTTATGATTTGTTTTCTACTTCAGAAAGAAGGCAAAACTTTAAATCCAAGGTATCTTATTAAATGCCTTCATGATTATTTGGACTTATGAATATATTTTTATCTGTTTTCTGACAATACTTAGATGTACAGTGGGTAGCTTAGAATAGTAAAAGTTGTATGGACCTACTAATACAATCCAGAATCCAATCTTAAATATTTTGCCAAGGATTATGAAGAAACTTATAATTGTGTTTTACTCTGGATTCACTCCATCTTTACTTTATCTCATATTAAAATGTAATCAAAATCAGCCTGTTTCCATTTGGTTGCAAATCCCCTTCTTAAAGCACCTATTCAAAAATCTCCCCAATTTTCATTTTCTCTGTCTTTTCTTATTATATTAAATCCTGATATCTGAAAATTGAACCATATAGTAGCATTACTATGTTCTTTTATAAATAGAGATCATATCTATTCCTTTATTTTTACATTATAACCATGCTTTTTAAAAAATCGTTGACAGGCTGCAATTAGATCTCTAGTATGCCATTATATTATAGTAAATACTGTTATTATGGTAGACATAATTCACTTTGGTGTGTTGCTCAGTCTGCTGAGATGCCTCTGATACCAAATGTCATTCCCATTCTTTAATTATAATTTTTAATCTTTCCTAGTTTACCATTCTTTCAGTAGATTTATTTTTATTCTAAAATTCAGAGACAGCCTAGGTTTAATAATGTTTATTAACAAGAATTATAATACTCCACTGCTTTTATTCCCCCTGTAGAATAGTAGGAGTAATTTCATTCATCCTAAACTCTTTGACCTACAATACACTAGTGTACTCTATGGAAGAAAAATTCAGATCTATTTAGCAGTTGAATGCATTTGTGAAAGTTGTTGTTCCTTGGGTTCCAATTAGTTAGTGGTCACCACATTAAAAGTCATGCAGCTGGTCTGGGGTTGTGGCTCAGCGGTAGAGCACTTGCCTTGCATATATGAGGCACTGAGTTCAATTCTCAGCACCACATAAAAATAAATAAATAAAGATATTGTGTCCACTACAACTAAAAATATTTTTAAAAAAAGTCATGCAGACAGAGCATTTCCTTTGTCTAAGGCCACAGAGTAAGATGGGGACAAATTTTTATTACCACAAACAAAATCTAAAGCATATATATAAACACAGTCATCATAAGATGACAGTGTAAGCCCTACAAGGACAGGAACAGTGTTTATCCAGCTTATTACTAAATCCCCAGGACATATCATAAAGCACTGGCATATAGTAGGTGCTCATTAAATGTGTCAAATAAATGAATGTGCACATAAATGACCCTCACTGGATCATGAGTTGTTTTTTTCTTTCTCACTGTATGCATGGATACAGCTTTAGCTAAGATTCTGCTCACTCTAAGCAAATTAGGAAGAGGAAGCAATGTAATAGAGTCAAAGGAGATGGACTTCATAATCTGGATTGGAGCTGACCAGTTCTGTGCCTCCTAATTGTGTGATTTAGTTGCTTTTACTCTCCCTTAGCTTTGATTGCTTTATCTATGTAGTGCAGAAAGTAATGCCTACCTTCCAGATTCATTATAAGAATTTTCAAAAGCATTATTTATTAAAGTGCCTAGTACCTAGTCTGATTTGAGTATTCATTATCAGGTTTGGTGGGTAAATATTGGTAGCACGTATACCAATCAGCCATTGCTGTGTAACATAAAATATTCTGAGCAGCAGGTCGATCCAGTTCTGCTCCATCTGTTTCTCATCGTTCTGGGCCCACAGGGCCACCTAGAGCATGCTTCTATTGTGGTTTTAGTGAAGACGGAGAGGGTGAGTCCCACTGAGCAAGCCCCCACCTTGTCATGTACATTAACACCACATTTACTGAAGCATGTCCTGCATCAGCCCAAACTCAAGGAATGGTAGTTTTAAGCAATAATTCAATCTATATGTCTTCAATCGCTATAGGGAGGTAAGAGGCTTAGGTCTTTTCTCCCATACCCTTGCTGCCAGCTGTGATGATACAATGTGAGTAAGTCTCAAATGGAATTCTGCCACACATAACAGAGAAGGCACCCAAGCCGCCATAGAAACTCTTCTGTGCGCTTGATGATGTTCTAGATCTCTATCTTTTTAGGTGCTCTGATGGCTCCATGAATGAAAGGTTTAGCACAGTGGCAAAATTTACCTAACTTTTAAATAGAAATGACTAAAATCTTCCAAATCTGAATCTACTGGTTTAGTCAGAAGCCAGGAGTTCCATTTTTTTTTTTTTTTTTTAGTTATTGATGGATCTTTATTTTATTCATTTATTATTTGCATGCGGCGCTGAGGATTGAACGCAGTGCCTCCCGCATGCTAGGCAAGCGCTCTACCACTGAGCCACAGCCCCAGCCCCAGGAGTTCCATTCTGATGGCTGTCAGGCATGGGGCTGTGAGATCCTTACACCAGTATGTGCAAAAGCAGGAAGACCTGGGCAATATTCTCAGCAAACTCACATTTATCATGACCAATTTTATCAATAAATCATTTCTACTAAACATATTTCTAAGAATATATCAATTAAGAAAACCTCTGGCATGGAACAAAACCTAAGAAAACTGCTGATGTGTTGCAGCAGCTCTTCTGGGAGTATGGGTGTCTGCCTTGTGTCTCTCCAATGTCAGATAACTACTCCCACAGTGCATTCCTAGTGGGGGTCCTTGAAAGAGTAACCAGCTAATATTGTTCACCATTACTGTTCACTGAAATGAAGTCATTGTCTATATTAAGGTATTCTAATAGTGAGTTATAGACAACACAACATAAGCAGATGTTGCAAATGGTGTTCTGTTATCTTTGGAGAAGAGGAGGAGGATAGGGTATCACCATGTTCCTGAAGTGCCCTCTCCATTCCCAAGAACCTAGGAAACAATGACAGTGAGTCATCTGGGCTGGAATGTCCATACACATGTTATCTTGAAGGACACTAGCTTTCTCTCAGGTATGCTGGGAATTAGGGCAAGTTAGCGTTATCTGCAGAAAGCTGCTTTCTCCTGTGCATATCAAAGTCCTTGGGATGCTGGTCATATAGTGGGAAAAGGTAAGCTAAGCTGAAGCTGCTTCTGTTAGCCTAGAAAGCCCCTCCCCCTGTGCTAACTGGTGTGGACCACAGCACCATGGATAGGGAAGTGCTCATTCAGTCAGCTACCCCTACAAAGAGTTGTGGGGGATGGAGATGCTATTTTCTGGTGAAGCACTAGAGGCACTGTGTGAAAGAGGTGCACCTGTCCAGCCACCCCTGCTGGCATTTTTCACTAAACCTTATGTCTTCTAGATATCTTCTTTGGTCTCTTAGCAACTGTCCTGGTCAGTGTGAATTGTCAACTTGATTGGATTAAGAGATGCCAAGGATTAAGGGTTATGGGTGTGTCTAGGAATGATTGGCATGTAGGATAGCCAACTGAAATGGAGACTCTAAGTGTGGGCAGCACTGACCAATAGGATGATGGCTTGGATTGAATAAAAGTTGGAAGGAGGTGGGAGCAGCAGCAGATGCAAGCTCAATTCTTCTTGAACTGGTTCTTGATTGCTACTGCAATCCTCTGAGGATATTGGACTCTTACATCTTCACTCTTCCAAGGTGGACTCTGCCAGTGATTCCCCGCAGAAGCCTTCAGTCTCAAACTAGGGTAGCACCATTGATCCCTCTTGTTCTGGGGCTCTAGTCTTTTGTACTGTGCAGCTACTGGTTCTTCCAGCTCTCCAGCCTGCAGACAGCCATTGTGAACTATCCAGCTTCTGGTTACCTGAGCCAACCTAGTATAAGTCCCCTTTTTATAATTATAATGCCTGTTGATTTTTTTTTAATATTTTTTTTTTAGTTGTAGATGGACACAAATATCTTTATTTATTGATTTTTATGTGGTGCTGAGGATGGAACCCAGTGCCCCACGCATGCGAGGCAGGCTCTCTGCCACTGAGCCACAGCCCAGCCCCCCTGTTGATTCTTATCCTCTAGAGAACCCCGAGTAACACAGCAACCTATCCACTGCTCTAGCACAACTGGGCCATGGATGGTACAAATGTTTATTGGGCAACTTCAACACCTACCATTGCAAGTTTCCATTAGACTGTGTCTTTGTGATTTTGGAAAATAAAAAACATTTAAAATTCAATAAATACTTTTTTTTTTAGTCTAAACACTACTAAAACATTATGTTGATCTTTTAGTTACACTAAATTCATTTATTTGCATCATAAAGCCATGGGTGAAAATTCAGACTCATAATGAATAAAATATTTGTTAAAAATCATATTACAAAGTATGCCTATCAGACTTTATTCAGCTTTCACTTGAGAAAGTGGTATTAGAAAATAGCATTAGTTTTTTTTTTTTTTTTTGTTCGCTTGTTTCTTTGGTTTTGGGTTCTTTTTGAGGGGTCCTGGGGATTTAACCCAGGGGCACTTTACCACTGACCTATATCCCCAACCCTTTTTATTTTTTAATTTTGAGAGAGGGCTTCATTAAGTTGCTTAGGGCCTGGCTAAGTTGCTGTGGCTGGCATCAAACTTGTGGTCACCTGCCTCCACCTCTCACGTCATTGGGATTACAGAAGTGTCCCACTACATTCAGCCTACCATTAGAATTTTTATTCTTAAGTATTTTGGTCAAACAAACTGAGATGAAGACAAATGTATCTCAGGGATTCCTCTGTGAGTTAGGTTGTTCCACCGTGGTAGTGTGGATAGAGTCCATATGAAACATGCCTGAACACTCCTGCCAACCTACGCCTCAGACTCGTAACTCTCCCTGGTCATTCATTTATTTTAAAACAGGGAAGGGGGATGGCAGCTGTCTTTAAACATTTGAAAGGTTGTCAAGCCAAAGAGGGAGAAGAGTTATTTTACATATTCTAGAGGCCAGAAGGGGGAGCCATCAAATCCAAAGGGAGGGAGTTCTGCTCTGACCACCACCTTACCCTTACATGGCAGTGGGCCCCAGGGGGACCACTAGTCTTAAGAAGGTGGAGGGACTAGAACCAGCTGATCTCCACAGGACCACTGCTAAGATTGTGAGTACATGATAACAAGAAAATAACGATCTTCTCACTGGGTTTGTTCTCTTCTTTTTGCCCTGTTTCCTCTCCTCTCCTTTATTTTCCTCCCCAACAACTTACATCCAAGTAAAACTTTCTGGCCAAGAACCTCTTTCATTGTTTAGTTTCAGACCTAGTTAAAAATCAAATAGCTGTGAGACACTCACTGGTTCCCTTTTAGACATAATTTCAATTCCGTATAATTATCTTCTGTTATTACATAAATGTGCTTAGAAAAATAATTCCAATAAAAAGTTTTAGCATATTTCTTATTTCTGCCTAGTCTTTAGTTCCTTCAAACAGCAAAAAAACCAATCTACAAGACAGTTAAAAGTTATGGTAAGTGGGTAGCTAGTAGTTCACCTTTGTTTGCAGTCATCCCTAAAGCTGACATATTTCCCTCATTTATGAGTCATTTTTCCCTCCATATACACATTTTAATCTTAGAAACAATGTTTTAGAGAACTTTAATATACATTTATAATACTGTTATTAGTCTCTCTTCAATAAATTTCTTACATATGTTGCAATAAAATATGAAAAACTTTAAAAGTATAAGCACAGTAGTGACTTAATGATATACAGAAACAATGGCACCATTAAATCACTATAATTAATCCTTTTTTTAGTTTCTAATCCCTTGAAATATTGTAACTTTCTCAAATCGTGCGGGTTTGACAAATGGAATAATGGAAGCTATTATTTTTCCAGTAATAACTATTAGTTGAATTATCAAGACTATTGTTTACAGAAGCAAGTATCAAGTAATAATCATGACTTGGTCTTCAAATTTTGATCAGTTACAAAGTTCCAGAAAGTTTATGTTCCAAAAATATGCCCTCATCCACACATATTCAAACACTGGACCTATGTAGCGCCGCACTCCACTGTAGTCAGGCATTTTTAATTCTGAGAACTTCTCTCAGAGAACCTGATCTCTTCATTCAGCCCCACATTTTGTGAAGTGACTATACAACTCCTGGTTCCAGGCAGACTGAGTTATGGATAAAAAAGTCACTATTCAATCTTCCACTTAAATTCATAGATACCTTCCCTTTCCTTGGACACATGGGACCGTATTGCCAACAGTCTTTGCAGGGATTTGGACTCAAAGACAGGAGGATTCTATTGTAAACTTACTCAAGCCAATGCCTTCTTTCAACAAATATCCAAGGCTTTTGGTAAACATCAATAGCTTCTGGAGATTGGAAGTAAGTGAGTCTACCACGGCTTGCCCCTATCTTCAATAGGTGGTAGGCTAAGATGTAAATCAGTTTCAAGCGAAATTCTGCCAATATTCAAATATTTGCAAGCAAACAAGCAGACACAACTTCAGTCAATCTGATCTGGAAAGTTCAAGAAAGTTCCACACTGTCTTCAGAAACACCCACAAGCACTTGACATGAGAGGCTCACTCCAGGGAGGTACTGTGATGTTTAATGGTAGGAACAGGCAACATTCTGATCAGGCAATTGGCATCTGTGAAGTGTGAAACGCAGGGCCAAATGAGCTCTATACCTGAGGGCTTCTTCAAAGGGATCGGGGCTGAACTTGACAGATTCCCATAAGCTTTCATGCAAAGATGCTTGGACTTGAACTGCACTCATTTCATTAATGAAAAATTATTTTTACATCTCTTATGCTAAGTAACAAATCATCTTGTGCAAATCTCCATAGAAATACTTAAAGGGCTCAGTAATCATGCCTGGAGTGTATATTCCTGATCAGGATACTTCAAATGCTAGCTAACTGTTGCAAGGATGAAAATGAAAAATTAATTTTATTCATACATCATACTATTTATCTTGAAGTATCTTTAAGGTAAAAATTTACAAAGGTAATATAATAATCTCAGGCCCAACTCAGGAATAACTGTAGCATTTTATCTGTTTTCATGACTGCTAATTGAATAGCATTGACAGGATGATTGGAAATCTCAAGGCAAGGTTGATATGAGACAAAATGAAGTCACATGCCTGCTTCCTCTATACCCCACCTTAAACTCAGAGTTTAAAACCTAATGACAAAAACAGCATCCCCTCTAAATTTGCCTCTGTAGATATTTGCCACCACAGTCTTTCCATCTGTTCTGGCCAGGGATTTGAGATTCATCCCTACTCAAACTCCTTAATCAAACAAGCATGTCTGTTTAGTGACTTTAATGAGTTAATTTAGTGGCCTCCAAAAAAAAGTCCTCCTCCTATTCACAGATCTGCTAATGTGACCTCATTTGGGGAAAAGAGTCTTTGCAAATATAATTGAGGAATTCCAGATAAGACAATCCCAGATTGTCTGAATGGTCTGTAAATCTAATGACAATACATATGAGAAAAAGGCAGACGGAAATTTTACATAGAAGACAGAGGAGGTGTCCATGTGAAGACATGGGCAAAGATTGAAGTTATTCAATTACAAACCAAGGAACATTTGGAAGGAAGCTGAAGAGGCAAAGATTCTCACCTGGGATCTTTGGAGGAAGCATGGCTTTGCTAACACCTTGATTTTAGACATCTAGCTTCTAGAACTATGAAAGAACAAACTTCTGTTGTTGTAAGCCAAGTTTGTGTTTGTTATGGCAGCCTTAAGAAACTAATACTGTCCCCAAATCCTCTTAACTACCTTGTTAGTGTGTTTGAACCCATCCCTTTATATCTCATGCCACTGACCTAATCCAGACTGCCATTAATTTCCACACATATTTTGATTTACAGAAAAAGAATTTGGTAGATATTGGTAGTCAGTCTTCTAATATAAGTTTTATTGGTGTCTGGTTGTACACATTCAAAGCTTTGGGCTCACTATCTTCCAAACTGAGCACTTCTGGAAATGAGAATGATGATATACCTGATTATCATCATCAAATAACTTTAATAACATCACACAGTGAGTTACACCAGGCAGCAGAAACATACAGTCTAATTTCACCTGAGTTTGAGGAACTGCAGATGTTTTTCCTCTATCAATTGAAGAAGGAAGACAAATTGCTTCCTTTTTGCCACATATTTCTGATATTGCAGCAGTGTGCTGGAAAACAGACCTCTCATGAATCTAAACATTCCTCCCTTCTCTTGGGCTCAGGAAAAGCTATGACAGGAAAAGAACTTAGTGCTTAGTGGGATTAACCAGATTAAACCTGAGCTGACTGATTGGAAAGAGCCTTCAACACATGCTTCAGGGCAGGGACAGCAGTGATTGCAGCTGTAAGACTGATAAACAGTAGCTCTGCACCTGCAGGACGATTTCTGAATTATTCTGAGTTTAAAGACAGCAAAAATATTCTCCACTAAGGTAGGTGCCCAAGGGCAGATGTCTGAGCAACTGTACCACTCTAAGTCTAGGGGTCCAGTCTCCTTAGGCTGATGAGGTTATTGATTCTCAGGAACCATTTGGCTTCAGGCAAACTACCTACTTCCAGAGACTGAAATTTATTATAGAGTGAATATTGTAGTTTGTTTTCCTACTGGCTTAATGCAATTTCAATAGTCCTTACTTCTAATGTAGGAACTTAAATATCATTTCAATGTGTTACTAATTACTGATTATAGGCAACAATGCCAAGAATGAACTCTTTAAACCTTCCCCAAGCATTAGAACACTTCTGAATTTGCCTTGACAGCTGTTTACTCATTTATAGATTCCACCACTTCATCTCTTGTTTCTCAATATGATACATCCCCCACCCCAACGCTATAATAAAACTAAAAACATTGCAGATCAAATTCGGAAGGAGGCGGTGAGAAAATCTGGAGGAACTTTCCACTTGAAGCCACTTCTGTTAATGTCTATCATAGCTTCTCATTACCCGAGAACTGAAATCACGGAGAGCATTTCTGTCATAACACATGCAAGAAATAACAAACTGGATTGTAAAAAGACGATTTTCACTATTTTGGGTTGGATATAGAAATAAGCCATCAAGGAGCATACATAGGTGCATAAACAGATATACATTTTGGCAAAATAAAATTGTATTGTCATAGAAGTGTGACCATAAAGTAACAAGATTAATTTCCTTGTTGAATTTGTGGGAATCATTTGTCATTCTGTAAGTGTGTATATGCTATACTAGTGTTTCAAATATAGCAACATTTAAATAGCTAGCCTCACAAGTACATTGGAATCCCTTCTCAATTTAACACCCAACCAGTTAGCTTTATGACTCTCAAATGCTCCAAAGACTCAAGCTCCATCTTTATGATGGACGTGAAGCATTAGGTAGATACACAGCATTAGGAAAAAACACCTAGAAGCTCCCTAATCAAGTACCACTCTCCATTCTGTTGATCCAGGTTGTTACTCTAGAAAAGTCCTGTTGTCAATAGGAAAAGTTGGAAAGTTTCCATCACCTACATGCCTCACATGTGCATGTCTGACATTCCTTTAACTACCATTTATGGACCAGACACTTTATAGATATTATCTCATCCCTACAACCACTCACAAGTGTGCATATTACTGTTTTACAGATGAGGAAATAGACTCATAAAAGTTAAATGACTTGCCTAGAGGCCCACAAGTGCTAAGTAGATGAACAGATTAGAACTACTAATTACCAATCTTCTGTCTCATTACCAAGCACTGTGACTCAAAGACAAAGCCCTTCGCACCACAATTAATGTGAAATGTAAATGTAGATTGCACAGGCTACTTAAGAGTCTGTGTAACTCACAATAGGATCTACTAAGGAGAGCATCAGAACACCCATCCCTGATAAAGGGGGATCCGGGAGGCCTAGGACCCAGTGTAATTTCTCCTCACACCCCAAGGAAGCTTTGTGGTTCTCAAATCCATCTTATTTCATCTCATCAACTGAGGTAAAACTCGCTTCCATTCGAGGTCTTCAAGAGTAGCAAGCACATTTGAATTACCCGATTCTTCCTGAAAGCATTGTTGGGAAATGCCACAACTGTCAAAGAGGAATTACATTTTTTCGACAGCTTGAATTGGACCCATGCTCTTCTTTTCTGATATGTTATTGCTTGCTCTTTGCAATCTTAATATCTGTTCTTAGGTAGCTCTCTGTACCATAGAGGCAACATGCTCAGCCACCTGTAGCAGTCGGGGTTCAGGCTTTTCTATTTGTGTCCACATTTTCAGTTTGGAGGAAGACAGCCTGAGGGGAAAAATATGCAAACTTGGGTTTCCTAACTTCTTCCCCAAATTCCCAAGAGATGGGGAATAATATTAACCAGAATGACTTTTTTGATCATTGTTCTTCCTAAAAGTTTCTTCAGCTCTGGTTAAATTTTCAGTATCCTTGCCCCTGCATGTTCTGCTTAGCCCCATGTATGTCAAAATTTTTGAAAAGGTCACTACAAGAAAGTGCTGATTCACAAAATCAAAGACTAGAAGCTAATAAGTGGCAGCACCTATAGGCAATATTTATTAAAGTGCAACGGAGTCAAGAAACTTCTCTAGGAGTGCTTGGCTCTTTATTACAGTAAAATAATGTATCATACCATGGCTGGCTCCCTTTATTGCTTTTTGTATTTGTAACTTGACAATAAGAAAGAGAGAAGGAAGAAAGGGGGGAGAGAAAGAAAAAGCAAGAAGGCAAGGAAGGAAGGTGAGGAAGGGAGGCAGGCGGGCGGGCGCGGTGGTGAACACCTGTAATCCCAGCACTTTGAGAGGCTGAGACGGGAGAATCACGAGTTCAAAGCCAGCCTCAGCAATGGCGAGGCACTAAGCAATTCAGCAAGACCCTGTATCTACATAAAACACAAAATAGGGCTGGGGATATGGCTCAGGGGTCGAGTGCCCCCTGAGTTCAATCTCTGGTACCAAAAAAAGGAGGAATAAAGAAGAGAGGGAGAAAGAGTGAGAGAGGGAGGGAGGGAGGGAGGGGGACAGGCTTAAAGGAAAGGATTTATCATCAGTACCCCCTTCTGGAAACACATTAGAGTAGCTCAGAATCCCAGAGCTGGGGCATTCTTTTCATTAGGAGGCAAAGTGATTCATGCTACCAGTCAGGCAGGCTCCCATGTATCTGATGTTATTGGTATTGATGTGATGTAGCGAAAGAAACTCTGAGCGTAGGAATCAAGAACTCTAGATTTAAACCCAGCCTTTGCTCCTAACCTTGTATGACCTTAAATAATTCAAATTATTCGCTTCAGTGTCGTAAGTATTATAGATCTCTTATCGGGATTAGTATTACCAGAGGCTGTTGTTAAAAGTGCAGAATTCCAGGGTTCTCCCCATCACTAGAATCAAATGGCAAGATGAGGTATGAATCAGAATTTTAAATAATCCCCAAGGAAAATCACAAGTAGTGTTCTGACTTCAGTTATCTGTGTACAATAATATTCTTAGATTAGAGACCTACATAAGGGCCTTATAAGGTCCTTATAGTCTTAATGCCATGATTTTTTAAAACTAAAGAAATAATTGATCAATAAGCCAATAAACTGTGGTAAGTCCATACAATAGATTACTCCTAGTAATACAAAGAATGAATCACTGGTGCCTGCCACAATCTGAATGAATCTGAAAATATATATGCTGGGGTAAAGAAACTAGACAAAAAAAAAGATGATTTTATTTACATAAAACCCTATAAGATGCAAAGTTATCTATGACCATGGAATATAGATCAACAGTTATCTGGAGATAGAGGCAAAAATAGGGAAGGCTTACAAAGTGGCACTAAAAACTTTGGGGGTGAAGGAAATGTTTATTGTCTTGATTGAGGTGATAGTTTCTCTATGTAATTTCTAGAATAAATGAATTCAGCAAAATAGCAGGATATAAAATCAACATCCACAAATCAATTGCATTTCTATGCATCAGTGATAAACCCTCTGAAAGAGAAATTAGGAAAACTATCCCATTCACAATAGCCTCAAAAAAAAATAAAATATTTGGGAATCAATTTAACAAAAGAGGTGAAATACCTCTACAATGCAAACTACAAGACACTGAAGAAAGAAATTGAAGAAGACCTAAGAAGGTGGAATAATCTCCCATGCTCCTGGATAGGTAGAATCAATATTATCAAAATGGCCATACTTCCCAAAGCGATATGTAATTTTATATATATATATCAAAACTTGTGAAATTCTACACTCTTAATCTTTGCCATTTATTATAATTTACTCACCTTGACAAAGTCATTGAAAAGAAAAGGAAAAAAATAGAAGCTTAGAGAAGTTGGGATACCCAAGAAGATAATTGGACAGGAAGTCCAACTCTGAAAGACCACTGAGTTAAAAGACAGGAAGGACAAGTGTCCCTTATCATAGAGCAGGGAGCATTTGCTAAACACAGAAGGATCTCCAGTCATCCTAAATTGCTCCCTTTCAAAGGCCAGAAAAATAATCTGGAAGCTCTAAAAGCAAAGCTCCATGTTGTGGTCTGCACAAGCTGGAAGCGGGAAGGCTACTGTCCAACCCACTGGCCCTGGATGTTGATACCCCTGTAGATACTCCCCACCTGTCTCCTGGTCCTACTGCAGAGATGTGTGGTCCCGGAACCTGTCTCCACACCAGTCACATTTCACCCAGAATACCATTGGGTAGGTAGTTTATTTAATATTACCTTGCAAGCCCAAAGCATCTCAAACTGGAATCATATTGAAGATTTGCCCCAGGCTCTTCCAGAATTCCAGAAAAACATTCCCAGCTCCCCATTGTCATCTAGACTGAAGATCAGTATTGCAGCCTCTGTCCATACTCTCTTGCCCTCTATACAGGCTCCCCACCCTGACCTTCCTACAGGGAGTAAAAGGGTATTGCCTACACCTGAGCTCTGCACTCTTCAGGCTTGAAAGAACTTTACAAGAAGCTCTGGAAGAGAGTTAAATTGGATAAAGACCAAAGTTGCTAAAAATTCCTAGTAAACCCACAGTTGGTCCACTTTAAAGGCAATAATCCCATTGACTTCTGATTAAAATGGAAATTGTCTATAAAACTCCTTGGGACAAAGTTGAATGATGGAACTAGATTAAGAAAGCAGTCCATTACCCTTAAGTGAAAAATGCACAAAGTCATCATTCAGAGGCAGTAATGGGATGGTGATGGTGGTGTGGTAATTAAAAAGACACAACCTAAATTTAGCTGAACAATTTTAGAGATCCTCCAGAGCACTGAAAATAGAACAAATTCTCCCCCAAAATACATGCTATCTTCACACTTCCTAGGATAAGACTGGTGTCGCATTTTATATGTAGATCCAATTACCTTCGAGCATTAAAGTACAAATATCAGAAGCAGGTTCTGCCCATGGCCACGAGTCTGATTTCTCTAGAAGGAATTTCCTTCTATTTTCTCATTGCCTAATACCTATCTCAGTTAGCAGGTGCATGTGTCATCTGGCCAATCCTGGGGAGGCATGCATTTACATAATCACCTTTCTCCTCCTCCCCGCCCATTCCCACTGCCCCCTATTTCCCAACTCCAGGAACAATCAACTTAGTAGAATCTTATCGCCTTTACTTAACAGAAAATTATTGCTTCTTATACAGAAATTGGCGGCAATATTAATCAGAATCTAGATCATTTCTGTTCCTCTCATTCCTTCTCCTTTTCCTTCCATTTCAGAGCCTGCAGCCTCAGTGGAGATTCTCTTAGGAAAAGTAGAAATACAACATTCCAAATTCTGAAGGCCTTAACCAGATTTTTCTGTTAATCTTGGTGGATCCTGCAGTTTGGTAAAAAGCATGGGGATCTCAAAGATTAATTTGAAATTGGTGGACAAAACTTTGGTCCATCTCTCCTGTGCTCTCTGCTTTTTAGAGATAGGAAAAGTCAACTTTGGTAGTATACAGTTTCTTCAATTTATGCAGACACCAAGCAAGGACCAGTTGAACTTCTGTAATAGCAGATAATATGGTTTAGTTTCATAGTCAAAGTTAACCATGGCTATGCAAAACAGGCCACCCAAATCTCCACATTCTTTATCCTAATTGCTGCTGCCTTAGCATGACCTTGGGGAGGTCAATTACCACCAGTGTAACTATTTTCTTCTAACACTACCAAGTTTCTCAGATACATTGAAAATTAACAAGCAGCGTTTTGATTTCCTTAGATGAAAAGGAATCCAGGCAGATTAATAGAACAAAGTATTCTAATTCTTAATCATTGAGATTTCTGAAGACTGCCAGGTGTAATTAAATAGTCATCAGCAAATAAACCGTAGGTGAGAGTTCAGTGCAATGCGTCAAATTGGAACATAGTTAACCAGAAGGCTCACCTGAGGAATGAAACCTGGAGACACTCAAGCTTTAAAGTGCCCCCTAAGAATCAGGCAGTAATTATAAAATAGCATTCATGAAGAGCTCTTTCAAATCACAGTGAAGAGCTCATTTCTGAAGCCATTTGTTAAGCTATTGCCTCTGACTATTGCCATTGCTGCAATCACTTTTGCAGAGCCAAGAAAGAAACTAATTTTAGCTCCATCTTCTTTAACCTCTTACCTTTCCCAGGAAAGAATTTTCTTTAGAGAATCTAAAAGTTGAATCTTCTAGTCATAAACACTTTCACAGATAGAAAGCAAGAAAAATCTCAGTTGGGAATCTTTTCTCAAAGAAGCATTATTAAAAACAAGTGGGAAGGAATGCTACCCAGTCACAGCTGAGGCTGCCTGCTCTTGACAGTAGGAATGTGCTGGAAAGAAAGTCCTTGTGGGGAAGTAGTTTCCTGCTTGGGATGCTGGTGCTACACTGGGAGCAATCACCCCCTTGTCTTTAGCCAGAATAAAACTGCAGGGAACATGAAATGTGGTTCCCTTAGGGCTCATCCTACACTAGTGGGAATGTACAGAAAAAGGCATTGTCCATCTCTGTGCATGGTGGTGCTACGTCTGGGGGAAGTTCCTTCACAATATCTAGCAACTCAGTGAGTGATTTAAACTTACTGCAGTGCTTCGAGGCAAGCAATTTGTGGTTAACCTGTATGTATGATTTGTTTGTTTTAATCACCTTAAAATTAAAGCCCTCTACAGCCCAGAAGGTGGTGCTGAAGGAGAAATGAGACCTCTTGTGTTTGAACTGGATTTGACATTCCAGCTGCAAACAGCAATGAGAAACCAGGCTAAGCCCACCCAGGGACCTGGTGGGGCTGTGGAAGTGGCTATGCTACTCCCATGTGGACAACAGCTTTGTCCACATGGGAACTCTAGGCAGAGGGTCACAGGATTTCAGGTTGGTTACAGTGCTGAATATTCTGGGAATCTGTGGGGACTAGGAACAAATATTGCCTCAATGTTCACACCAACCAAGCCTGGCTACGCCATAGAACCCTGGACCTGGTGGCATTCTTCAATTCACTCACTCTCTCCCTCTCTTTTACTTTTGTTTTTTAATTACTACCTTCTTGCCACATGTATTTGTTCTAGCCACATGACCATGGTCGATAGTTTTATTGGGATGGTAAAATGCCTGAGCCTAGGCAGTTCTTGCTCAATAAGCTGATAACTCTCAAACATCCATGATTACAATCTGATAAGGCTGCAAATAGAAGGGAGAACAAAGTTCTGTTGAGTGCACGAGAGAACAGCAAGTGATTATTTCTTCCTGAGAAAGATCAAAGAAGGCCTCGTGGAAGAAGAGGCCTTTGAAACCTGTTTTGCAACCTGGAGGATGTTGACATGGGGAACAGGAGAAAAGCACCCAAACACAAGCCATGGCATGGAGACCTCTCAGGGAACATCAAATAACCCATGTGACTCAAATAAGAGGGGCCTGGGTGAGATGAGAGAGGCAGTGTGAGGTTGAACAAGGAGGTTGAGGACAGATAGCAAGTGTTTTGCAAATCGTGGAACTTTGTACTGTAGACAATGGCGAACCACTGAATTATTTTAGAGGAGTAAGATGTGAGCAGGTTGGTATTTTCAGACAGTCATTCTGGCAGCATTATGGAGGATGAATCTGGGGTTGGCACAGAACTTACAGGAAAGAACAACAGAGGCTATAGTAGTATTTGCCAGGGGTGGGGGGCGGGGGGAGAGGTGGTCCACACAGGGTGGTGAAGACATGCAAGTCCTAAAGCAGGATTTCTGATAGGCAAACAATAGAATTAAAGAGTTATTGGATGCAGGAAACAAAAGATGATTCCCAGGTATCTAGCTTGGATGTAGACTAAAGGAATGTTTCTGCCACTAACTATGGGAGGCACAACAGATTGGGTCAGAGTAAAGGAAGGGATGTTGGGGCATTTCCTTTCAGTCACGTTGGGTTCGCAGCTAGGGATGTGCCACAGAGTTGGAGATGCAGATCTAGACCTCAGGTATTTCTGATATCCATTTTTATGAGAAATCAGGCTTGCAGATGTGGAGTAATGTGTCTGAGGATTGATCCCTAATATATGGTGATGTTTCAGTCATGCTTGTGTCCCTGGTTTTAGTATAGCACCAGAAATGAAAAAAAAACAAACAAAAAAAACAAAACACCACTCTATGTATCCCAATGCCAGAGAAGAAACAGAACCTGGAAAACACCAGAGTCTAAGGACAGGCAGAAGATTGAGCCATCAAGAAGGAATAACAAAAAGCTTAAGTTGAGGCATGAGAATTTCAAGGAAGAGGAAAGATTAGGATGTCAAATGGCTTAGTGCTCAGGGAGGATGAAGCTCAGCAGTCCATGGTGGGTTTTGCCTTCAGCTGAAAGGGGAACATGAAAGCTAGTTTGCAAACGATTGAGGGGAAAACAGGAGGTGAAGCAAAGAAGATTCCGACTATACTTTTAGTGAATTTAGACTTTAGGTTTTCTGATTTGAGTGGGTCATTGGTTTTTAAGGCTGAAGCAGATCAGAATATATTTAAGGGCAGAAGGAAAGGTTCCCATGGACAAAAAGAGGCCAGGATAAGCTGAGGCTGGGCTAAAGAGACAGGCAGTGGAGTGAATTTTTAAAGCACTTACTTCTAAAAATAGGAGAAAATGCAAACCAGGAAGCTTTCCTTAAAAATCAGTGTCTAGGTTTATGATCACAGTATTCCTTGATTACGTGCCATGAATTTCTCCAGAAGTGCCCACTCAGAAGAATCTTCCACAGCACCCACTCTAATTGGTATTGAAAAGCCAGAAGTCTGGTTTCCTTTCTGTTTGGCATGGGCCAAATAGAGTTTTACTTGCAGCTTTTATTTTCAGGTTTTTATTTTGGTCTCTTTCAACCTTGAGTTAACAACCGAAAATATCACACAAAAAGGGACATAAAAGGAAAAGGCTTCCCATTTCACCATTAACTCAGCCTTCCAGGAAATACAACTTCTAAACAGCCGCAATAAGCCACTCAGTAGCCTCTGCCCTGGACTCTTCACCTCTTGATTCTGCTGGACCAATGAGAAGTCATTGACATTCCCCACAACAATGGGGTTCAAGACGCACAATTGACATTACAGACAGTAAAAAACAAATTGCTATCTACTCCTCCTTTCACACGGTAGTCCTCCTCCCAGGCAGGATCTTCTAAAACACTGCCAGAATATGTCCAGTTTTACAATAGTCTGACCAATGAGAGTTTGAAATTTTACACACAATTTAAAATGGCAAAACATCTTAGGATTTACTCAACTAACTTCTCTAGTTTTATAATAATTATTTCCTTATCTCCAAGAGCTGTCTTTACTTGGAAACAACACTAGATCTGAGGTTCCATATAACTGATGCTTTGGTTTGGATATTATCAAGATAAGGAAGAAATGCAGAGGATTTTCCTAAGCCATCCTCTCTCTTACTGCATGGAGGTTTGATAAGTGTCACAACCCCACTTCTATTTCCCTCCAATGTATCTCACCAAAGTCTGAAAATGGCAAATGACAAATGAGACCAATATCAACTGCCTTTGACCGGAAGAGCCAAGTCCAAATCTTTACAGGAAACACATACTTCATATTCCCAGCATATATGTTCATGTGGCTTTCTGGCTATATGGACATGAAGCCATACTGCGTCCTGCAGCAGGAGTTTTCTGTACTCAACTGTACCACATCAAACTGAACTCCATTCATGCCCTGCATCTACAAACCTTCCTGAATTTGTCTTCTTTTTTTATCTTCTAAATTCTTTATCTACCTCCTTTAATATCAGCATTCTTTCAAAGAAACCACAGCATTTTATATGGAAAATGTAACATCTATGCAACAAAAGAAATCTCTAAATTGCCTCTCTACCTATAATCTTTCTAGGTCAGATATTGTGACAAGATTGTTGGCTGATGATGCAGGAGATGTCGCCCTCTAATGGAGAAAGTGTTTTCAGGTGCTTAACTGCTCAAATGCACCATTTTTAAGGTCATTCAGCTTTTTCCTCTGACTCCATTTGATCAATCACCCTCTTAAAAGTTTTTTGTCACTCTAAAGTCAACTCTTTTCCCTAAAAATCAATTCGTTTTGACTTCTCTATGTTTTATTTCTGACAGTTTTTCTTTATAAGTTAATATGTGTTAGTTGTTCGATACTCAGAAAATACAGATTGAATAAGAAGTCCCATAACTCAGAAACAATCACTGCTAATTCTTTTGTTTGTTTGCCGATACTTGGAATTGAACCCAGGACCCTTGCATACTGGGCAAGTGCTGTACCACTGAGCTATATGCCCAGCCTACTGTTAACATTTTGAATGTTACCATCCTTCTAGTCTTTTTCTCTTGTAGCTACGTAAATGAACACATATACATATAATTTGGATAGCTTTTTTTAAGCAGGACACAGATTTTTTAAATATTCATTTGACAACAGATTAGAAATATCTTCATACCATTTAACATTCTTTTTCCTTTAATACAAAATTTAAATTTCTAAATATTAAATGCTTGCTGCAGCCCGGGGGGGGTGGAAATAAGATGAGTCAAGGTTCACTTACACAAACACATGCACATCCTCTATGCTCCCCACTTGAGGTAGCTAAAGTTAATACCCCTGGTTTGTAATCATCCAGACCTTTCTCCACACTTACACAAACTTCCACACAAATACACAAAAATGCTTGTCTTTTTCACAAAAATGGAGCGCTGCTACAAACATTATGCAAGCAACTTTTCTCAAACCATATGCCATACACATTCCTCAGGTCAGCAAATCAGGATCTGATTCAATATTTTAAAGCTCTGCATTAATATAACAGTGGGTTTATCATAACTAGTCAATAGTCCTATTGATGGACATTCATTATTTCCAAATTTTTGCCGTATGTATGCTTTACTTTTCATAATATTGATTCTCACAAATACGATTGTTGGTCAAAGGGCTTGCACATTTTAGATTTCAAAGTATTAGAAATTTCTGTCTTTGCAAAGCAATTGGAAGGCTTCACACCCCTCTAAGCACAGAGGACAGGGTCTGTTCCTGCAGTCTTGCCAGGGCTGAGTGTTATGGCTCCTTTTCATTTTTGCCAGTTTGATGGGTAAAAAATGGTATCTGGTTCCCATTTTCATTTGCCTTTCCCAAATTGCTAGTGCTGTTATACATTTTTATATGTGAATATTCCTCTAAAATACATGTTTAAAGGCTTTGGGTTCCAGCATATTAATATACCATGGTTTAATCAATTTTCTACTATCAAACATATGGGTTGTATCCCATTTTTTCACATTAGAAATATTGCAACTAAGATTCAGGTGCCTTATTTTGTACACCTGCTAATTCCTTCCTCAGACTAAATTCCTAGAACTGGAATTGTCATGGTTCATGGGCATCAGTGAGCATAGCAATTAAGAGTTTAGGTGCTGGAGTCAGACTGTTGGGATTAAATTCTAGAAGCCTCATTTTTTAGTGATGTGACCATGCAAGTTGGTTAGTCTTTCTTTGCCTCAATTTCCTGATCCACAAAATGAAGATAATCATAATATAGAATTCATAGGATTGCTAAGAAATTTAATTTAGCACAAAGAAAGCTCTGGGAATAGACTCCAGGGTATAGAAAGTGCTGAATAAGCATTTTGTTGTCCTAACATCTTTAAGCTTCAACGAAAATATAACAGGATGTTAAAACTGAAATTTGGATGCTTGAGTTTAAAAGCAATAGACTCCAGAATATACACTCTTAACTGTATTCATACTAAGACTTGTGGACACAACAGTCCAGCTCTGAGAATATAGTCTGAGGATACACACACATATATACACACAGCCAGTGTACTTGGATCTACCTGTATCTTAACTGCAGTAGTTGTTCCACACCAAAGTCAGGCACCTGAAAAAAATATTCAATGGATGGAAGTAAAATCTGGTCCTCCTGCCTTGAATCACTGAGGCTAAGACTTAAAAGGACCTAGAGCCTGGAGGAAGTGGATTTGTGATGAGGATGTCTTTGGCTAGTCTGTGTGGCGAGGCACCATCCCTGGGGACAGGAGCATGGAGACCTTCCCCTCCAGCTCAGTAGCCTGCACCTCCACCATGCCTCATCCTCTGCCAGGCCTGAAGATGCAATTACCAAGTAGAAAGAGAGAAAGAGAGGAAGAGTGAATTGAGAAGTTGGGCAAAGCTTCTGTGTGGATTGTGGTAGCCCACCAACCAGAGGCCCCAGAAGGGCACAGGGGGACACTGGAGTAAGAGTAACAGTTGGCACTGTAGCCTTATTCCCAGGGAGTAGGCCAGAGAGTCAGGGGACCAGCCAAATTCTCAACCAGTGACAGGGAAGCTTCCTCCAAATAATTTTCAAGGGGTGTTGTGAGATACAAATAGAGAACCCAAGGTGCTTGTTCAATATAAGTTCCCCTAAATATTGCCTTCCAGAAATTTGGGTGTCAGTTTACACTCTAGTGATTGTGTACAGGAGTCTTATTATTTTCTTCTTCTCCCTTGCCAAGAAATCTCATGATCTGTAATTTGGTTGCCCAAATAGACAAATTGTGTGAAGCAAAGGAACTGAGCGGCTGACACATATTGCTTGGCAGGTACATTTCTAATAGTAAATAAATAAATTGGCATTTTATTTTATCCGCCAGTCTTTCATGAGATCAGTTAACCTGAATAAGCTCCCTAGAATGAAAGCACTTCTCACGGAGGTGACAATCTGAGTTTCCATGCTGCCTAACTGAGGACCTAACAGGACTCTAGGCCCTAGTGACCAGTTGCCTCCAAGACCCTCCAGGAAGCCAGCTGGCTGCTGGGTTTGCCTCTCTTTAGCACCGTTTAAACAGAAACAGGCAGAACAGCAGGCTTGGAGGAGTGAGGCCATGAAATGGCCTCTGGGGACCAAGAATCTGGATGTTCACAGAATAAGAGATCCAGCATCTAATTGCAAAGCAGCTAATCGTAGAGCATCTAATTGAGATGGAGCATTGGAACAAGAAACAAATAACCCTGACTTCATTCAGCACAGAAGGAAGCCCTGGGCCTTGCAACAAACAGCCCCCACCAACAAAAACAGCAGGTCTGCCGGCCGCGTACAGGTGCTAGCAACCGGGCGTGTGCACATTACCGTGACAGGCGAACACAACATCAGGAAAACACTTCATCTTCCTGTTTATCCCCAGAAGGACTAATAACCAGAGCGAGAGGGAGAGCTGCATTCTTCTTCATTTAGAAACGAGCTACCACTAATGCCGAGCTCTCCAAGTTTATAGACCAAATACCTGCTCGCACTAAAACTGCCACATATTATAAACCTCAGCAAGGAAGTGAATCCATCACGTTCTCACTCCCTTAAGAATAGTTTTTTCCCTGGAGTACATAACCCATTACTGCATATCTTGTAGAAATCAAATGCAGACTCTACCTTCCACCACAGAACAAATCGGTTTTTAGAAAAATGCACAAATCATGACATTTTGTTTTTCTTTAGCTTCAAGGCTTTTATTTTGTTATGGTTATTGTTTTGCTCTTTTTCCATGTTTTCAGGCAGCAATTCCTAAGGCATCACTGCACCTGAACTTAGCCAGAGCCAAGGAGGGGATGTTATTCTCACCTTGGTCTCAAGATCCATCATCAAGTGTGGTCTCAAGGCCAGCTCTGGACCACAAGGAGAAGTGGACTGAAGGACCCACAAATCCCCCTCATTTATCTTGAATGTTTTTCTGACTCTGTTTCCCATTTTTCATCTGGGTTCCTCATTGGATCCCTCCTAGCAGGGAAAACATCTCTGCAATGTCACTGTCAGTCAGTAGACTCATTGCTCTGTGGGTTCAGGGATTTATGATTCCACTGGATCCCCAGGTCCAGCACTGGTTAGGCATATGACGAACCACCAGGTATATTTGGGGAAAGAATATGAGTGAAAGAATGAGTTGAATTTATCTAAAGATGACTTCAAAATGAATCCAAATCTAATAAATTTTCAGGTGCATGCCTATTGTGTGTCATGATAGGCAAGCACTTGAAATGTCATTAATTCCCCACATTATTCCCAAATCATAGCATGTGTTTCAGTTACTGTGAGTATTGGGCTTGCTTCTACAAATACAAGCTGCTGCTAGAAATTTTTAAAGAAATATAGAAATACAAAGTAAGGATGACTTTAAGAAATAAGGACTTCAACAGCCCATCTCTTTCTTGCATTGTCTTATCAATGCCCAACTAGAAGTCAGGAGGAATCAAAAGTCATGTTTTATCAGGGAAAACTTCTACATACTTAAAGATCATTTTAAGTATCTGGAGCTCATTACAAGGGTTTTAAATTAATACAGAATGGCTTGAGTAAGACAAACAGTATGATTCAACTAGAAAAGTGATACTGTGTGTCATTTAATCTCTGAGGATGCACAAGTACCCAAAGTTTCTGCAGTACTTTGGGACACTGCCAGGAATGTTATGCAAAACTGATATCATTAAGAATGGCAACATCGTTTAAAATTTTTATTCATTCTAATCAGTTATACATTTGTGACAGAATATTCACTGATTCATTGTACACAAATGGGGCACAGGTTTTCACATCCCTGGTTGTACACAAAGTAGAGTCACACCATTTGTGCAATCATACATGTACCTAGGGTAGTGATGTCCATCTCATTCCATCATCTGTCCTCTTCCCATACTCCCTCCCTTTTGGCTAATTCAAAGTTCCTCTACTTTTCCCATGCCTCCTCCCCTTTATGGATTAGCAACCACTTATCAGAGAAAACATTTGGCCTTTGGTTTTAGGGGATTGGTTTACTTTACCTTAGCATGATATTCTCTAATTCCATCATTTACCTACAAATGCCATACTTTTATTCTCTTTTATTGCTGAGTAATATTCCATTGTGTATATATACCACAGTTTCTTTATCCAATCATCTATTGAAGGACATCTGGGTTGGTTCCATGGTTTGGCTATTGTGAATTGTGCTGCAATAAACGTTGATGTGGCTGCATCACTGTAGTATGCTGTTTTTAAGTCCTTTGGGTACAGACCAAGGAGTGGGATAACTGGGTCAAATGGTGGTTCCATTCCAAGTTTTCTAAGGAATCTCCATACTGCTTTCCAGATTGGTTGCACCAATTCACAGTTCTACCAGCAATGTATGAGCATGGCTTTCCCCCACATCCTCACCAGCACTTACTGTTGTTTGTATTTGTGTTTTGTTTTTGGTTTTTTTTTAATGTTTATTTTTTAGTTGTAGGTGACGGAATCTTTTTTTAATTTTATTTTTTATGTGGTGCTGAGGATCGAACCCAGTGCCCCACGTGTGCTAGGTGAGCACGCTACCACTGCGCCATAATCCCAGCCCCTGTTGTTTGTATTTTTGATAAATGCCATTCTGAGTGGCAGGAGATGAAATCTTAGAGTAATTTTGATTTGCATTTCTCTAATTGCTAGAGATGAACAATTTTTCATATTTGTTAATCAACTATATTTTTTCCTCTGAGAACTGTCTGTTCAGCTACTTAGCCCATTTATTGGTTGGGTTGTTTGGGGTTTTTTGGTTTTTATTTTTGGTTTTAAAGTTTTTTAAGTTCTTCATATATTCTGGTGATTAGTGCTCTGACTTGCGTGTGGCAAAAATTTGCTCCCAAAATATAGGCTCTCTCTTCACCTCCTTGATTGTTTCTTTTGCTGAGTAGCTTTTTAGTTTGAGACTATCCCATTTACTGATTCTTGATTTTATTTCTTGTGCTTTAGGAGTCTTGTTAAGGAAGTCAGGGCCTAATCTGACATGATGAAGATTTGGACCTACTTTTTCTTCTATTAGGTGTAGGGTCTCTAGTCTAATTCCTAGATCCTTGATCCACTTTGAGAACAGCAGCAATGTCATTTTAAGCCCAGGTGATCCTATTGTGTTTTGAGAGTTCTCCACTGCACAACCTTAGTTGTCTCTTAAAGATGAAAGAGAAGAATTCTTAACTTTCTGGTTGGTTAAATTGTAAATAAACAAGAGTTTAAGTGCTTTATGTTAAGGACCAAATTCTGTCTGGTGCGAGCTGAAGGTCCAGCCTGTATGCATAGTCTTCTCAGGCCAGGTTTTGTCAAATGTATGTCTTGAAATTATTCCCCATTTCCTAACCTCCAGAAAGACACATTTACTTTCAAGAAAAGGAATATTCTCCTCCTACCTTTCCTCCTGTTGTTACAGTAAAATGCCACCTTGTTAAGCATGGCTGACTATTAGTGTCTCAGATGGAGATCTTCCCACACGTGGCTAAGAGGTCGAGGCACTATACCTACAGCTGGAATTTCATTCATGATAAACCATCATCTCTAATTTTTATAATTCTAGGCTGACACACAGCTGAGCCTTGTGCCTTTCAGCTCAGGAAAGAACTTGGCAAACATAAGAAATCTTAAATATTTGTTTTAGAAGAAATTACTCAAAACTTGCCTGCTATATACAGTCTATAAGTAGTTAGCCACTGTAATGATGTCAAAAACTCATGGCCAAGTGAATTTAAGATAGTCCCCAAAGTAATTGTTTGAACACAAAGTAATATAAGGTTTTAAGTCTGGGTTCTTAAGAAAAACATTTTTTTCTCCTCTATTTAGCCTTTAAAACTGGAATTAGAGGAACAAATTTTTCTATGGACAATCTTCCTTTCCTTAGATTTTATTGCCCCCAAATATCTTTGTATATTTCAAACACACTAAGCAGGTAAGGAGAAGGAACCACTGCTGCTCAGAGCTCCAGATTTCACAATGGAAGAGCAGAGATGAACCCGATTTACAGTCTGGGCAACTAAGGCCCAGCGATCAGAGAAAAAGCAGGAAAGGAAGTGCCCCTCCATTCAGGTGCTTCTTGCACACTCCTTACTTTCAATGACTGACCTATTCAAACCTGTCTTTCATTAGTCTTAACTCAAAATCAGAAGCTCTGAGAAATCTTCATGCCTTATGTTGAAGATAAAGCTGTGGTACAGTTTTAAATGCTTTCTTTTAATTACCTACTAGATCAGTCCATTTAAAGCATGGGCAGAATAGTTAATGTGCAATGTAAAATCAGGTTTCCTTTTCTAGAATGTTTGCTTACTGCTGTTTTTCTTTGTATCCTTTTAATGCTACAAAAGATTTCCTTTTTCTCTAATGTCCCCTCTCTTTATCCATCACACACAAGGGTAGATTCATGTGTTAAAAATTCCTGTTTCCACTGTCCCTTAGACCAGGTCAAGTGAATAGCATTTGTTTCTATTTCAGATCCATTTTCTCCACTCCCCCCAAAGCTTTGAAAAGGGACCCCCTTTCTCCCAGAGCTTCCTTTCCATCAACCCTAAATGACCACATCTTTCTTTGGACACTAACATGTTTTGATAGTGCAATAAGTAAACTTAATTTATAACTGAATGATAATGTTGCCAGCAGACACAGGAGGCTTGCCAGGGACCCAGCAGTATTTTTAGCTCTCCGCAGAGGATAACTCACTTCATTTTCCCAATACCCCTAGAGCATAAATGATACTGTTCTTTTCAACTCACAAAGAGCACATCTGAAGCAAAGAAACACTCCTCAAAACTTAGGGAGTTTAAGCACAGGGCCCAGTGTTCCTCAGCTGGGAAGCAGCTGACGCAGAACTAGAACACAGTCAGCTGGCCCCAAGGAGCCGGTCCTACCCACGGCACCATTCTGCCCCCAGGTGTGAAAGGACAGACAAAGGAAGATAGGCTTCCACCCATCCGGCCCAAGAAATAAGCATATATTCACTCAGACATTATGGAGAGGAAAGTATAGCAAACATTATGTATGTTCTGAGCATTTTTCCCCCCTTTATTTAAAAGCCTGTTTAGTTTTATCAGCAAGAGAACCACAGGTTTCCATGCTATAAACAGCAATGGACTGAGCCATAAATTTAAAATGTTAACCATTCTCTTAGAGGGAAAAAGGAATGTTCTGAAGCTATAGGCATTTTCCCGGTGGGTTGAGGGGTCTTTATGCAGATAACTTTCCATCTTTAAATCTACTGGAAGCCTTTATTTTCTAAACCTTGCCTGAAGACTGTTTCACTCATTTTAGGCCCCACACAGTCTCAAATATTTTGCTTCTAAGAGTTTTGAAAATGGGACTCAAAAAATGACAAATACTGCTTTTAAAACCCAGAAGACTTCACAGTGACAAAATAGGAATATATGAGAAAAAGACGTCTAGTTGAAGTTACAAAGGTGTAAAAGGAATGGGGAGAGGGTTTCTTTTTACTGGAGACAGCCAAAAAGACTCACTGAAAACCATAATTTACTCATATCTTTTTTGTTAAAAATATTAAAATAACACTAAAATTATGTCAATAGAAATTATGTAAGATACAACTAATATAGATTCCAGTGACTTATAAAAATAGGAATAATTAGGAACTGTTAAGCAGGAAATTTTTTCCCTCATGAAATTTCCATCAGGGGAGACTGACATCCCAAGCATGCAAAGCCTTGTAAAATATACTCCATATGCACCCCTGAAACTGTTTAGATCGCATTTTATCAAAACACAAAAGCAAATCCAATGAAGGATGAAACCAAGTTTTAATAAAAGGGAAATTAGCCAAGTAGTACAATACAAAGTCAGTCCATGATGACAGTGAAAAGCAAAACCAGAAAGAGTCCACCCTGCCCCACCCGATGAATGGTCTGGTCAAGGAGCCATAATCCAAGTGATCTGACAAAGGAAATCCATAATTTTCTAATGAAAAAAATAAGACAAATAGAACCTTTAAAAATATATATGTACAAGAAAGACATAAAGATGCAAATACACCAAACATTGTCTGATTTTGAGCACATTAGAGAAAAGAACCTGTTTGACCTTGCCAACTATCCTCAAAAAACATAGGGCTAGTCAGAGTGTTTTAGTCAGCTTTTTTGCTGCTGTGACTGAAAGACCCAGCCAGAACAACTTTCAAGGAGGAAACGTTTATTTGACGGTTCAGTTTCAGAGGTCTTAGTTCATAGAAGGCTGGCTCCATTCCTCGGGGTTCTAGGTGAAGCAGAACATCATAGTGGAAGAGTGTGGCAGAGGAAAGCAGCTCACATGATGATCAGAAAGCAGAGGAGAGAGGTCTCCACTCACCAGATACAAATATATACCCCAAAGCCACACCCCCAATTCCCACCTCCTCCAGCCACACCCTACCACTTCAATTACCACTCAGTTAATCCCTATCAGGGGATTAATTCACTGATTGTGTTAAGGCTCTCAACCCAATCATCTCTCTTCTGAACCCTCTTGCATTGTCTCACATGAGCGCTTTTGGAGAACACCTCCCATCCAAACCATAACAGAGGATTGCATGCCTTCCTTTAGTAATTATCACACTGCTTAGTTCTGTAGCAAATACTCTTCAATTATATCACAACTGCTCCTTTTACATCTGTGGAACAGAATGCTAATCACCACCCTTGGCAATGTAAAAATAAGGGCTTAGCTAACCAAAACAGGGAAATTTTATTTTTAATTTTTTTAGTTGATGACAGATCTTTATTTTATTATTATTCATATGTGGTGCTGAGGATCGAACCCAGTGCCTCACACATGCTAGGCAAGTGCTTTACCACTGAGCTACAGCTACAGCTCTAGCCCCCAAAACAGGGAAATTTATGGGGAAAAGAGGTGCAAGAAAAATATTAGAAGACAATTTCTTCATTTAACCTAATAGAGTGAAAAGATATGATTAAGAATTCAAGAGCTGGGGATGTAGTACAGTGGTAAGCACTTGCCTAGCATGTGCAAAGCCCCAGTTTCAATCCCTAGCACCTCAAAATGATTAAAGATGTAAGAGCACTATGCAGTTATGAAGACAGCATACACAGAGGAACCTCTCACTAATTGAATACTACCACTGACACTTCAGATGACAAAATCCACCACTCCAGGTTTATATTGTCTTAGGGAGGAAAGAAAAAAAGATTGAGATTCTCTTCAGAACACAATTGATTCTCCATTTCAGGACTTCTGATTCTAAGAGGTTCCTCCTGCTTATCCCCAAGTTTATAGAACACCTTTGACCTCTTTCATCTTGTGACTACCACAGTGCTGAAACGTGGAACAGAAGGTCCTCAGACAATAATTATAACCCATCACCATCAAAATTCTGCCATTTGGCTGGAAAATCCTCCCCATCCACTCAGGCAATCCCTCAAAGACCATTTTAACTGGTACCTGATACTCCCAAGTGCAAGAGACAGTTCAACATAGGAATGATCACGAACTTCTGTGTCCAACCAGATCATATCTTGCCTCTGTTACTTATGTCTGTTACTTCAGGCAAATTGTTAAGCCAATTCCAAAGTAAGATACAGGTACTCATATTTGGTGTTGATTATCCAATGAGATGGTACACAAAGCATTTAGTAAGGTGCTTGGCAGATAGTAGGTTAGGAAATGTTACCACTTCCTTCCTTTCAACAGGTTGAATTTATTGTGTTGGCTGTGAGGTGTTCTTGACATGTTTTTATTTTTCTTCTATATAAACATCTGTGGTTGTCAGAACTTAAGAATGTTCATGTCTAAATGTCCACAATTTTTTGACCACTATACTAATTAAAAGAGCCATTCTAGTTCAGATGTGCTGGGTAGACCAGAAACTGGGTTGCTGCTGCCACCTGCTGGCCATGAGAGAATTTGAGGCAACATTTTATAGATGGTTGAGAACCAAGGCCTCAAAAGGATAAAGGAAGTTTCTCCTCCAGCACAGCCTAGGGCAGAGAAAGCCTGATGAAGCCTATTTATTTTCTAAGCAACAGTATCTTGAAGCAGGGATGCATATTTCTTTGTTTCCATCTTTTGGATTACAAATCAAGGTTAAGACTGACAATGGGTGAAAATTTAAACTTGGCAAGGGATTTGAGGATCTGCAATTGTTTCCTATTGCTCTTCCCCATACTTCCTGATTTCTCTAGTCCTCATGACATATACTGTACATGTTCTTCCTCAGATCAAAAACTGTCAGGGTATAACTGGACAGCCATCTTAGCCAAACTAATGTTAAGATAATTGGAAAGCCATTCAGCTAAGATGACTCCAGTACCCTAGGTTCCTAGCTAAGCAGACTAAAACCCAATCAAATATAAATAGTCATGTTCTAGGGAAACAAAAAAAGGTATACCAATTGGCAACCACCAATTAACCTCCTATTAAGGACTTTCCACTGGAATAATCCAAATGAGGTTACTGTTCTACTTTAACCAAACATTCTCTTTGCTCTTCTTCCTCACTCAGTGAAAGCCTTCTCCTGTCCTTTTGGCAAAGCCTCAAACCATTTGCGATCTGGTGCTGCCCAACTCAAACTGCTGTTTGCTCAAATAAACTAAATTTTTAATATGCCTCAGTGTATCCTTTAATACTAATAAAGTTTAATATAATTTCTCTCCCTGAAATGTTTGCATATTTATTTACTCTTTCTTTTTAGAATAGGAATTATGTGTACATGATAAAAATCAAAGCCCCCACTCTCACCCTACCAATCACCCAGATGCATGAATAGTACTATTCCTTTTTATTGCTTAAAAAAGGCAAATGCTATACCAACTGTTTTGCATCCTGCTTTTCTCTCCTAACCTATCTTGGATATTATGTCATGGTATTTGCATTTTCACAGAAATGTAATCTCCTTCCTTCAGTAAAAAGAAAAAACTCTTGGTGGAAATTGGGGAATCTGCAAATAGGAAATAAAGGATGCTTCAAGCAGTGGCTCTCAAGCTTTAGTAAGGATGTGAATCACCTGGGAAGCTTGCAAAAAATAGACTCTGGTTTCTGATTCAGTAAATGTGGGCTAGGCCTGGGAGTGACATGTAATGAGGAATGTGGGGTGTTCCTAAAGTGAGCTCTGTATCAAACTGGGAGAAAATCTTTTTTAAGGCAGAGATTCTCAGCCTCAGGTGCATATTAGAATCACTTGGGATTGTCTAAGAATATTCTGATTCTGAAAAGCTAGGTCTGGGTCCAAGCTAGTGACCTCCGTGAACCTAATGCATGACCAGTATTGCAAGTGCAACAATTCTCAAACTTGGCTCCTTATTGGAATCAGAGGAAGCATTAAAAAACACTGATGCCTGGATCACATCCCCAGAAATAATTATGTAATTGGTTTGAGGTGTGGACAGGGTACTGTGAGATGTTAGTACTCCCTAGGTGATCCAAGCATGTGGCGAAAGTGTAGAAACTCCAGTTTACTAACAACATAAGAGTCATGTCAGGTGAGGCTGATGGGTGGAAAATGTACATGTCTCCAGTGCCACTGTTCTGACAGATGTAGGAAAGCAGAAGTAAAGATAGCACCTCGCCTTCTTGTATTCTTCTCTGGTAATAAACAGTTTGTGCTGCTCAATAAATAAATATGCATTAAATCATAACTGTTTTCTTTCACTAGTATGGACAGAAGAAAACTATCAAAAAAAAATCCAACAAATGAGTTAAACATGGAGAGAGGACCAAACCCCATTTCCACTTTAAACCAGATTTGGGCCAGGCACCCACATGAGGGTGAAGTCCTCATACCTGGCACAGTGACTTCCCATCAGAAATCTTGCCCTTGGAACCTTTCCGACATTCTACCCGAAGACATTACTGTATCATTAGCTTCCGCTGTCTGGAAGACATTTTTCATTCCTCTGGGTATTAGTAATTTGGCAACGTTTTCATTGGAGAACCATAAGCCAGATTCCCTGAACCTCTTTTGTGATGAGGTCCTCATCAAAAAAGCAGAGTGTGTTTAGCTCTATCCAAAGACCAGCTTAGGGCTGAGGAGAGAGCCTGATTTCTATTTCTAACTTCCAGGATATGTTGACAGTTTATTTACTTATTTTCTTTTTTAGCCCTGTTTTGTAATGACCTCTCCGGATGGCAAACAGATTACTTTTTTGTTTTTAACTTGATCAGGCATAAGAACAAGAACTGTTAACATTTCGCTGGATGTGCGTTCTGGCAACATACCAGCATAGGCTGTTTAATCACAGCAATGTGGCTGCAGGCAAGTCAGCTAATGAGGGAGACTAAAGATTTAGAGTTAAATATTAAATTTATCTTAGTCTTTATTTCTTGCTGTTCCAACCAATAAAAAAATGCCTCTGGGATAGTGTACTGTGAACATATCTTGCTTGTGGTGCCTTATGTACAGCCAGAGAGACACCTAACTCTAAACTATACATAGAGCAATCTTATCTGTTTCCTATTTCAGTTTGGGGTTTCACCTCTGCTAGTTGGGAACATGATGGACTAACAGTTCACAGCTGAGATAGCTCGGCATAGGTTTTCCTGTAGGATTAATCATCCAGTTTTCTCTTTCGAGAATGTGCTATAAACCAGGGCATCAGGTAAATGGACCAGCAAGGATGCAGAAGAGGGTGCTGTTAATGTTGCTGATTAAACCCAAGTTCATAGCTGACTAGGCATGTCTCAGTGCTAATAATCAATGAGGTTGGATTGGTTGTTCACTAAATAGCACAATATTAATATTCCAGTGAGACAACTCTCTGTAAAGGTGCCCAATGAGTTAAAAAGGCAATGTTTTCCTCTCTTTCTTATTCTTAAACCTGCTCTGGGTTCTGTTGACCCTTCCAGTCTTTGGTAACCTTCCTTGTTAGCTTTTTGAACCTCCTCTATGCTGATTGTCTCTTCACATGGACCTTAATGTGGACATTTACAAGGTTCTGTCCTTTGCTTCTGTTCTCAATCCTTTCTCTCCAGGGACACCTTTCTGTCACTTGAGTTTCATATCCCACCCATGTGATGACTACACATCTTTTCCAAGCCCAGGCCCACCCGTCTAGCTCAGTCTGAATATAAGTTGAAAAATTAAATTGGTTGTATCACTTTGCCCCCATAAAACCAGTTCCTTCTATAGCAAAAAAAAAAAAAAGTTCCCAGATCCAACTTCTTTGTCTCTTTCATTTTATATTTATATATTTAATTATTCTTCACTTAGGCTATTTCTATAACTCTGCCTGATTCTGCTTAATTTCAGAATCTCTCCTTTCATTGGTTTTCCATAATGCTTTCCAAATCTCTTATTATTAAAGGTATTCAGCTCCTTTGACTTATCACTGCCTATGAAATATGGCACTGGAGAACTTTCACAAAACAGATTTACCAATGACAGAACTCAAACCTAATATATTGGCACAATTTCCCAAATTCTCTCATGCTCTTGTGCCAAACTCTTTTCCATTACCTGAAACACCTTTTTCTTCTTGTCATTTGAAAAACTGTTACAGGGCATCTGTTATACCACCAACTCTGAGCTGCTGCCAGAAATACAACAGGGACGAAAAATCCTTGTCAGCTGTGGGTACCCTGGCTCCATTATAGAGTTTTATCTTTTACTTCTTCATCCTTTCTATGTAGTTATGATTAGTTTATGTATTTTGCCTGTCTTTATAATCTGACTTGAATCCTTGGTAATAAGATAAAATGTGAGCAATAACAGAACCTGTTACAGCTGTTGACAGTGTTGGACACCACATGGGCCAATGCCTCAATGCTCTTGCACATGGTATCCTTACTTCCTGAAGTCCTTTACCTCCATTCCTGGTTCTTTCCACTCTCCCTCCTTTCCTCACACCTGGTAGGTTACTGTACCCAGCAGAGCCAGGCAATGGTTGCTGTGAGGGCGGCTATACCCGCTGACATTTGCTGAGCAATTAAAACCTAATACGTCTTGTGTTAAGTGTGCTAATGCTTTGTTTTTCAATGAACCGTCTCAACAACCCTCTCAAGCAGCTTGTGCTCCTATCTTAATCTTACAGACAAGGAAATTGAGGCTTAGAGAGGTGAAGTGACCTTACAAGCAGTTTAATCCCAACATCGACACTTCACACCAATCTTATCTTGCCTCCCACTCACAGCAGGTAACAACTACGTAGAAAACAAAATTATGTCTGTGCTCTAAATACCATGGTCCCCCCATCTGTGGTGTCACTTTCAGTGGTTTGAGCTACTGAAGCCAACCAGCCAGAAAATATTAAATGAAAAGAATTCCAGAAAAAAAGGTTTTAATCACTCAAAAATTTTAAAAAATTTTAATTACAGCATATTGTCACATTTGTTCTATTTTGTTATTAATTATTATTGTTAATCCCCTGTGCCTAAGTTATAAGTTAAACATCATAGATCCGAGGGCATAGTATAGTGCAGTCATATACAACATAAAGACATTTCAGTCAATGCAGACCACTCATACAAAGGTGGGCCCATAAGATTGTATTGCCTAGTGATGACAGAGCCATCTTTTTCTGTCTCAGTACATTTCATGATGTTTTCAGTGATGAGATTGCCTCACAATACACATCTCAGAACATGTACCCCTTGTCATTAACTGCCACATGGCTGTATATTTAGGAGTCAGTACAACAGGCAGTTTTGGTCCTCCACGGGGAGTCTTGGACTATGTCCCATGTCGATAAAGTAAACCGCTCTACAACCATCCAAAGCTTGCACAAAGAAGGAGGTTGATTAGAAATGCCACAAAGGTGAACAGTGCTATGTGAGGTAGTGAGAATATTAAGTACCGACCCCCATCCAGACAGCTGAAATGTCAGCTCGTCTAGCCAGACTGTCCACTTCCCCCACCCTCAAGAAAGGGTGCCTAATGCTTTCTTGTGGCACTTTCCATACATCTCTACTACAGCACTGATCTCATGCATTTTTTTTTCTGTTTACCTTGTTTTGTGTGATAGATGGAGCCCTCCAAGAGAAGAGGTTGTGGTTTTTTATATCTTTCAATCTTCAATGCTTAGCAGAATGCCTGTCCCACAAAGTGCCTATGAGTATTTGATGATTGAATGATCTCTATTTTAGGCTCTGTGAGCCATATATCTATAGCAATTACTCAACTCTGCCTTTATAAGGCAAAATAAGTCATAGACAATACATAAATGAATAAGTGTTCTAATTTATTCATAGACAATAAAATCTGAATTTCATCTAATTTTCACACATGGAATACTTTTCCATGTATGTTCAACTATTTTAAAATGTAAAAAACATTCACAGAGTGGACTACACAAAAACAGGAGCTACATTTGGTTCTCAGGGTCACAGTTTGTCAATTCCTGCTCTTTTTCAATTCTTCATAGTTGTCAGCCTACACACGGTTCCATTGTCTAACATGTAAAAAGTCACAAAGATGAAGTTATGGGGTGCAGCCCACCACCCAGACTGTTTAGCATGCCCATGCACTAAGACGTCCTGCAGGAATATGAGTTGAATAAAGATACCCACTTGACAGGATCAGGCACCTGGTAAGTCTCACAAAACACATTTCAAAGTAACATTTTTTCTATTCATTGACAAAGTTACCAGTTGATCTCTTAGGGAGAGCATTTAAAGGTCTATGAATAGCATTGCTATTTAAAATTGGGCAGTGGGTGGACTGTGAGTGGTTATCTGGGTACTATTTGGACAAGTGCCTTCAGGAAGGCTGCGAGATCCATCAAAGAGCCTCTATCCAAATGCAGCATGTGTGCCAGATAGCTTATGATCTGTTACAAATAAAGGAATTTAAAATTCTCAAACAAAGCAAAACTCCAGAGGATAGAGTCAAGGTAATGGGATTATAACACTGAAAACAGGTCAGTGGAAAGACACCTGCCTCTTAAATTGACATAAATAGCTCAGAAGTGCTGGGCTGCTGCTTCTCTTAACCTAGAAGTGTTTCTGGAGCTGGGTAGAAGGCCACTCTCTTCATAAAATTTGTCTTTCCTGTTGAAAGTAAGCATTAGCTGCTTCTTGAGTGTCTCTGAGGCCATTAGGAAGGTAGCCAGACTTCAAATTGGGGGAAAGTCGTCTTGAGTGTAAAACATTCTGGCATCTGTATGTCAACACCCCCCGTGCCTGTATTTATCTCACTCATGAGGATGCTGAAAAGCTGAAGGAAGTGGGTGCTGACATCTTAGAAGAGATGAACAGATGATGTGCCAACCATAGACAACAGCCCCTAGCCATGTGGTGGGACAAGCGCGGTCTCCTGTGCTTGGATGTGCCCTTTTGTAATATGAGGTGACTGGATCAGATGGAGAGGTCCTTTCCTGCTATACAGTTCTAGATTCTAACACATTCTGCCATGTTTCTGTGGCCTCAGTTTCAATACAATATTTGGGTATGAAAAGAACACTATAACTTATGCAGTATTTTGGCCAAAAGTGTTTAATATGGATATAATCATGAGAAAACCAATCAGACAGATCCAAATTGTGAGACTCTACAAAACAATTGGCATGTACACACATCAAAAATGATGTAATATAATAATGATAATGTGGTTATGTCAGAGAACGTCTTTGTTTTTAGAAATACAGGTTGAAATGCTTAGGTGTAAAGTGCCATGGTGTCTGTGACTTACTTTCAAATGGTTTGGAGGAGAAAAAGTATGCATGTGTGTGCGCATGTAATATGCAAGTGAAGAGATAAAGCAAAAGTAACAAAATGTCAACAACTGTTGAATCTAGAAGGTATAAAATCTTTTTTGGTACTATTCTATCCACTTTTTTGTGGGTTTGAAATTTTCCAAAATTAAAAGTTTGGGGAAAAGGTATCAGTGTTCTATCATGGCAGGTGCTCTGGAAGAAAACCAAGGCAAGTTAAACCAGGGGCTGGGGAAGAGCAGTATTTCCTCTGGGGAGACAGATCTTGGACAACACAGAGAGCAAGTGTAGTATTGGAGGATGTACTAGGCAGATCAAGTCATAGGAAGAGTCTCTCAGGTCTCTTAGGAAAGAGGGTTCTCTGAAGACTGAAGAGACCTAAAAGGGAAGAGAAGCTGGCAGAGTTTTGAGAGCTGGCAGAGTAATCCCTCATGGGGCAGAACTCAAGACTCAAACACTAGGAAGACCCTCCAAGCTGCAAGTGGCATCCTTAATTGAATTTGAGAGTTGTTTCAAATGTGTAGAAAAAGTCTGGACAGATTTGACTGGGAAAATCCAGAAAGGTTACTGTGGCATATTTGAAGCAACGTCAGGTTGATTTTGAGATGACCAGTTCCTGAGAGAGGTGATTAGTGAACGAACGGTGGTGGGTGGCTAGGATGCTGAGGGAAGATGAGAAGCCATGTAGGAGAGAAGTAAGCCAAGTCCCCATGGGATCAAATACTGGCAAATAGGCTCTCCTCCCACATGGCATTGTGCACCCCACACTAGAGAAGTCGATAGAAAAGAATGACTTGAACAGTGAATGCTTTTGCACACACAATTCTTGACTTTGTCACATTTGGGATTTCAGTGGACAAATCACAGAAGTGTATTAGAAAAGCCTGAGTGGAAATAGAATGGTGGATCCCAGATATTAGTGAGCATGGCAATCACCTGCAAGACTTCTTAAACCCCAGGTGGCTGAACCCCACCTAAGAGGTCTGCTGCTCTAGGTTATGGGGTGGGTAGTGAGAGACTCAGTATTTGATTTTCAACAAATTCTCTACTGAGGCTGAGGCTGAGGCTGCTGGTTGGGACCACACTCTAAGAACTGACATAGTGCAAAGGAAATAAAGAAAGGGTCTCATCCATTCAGCAAACTGTAAGACAAAGAAGGGGAAAACAACCAACATTTCTCTAAGCAGCTTGAAGAACAGGTTTAAACCTTGACTGAGTCTCCAAAGAAAAGGAGGAAAGGAATAAGGGAGCCCGGTGGAGGATGTTTCCTTATTGCAGAAACAGAAAGATTACTCAATGGATAGAACTGAGAAATGGGGTGACTACATCCTGAGGAGCAGTCAGCTGACGTCCTCATCCTCCCCAGGCCCCTCAAGGCTTGAACTTCAGTTTGGATGTCGGCTGAGGGCAATTCCCCAGCAGAAACCTACAAACTACTTTAGGAGACAGCATTCATAGGCTAGCACTCAAGCCACCTCCCTCAGCCAGTGAGGCCAAGTTCCTGAGGCACATGGCCTCTTTCCTAAGGACTTCCAGGACACCTGTAGCAGGTAAATAGCTAAATAGCAGGTGAGTAAATCAATACCTTGCTGGCTTATAATGTCATTTTCATTATAATAAGAGCTTTAATTTGTCCAATGTTTACCAAGGGCCAGGCCCTGTGCCAAGTACTTCATGAACATCGCCCTACTTAATGCTCATTATCACCCCAGGAACTGCATCATTACACTTATAAAAAATCTGACACCTGGACAAGTTGAATATCTTGCCCAAGGTCACACAGCAAGGAAGAATTTGGATAATAAGTACCACCTCATTTTTCTTCCTGGGGAGAGAAGTTTCCACTCAGGAAACAGGAAGACTAGAAACAAATCAGAAGGGAGAGGGAAAAGGAACAGAAAAAAAAAAAGATGCCCACCACAGAAGACAATCTTTAGCATTCATGAAAATCTAGCCGTTCCTGGTAAAGCCATATTATGAGACAATTATATCCCTCAACTGACCTATTTTCATCTTGGTCTTCCGAGTTAGAAATCCTTCATAATGTCAAGCAAATAAAGCAGAATTTCAGACTCTTATATGCCTAAAACCTGCCGCCTGAGCTGGGGCTGGGGCTCAGTGGTAGAGTGCTTGCCTTGCATATGTGAGTCACTGGGTTCGATCCTCAGCACATTAAAAAAAAAAGATATTGTGTCCATCTACAACTAAAAATTTTTTTCAAAAACCCTGCCACCTCACCAGCAGGACTGAGTTTTCTATTGTCACATGATGCCAATAGCTGGACCCTAGGCTCTTCAGCCTCTGGGGACCACGTACATGCAATCACATGGAGTGGAGTAGGTGCGTGTGTTGGTTGGGAGAGGCAGGTAGGTGTCCCACGAATCAAAGCCTGCAGCATGGGCTTAAAGAGCTTTGATCTGTTCATAAAGCTGGTAAAAACTGCTCCACAGGAACCAAAGCCAAATCCAATACTATAAAGGAGCATGTAGTAGAGAGCGACTTCCCTCCTGGGTACATATTTGCATGAGGTGTAAAATTGCTAAACATCTGAGGGAAAAGAGCTGGGAGTCTATGACTGAGCAGAGAGTCACCAATGCCCCGAGCCAAGTTTAAAGCAGAAGCAAGGGCTCTGCAACTACCCTGTGTACGGCCAGAACCTGCTCTTTTACCTTCTCCAGGCTATTGGATTACTCTGGACAAAAATGAAAACATAGATCTGTGTCAACTCTCAAAGGAAATGTACTCCTTTCAGGCTCTTTTTTTAATGATAATAAAGTAGAAACACATCCCAACTTTTTTCAACTTCTTACAATTCCATAATCATTTATCTTTTTTGCGTACTGAATTATTTGTTTCTTCTCAGGACACTACAGTTCCTGGGTATATTATGGAGAAGTACTGAATAGCCTTAGAAGGATAAGTGTCCACAGAGGTAGCCAAGCACTGGAAGTGAGCACCAAGTATGGGGGCTCTTCAATTCTCATGGAACTTTCTCAAAATTAAATGTCATGAGGAAATGTTCCATCATGCCAAGTCCCTAATCAGAGATATCATGCAATCTTGAGAGAAATAGAAAAAAAACTACTGGCCACTAGAATTCAATAAAAAGCAATAAGTAATCAGCTCAAAATGAAGAAAAACTAGTTTGATATTTTCGGTTCTATTTCAGTACTCCCATTGTACTTAGTTTCGTGGTTGAAACCTATGTGATGAGGCTATAGTTTTAGTCTGTTGATTGAGTGCCATGAGAGCTGAAAACGGGTGGTAGGCTCCAAATTGCTGTAAAAATGGAATCAAGCCCACAGGGGAAGTAGGCGGAAGGAAAGTGTCAAAAAAAAAAAAAAGGGGGGGAGCCTAAAATAATATTAGTAAGAAATACAACTCATTAGAAAGATTTTTTAAAGAATATTTTGTTTGTAGTTACAGGGTGAAAATAGACCTAACTATATATGGTTCTTTTTGCTTGGTACCAGGGATTGAACCCAGGGGTTCTTAACTCTGGAACCACATCCCCAGCCCTTTTATTTTGAGACAGGGTCTCACTAAATTGCTTAAGGCCTCACTAAGTTGCTGAGGCTGGCTTTGAACTTTCAATCCTCCTGCCTCAGCCTCTGGAGCTGCTGGGATTACAGGAATGCCCACTGCTGCACCCATGTTTGTTTCTTAAAAAGTCATTGGGAACTCATTGTATTCAGCTCCTCTTCCAAAGCCATTGTGTAAAGATGTGACTTAGAGATCACTGCTGAAACTTCCACAGAAGGACAGCAACTTTAATCGTCCAGGAGGAAGCTCATTGCCCACCACTTGCTGTTCCCTAGAAGTAATGGGTCTGACATGCGATTCTGGGAGACAAGCCAGTTATGTCTAGCACTGCACCTTCAGCCTTTGGAGACAGCCTGTCTTCTGCTGCCTCCTGTTGTATGGGCTTCCAGTCTTCCAGGCAGGATGGGAAAGATAAGTGAAGAAATACTAGGGAGCACTCTGGCAACAGATCTGCCCTTTGTTTACTGGCTAGCATCATCTGAACAAGAGAACCCTCAAGATGCAGGATGGAGCCAGTAGGTTGTCAGCTTAAGGAAAATGAGGGGTCTCAATTGGAACCTCACCTCCCAGATCTTAATGACATTACGTTTGTCAAAGTAGAGAGGTAGAACAAGCGCATTCATCAGTTTGGAAAAATTACTATTAAAAAATTTGAACATATAGTATGTGAGCCTCTCTTTGTACTCTTGCCCTTGTCCTGAAGATGTTAAAGGAAGGAACCTATTCTGACCCTTACCAACCTGTGCTATACCATTGTTTCCTGGTATTAGATCCTTTTTAACTGTTTTGGGGGGGGGAGGGTACCGAGGATTGAACTCAGGGGTACTGGACCACTGAGCCACATCCCCAGGCCTATTTTTTGTGTTTTATTTAGAGACAGTCTGAGTTGCTTAGCACCTCGCCATTGCTGAGGCTAGCTTTGAATGTGATTCTCCTGTCTCAGCCTCCCAAAGTACTAAGATTACAGATGTGAGCCACCACACCCTGCTCCTTCTTTATTCTTTGCAGAATATTCTGTGTCTGCAGATACTCACAGTTCAGATTTAATCTAGTCTGTATAACTGCATCTGCTTTCTTCTAATGCCCCTAATAAACACCTGCTGTTCATCACTTACTGTAGATTTTCATATATTCAGGGATTTAGAGATTAACTGTCTCTTCCTTGGTCCTTTCTATATTATATTCAGTCCTTTTAGTGGAAATGCAGTTTCCAAATTGAGGATGAGCCTCCAAAGTCACAAAGACATGTTCCGTGTAGCATGATCAAATGTCCCTGTTGGCTAAGACAGGCTGAGTTTCATAGTTAAAACAATTTACACCTATTTCCTAGCTCTCAGTTGCCCATAATGCTATGGAATGGCAAAGGAGGCCTTGGCTACCTATGCCTGGGGATCAGACAGCTAGGACTTACAGGTATTTCTCTATATGGTGGGGAGTTCTCAAATTATACCCAAAGTGTACATGACACTAGGTTGTTTAATTATAAGCAAAGCAGCCAAAAAGGAAAAAGAAAAAAGTACAAATTTGCACTAGGGAACTCACATAGAGCTCCAAACTATAACCCATAATATAGAGGTGAGTTTGCTCCGAGTGCTGATTCACATATGGCAGAGAGAGTGGGGATGTGCTAATCAATAAAGCACAAAAACCAAGACAGATTTGTTCCTAGCAACATCCCTGTGGTTATGTCACTCTTGGTGATGAAGATAATTCACTAAGAGTAATAAGACAATTGTGGGAGGAGGGATTTTATGGCACTCAAGTTTTGCATCCCCCAGTAATGCATCCTGCATTACCAGGAAAGATGACAGTCCTGTTTCCAAATCTGTATGCAAATTTTTCCTTCCTCCGTGGAAGTATCTGAAGGCCAAATTGGTCCATTGAGTTAATCACTAAACAGGGCACTTCAGTGTGCTCTAGTTCTGACATCTAATCAGCAGTACAGCTGCATTTAAATACTGAAGACTTAAAGGATTTTGGCATCTGAAGCTAGGGATTTTCTAGATAATCTTGCCTATAAGGTCCTTGACTTGTGCCATCAAATGCTGCCAACTGTGATCCACAGGAAATTACAGTTCAGTACTCAGATGTCTGTTTTCCTCCTGTGTATATGGTTGGGAGTTTTTCATTATAATTAGCATTTACTAGTGAGAAGCGCCTTTCAGGGTTTTGCTGTTGACTTGATAGAAACTAAATTTGCCAAGAGTACCTGTGCACATCTTCCTCGTCTCTACAATCAGCTCCAGCACCAAGCAGGGCATTACACTGCATGGCACACACAGCTCTTAGAACAACTCAGGAGGTTCTGCCCAAAAACCTTCATGGCTGGCACTCAGGCTAGATTTGTTTTTTTTCTATGATCATTTTAATCTGAATGGAGAGAATCTACCAGAGCAGAAACCAAAATTTAGAATTATGCAGAAATAAAAATACTTCTAGGTTATTGCAGTGTAGATTATGCAAAAAAATATGAATCATTAAGATAGGGTTATCAGCTTCCATTAAATAAGCCTAAAATAAGGAGCTAAAGATTAAAGGAGGAGGAAGAGGAGGGGGAGAGGGGAAGGAGGAGAAATTTTTTTTTTTAAGAATAAGACACACTGAGAAGTTTCTTTCAGTGCCCCCTGCTGGAACACTGGTAATTATGCTTGTTGGAATGTTTAGCATAATTAGTCTTCAGCTGCCCATTTCAGTTTTGCTCAAGATATAAATGTCAAGTCAAAGCTATTAAGAACCATGTTCTTGAGAAACAGATACTCAGAAGGAGAATTGCCCAGGTAGCAAATGCACTGCTGGAAATCACAAATGCCACAGAATATTTGTACTGTTGTGCTGGCTGGATGCACTAATTACTATAATTCTTTTACAGTGAATAAACTCAGGGCTGGTTGCTAGCCACAATAAAATTAATTTTATGTTAATCAGCCTCCCATTCAAGTGAAAGCTGAGGTCACAAATCTGCCTGCCCTCCTTCTGGTGGGTTATTCCTCCCAGGGGGCTGGACTGTACACTCAGGTCGAACTTTCCTATTAAGCATCAGGGTTCTCTTAGCCTTGAGTTATTAGAAATCAGGCATAGGATTTACTGTCCATCAGATCACAAGAAAGTAGGTTATATTTTCCTCCATAGGCAGCATGAGTATCACTGGCTACAGTCATCAAAAAATAGGGTCTGGTGCTACAGCTGGGCAGAGAGACCTTGCACCTGTTTTGCATTTATCACAGGCACTTCCCACAGGGACAGTATAAAATACTCATGGGAGAGAGAACAGGCAAGTTTGCTCCCTGCTGTTGCCCTAGTAGCTTCCAGAGCAGAGCCTTTCTGAGCCCAGATATGGGGATGGAGACACAGAAGCCAGATGGGAAAAAAAGCCTGGAAAAGAGGACCCCCACCCCAGGCAGTGGCAGGAAAGTGTTCCCTTGGAGCCGGAAATGCACTCATGAAACTTAGAATACTAGGATGCATGGGCTCACAGAAACTTCCTCCTCATTTTATAGGTGAAGAAATGGAGAAAAGGGAGGACATGAGCCTTCCAAGACTTCGTAGCAAATTTTGATGTGATGTATGCACTGTGCACGGTGCTTGTTGAATCAACCCAGCTTGCAAAAGTAAGAAAAAATGAAGACTGCTCTGACCAAGTGGGCAGCAAAATAAACGACTTTTTTCAAAAAATACTTTTAAAATATGTAAACAGACTGGAGAAGAGTTGCAGATGTGATCATGAATTCATGTAGCTCTATAAGCAGAGGGATGAAAATATGTGAAGAGCTTGGCCAGATCAGAAACTTAGCACAATTTTCAAAAAAAGCTCAATAGCAGAGAGCCTAATGCTTTCTTTCAGTGATTGGCAAACCTTTTTTAATGTACAGAGAATTTGCCCACTTTCAAGCTCAGAAATAATGGGAGATTGAAGGTGGAGAGTGAACTTACACAATGAGAATTTTCTAGAATTGCCAAGATAAGGTGTACTGCTCAGGATCTACAAGTGGAGCCCAGGGTCCTTCTCTGGTCACAAGCCAATTAAGTTACATGCTACTGAAATTGTTTTTCATCATGTAGATAAGAAGCAATTTGCAAGTGAGATACAAGGCTTGACACAAAAAAATCTTATGCATGAGCCTAGTCTAGTGACTTAATAGTCACACTAAGACCATGGGACACATTTGTGAGTTGGAAATGAGTTGTCAAAGCATGGGAGGGCTCTGGGGGTTCATGGATATTAGAACTGCATAACAGCTCCTCAGTCTCCGTAAAATTGTTGAGAATTACAGACTGCAGCTCTCTTAATTTCACTGACGATCGTGTCTACTTACAATGAAGAACTGAATCAATCTGAATGGCTGGGCTGGTAAAAAAAAAAAAGGTGCTGGGCCAGACAAAAACAATATTGCCTCCAACCTAGAACAATCAGCTTTCTGTTTTTTCCATCAAAAACCTCCACATCCTTTGGGAAAAAGCTCCCCATACTCCCTGTCCAAACTCTCTGCTGCCAAAACCTCACTCTGTCCTTAGGATAGCAACGATAACCAAGGTCATATTCCTCCCAGGATCCCAAGGTAGAAGGTCCTAGCCCAGAGATCTTCCAACTTTCTCAGTTCATGGCACCCTTAGTATCTCTAGTTTTGTGTGGCACCCGCTAAGCCAGAAGAAATGCCTATAGGTCCCCTCTATTAAATAGGTAGGTCCAAATAAGTTAACAATAGTTTGTATAGTGTCAAACATGTTTGTGTTTTTCTGGAAAATTAAAAACAGTGGCCTGTATGCTCACGATGGTAAACTGGAGCATCTCTGCATGGTTCAGGAACCGTGGTCTTAACCATTCCTTCTCAGTGCAGGTCTTCCAGAGTGACCCATTGGGTAGCAGAGACTGTCAGATCTGCACTGCAGGCTGACAGCTCTCCCCCTGTCGAAGCCTGCTTTTTCCCTTTCAGTGTGACAACCCAATCATACTTTTAGACTAATTCCTTCGATGCATATGGTTATATGAGAAACCAGCCTGCAACATACCTTTTAACTTCAAATTCTTATGAGAATTCCTTATTTTTTTAAAAAAAGCTTAAACTATTTGGAGTTGTATTATTGTCACTTATTGTCAAAATAGCCCTACCAAATTATGCCAAGACAAGTGGATAGCTTTGGTCTCTAATCAGTATAAATTTAGAAAGTGAGTAGAATTGAGAATCCAGTTTTCATTATAATTAAGAGGGGAAAAAATAGTTCTAAGGAGGATTTTCTGTTAGCAAACACTCTAAAATGTAGTGCTCTTTATGCCTCCTAAGCCCAGCTTCTAGAAGGATGTAAACCATGTGTTCATTTTGAGCACCAAGGGAGAATTGGCATACAAGATACATACAATAGGGATCATTGCATTGAAGCATAATTGAAATTTTGCTTTCTCAAGATATTGTCTTTGGTATTACAACTGGAAGGAAATGAGACCTTAGTACCCCTTCATCCAGCTGGGGTATGCAATGTGTAAAGAGATTGAAATTGGGAAGAAATGAACAAGCAATTTCCATCATGTTAAATAGGCAGGCCAAAGCAGGCCATTTTGACAGATTCACCTCTGTGTCTGACAATGGGCATAGCATCAGCAAGAAAATTTATTTTAAGCAATGTTCTCAATTGCTACTGAATTACTTCCATAGCTTGTCATTCCACTCAAATACATTATGAACTCAGACATTTTCATTAAGTCAACTCCTTCCCCAAACTGGTTCCATATGACTGACTAACCTCAGCCTCCTCTAATACTCGGGTCCTTTTGTAGGCTCCCAGAGCCTTTCCCACTCTACTCAAGTGGTTGACAAGTTCATTTTCATCAAGTCTAGTCCTCTTCCCTGTCTGCAGCATCTTTGCTTTTCATTCTCCATCCTAGCCTCCTAGCACCTCTTTCCTGGAGAGCTGTAAAATCTTGCTATCAGGAGCCCCTACCATCACCACCAGATTTTTCCTTCTGTACATGGCAACTTAAAATATTTTTGAGTATTCCTTAGAGCAACACTCCCTCCCTGGGTTTGTATAAATGTCATATGCTTCAATAGCTACAGTGGTCAACTCTGAGAAGGCAGACAACTACCTGGGACAATGTAAGAGAACTTCATGAAATCTATCCCCAAGGTCACATTTAATCAACATTCCAAAAATCATAAAATAGACCACTGACCAGGTGAGACTGCCTTCCCCTCTAATCTTCTTGTGGCTGTCTTTGTTCATCTTCAGCCTCCAGTACACTGCTGGTCATAGAGAAAGTGCTTGATTGTTTTTGGCCACTTGCTAATATTTGAGGAATGAATACATCATGAAAAAAGCACACACATTCTAAGCCAGCATTTTAATTAGTCTTAAGGCCTCTATATTATGTTCAATTATTCTCTTCTAGAATTCACCTAGATCTTCAAAAAGTTCTACCTATTACTTACATTTTCCTCTCCAAAATCAGGTCATAAATTGGCAGAAGCTTTTTTGACAAAAAAGAATTTGGAAGAGGGAGCTATTTCTCTACCAAGTGAGCATTGCATCATTAACATTGAATGCAGTTGGTCTCATCAGTAAGATTAATAAGTGGATTGGATTTTTTTCTAATGTATAGGAAACCCAAGTGAATTTCATAACCCAATCATTAGTGGATGAAACCAAGCTTGAAAACACAACTAGACAAGAAGTTATGTCTGTGCACTGTACTGTCCCCAGGCATTTTTTATTTCCATATTTAATGCACATTACATAAACACTAAAAAAGTATAAGAAAAAGAGCTTATAATGAAGGCAAGTCCAACTTAGGACAAGAATTTCCAAAGAGAAGTTTAACTGTTTAACTGGAGAACTAAACCTGAGATAAAGCTCTTTCAGCATTTTCCCAAATGTATGCTATGTACAAGCAAGGGATTTCTCTCCCTCGGGTTAGACATGAGAAAGGGTCCCCAAGCATGCCAGTTAGATATCACCTCTGACACTCCCCTTTATCATCCAGAAGCAGCACGCATCTACTAATGGAGACAGCCTTTGTTACAAGCCAAACCAAACTGCACTTCCATTAGTACTAAATGCTCTTCTGAAGTTAAGAAATACAGTAGACAAAGCTCCAGGAGACTCAGTCCTATATTTCTCTTCCCTTTGGTGGTTTCCCTGTGAGCTACTGTGCCAGCGCCCACGCCAGCACAAAGGGAAACCGAGTCAGGCGAGGGAGCCGCGGATGAAAAATCACTCACACACACACACAGAACAAGGCAAGAGAGCTTTTTTTATTGAGCTCAGGTCCCTCTTTATATATGTTAAGAGGCCCTTTGTCCTCAAAGGGCTATGGGGTGCATAGGATGTGCCTATTCTATTAGCATCCGGTGACTATGCTATTAGCATCCTGTGGTTACTCACAGGAATGCGGAACTTGTTACAAGATGGAACTATGGCCAA
>CM053402.1:121575881-121597932 GCA_028644305.1 Xerus rutilus | reverse complement strand
TCTACCCTGTGATTTTTCCTATACCCCATCCCGGCTCATATCCCTGCCTTTCCACCCTCAGCATTGTCTTGTCTGGAACATATCCTTGTTCTGTAGTATTCTGTTGGACCGGCTGCGTGGTTAGCACAGCCCCCATGGCAGACAAAATGTCTCTACCCCACAAGTTAACAGGTAGATCAGAAAGGACGTAAGTCTGAAAGTGTTATACCCTTCATCTTTCCAAGGGATAAACCTGGAGCTTTGTAATAGATTGGAATTATAACCTAAACCTTGCAAAGTGGTTGCAGCCCTTTGAGTAGGCCACTTTGGTGGCCACTGATTTTGAAATATGACAGAAACATCAGCCCCTGTATCTAATACTTCTATTACTGGGAACACCACGCCTCCTGATTCAGGCTCCGGAGGCGCCGTAGGACCGGTAGGCCTCCTAGACTCATGTCCTGGATTAAAGGGGGTGGTCTTCCCACTGAATAATACTTCAGATCCTGCTTACATTGTTCTTTGAATTCTCACTCCTGTGATTTCTCTTGCAATGTCTGGATATCCTTTTCCAACTGCAATTCCTCATCTTCCTCCTCATCCTCTTTCCCTTCCTTGCTATTCCGTTTCAACTTCAAGGGACTGGGTAGAAACCGCTTCTTGGGTGGATTCAAAAGGTCTTAGATAACTGACTTGTTCCTAAGTCAAAACCTGTTTACTTAGAGTCCTTAATTAGCCTCCATACAGAGAAGGTGGTAATGGGAAAAGACTGCGGCCCCTCTGTGTGTAGCCTTTTCTGTAAGTCCGCACAGACCTGTTCCCAATCTGGAACATTGAGACCTCCCGAATAAAGGAACCAGGGACTAGACCGCTCTATAATCTTTAAGAAGGCCCTTATAGTACTCTTTTTTAGCCCCGCACCCTTTTTCTTCAACAGCTTCGATCTGATTTTCCCAACAATTTCCTACTGTGGATAGTGCCCATCTTTTCCTGCACTATTAACAATTCCCTACTGACGGTAGTGCCCATCTTCTGCACTATTAACAATTTTCCAACAATTCCCCACTGAGGGTAGTGCCCATCTTCTAGCACTATTAATTTCCCAACAATTCCCTACTGAGGGTAGTGCCCATCTTCTGCACTATTAACAATTTTTGATCTGATTTTAACAATTTTCTGCACTATTAACAATTCACCCCCCACCCCCTACTTCCCGAGGTGTCCGTCGGCTATTCCTTCCCTTCTTCCCATCTCCTCCAAGATGCCAAAGTGAAACCGAATTGGCAAGGGAGCCGCGGATGAAAGAAACACACACACAACAACGACTCTGAAGAAAAAGAGGCTCGTAGCTTGTGAGCACGCTGGGCTTATATATCTTTTCTACCCCCCGAGGGGCGTGGGGGGCGTGGGAGGCGTGGAACTGCAGACCCAGGTGTGGAAAATGCTCAGACTGCAAAACAAGCTCAGACCACGAGAACACGGGAGTTCAAGGAATGGTCAGCACCTGTGGCTCCTCTCAGAGATCAGGGTACAGCTGGTTCTGGTAAACAGAAAGTAGCCATGCACGCAAGAATGCTCTCACAAGACCACCACTTGGTGTCCACTAGGATGGCTAAAATTAGAAAGAAAGGGCTGGGTCTATGGATCAGCAGCAGAATGTTTGTCTAGCATGTTCAAGGTCCTGGGTTTGGTCCCCAGCACTGCAGAAACAATAAAGAGACAACCAAGAGGTATTAGAGAGTATGTGGAAAAAAAATGGGACATACATCTTTCTTGACATGATCATAAAAATGTACAGGCATTTTGGAAAACAGTGTAATAGTTCCTCAAAAAGTAAAACATAGTTATCATATGACCCAGCAATTCTACTCCTAGGTATATACCCAAGAATAATGAAAATGATGCTCACTTCAGTAACACATATACTAAAATTAGAATGATACAGAGAAGATTAGCATGGCCTCTGTGCAAGGATTACATGCAAATTTGTGAAGCGTTGCATATTTTTCTTAAAAACGGCATACTACTTCAATGTTTATAGCAGCTCAATTCACAATAGCTAAACTGTGGAACCAGCCTAGATGCCCTTTAATAGATGAATGGATAAAGAAACGGTGGTATATATACACAATGGAATATTACTCAGCATTAAGAGAGAATAAAATTATGGCATTTGCAGGTAAATGGATGGAGTTAGAGAATACCACGCTAAGCAAAGTAAGCCAATCCCAAAAAACCAAAGGCCAAATGTTCTCTCTGATAAGTGGATGCTGATCCACAATGGGGGTGGGGAGCAGGAAGAATGGAAGAACTTTGGTCAAAGGAGAGGCAGGGAGAGGAGAGGACATGGGAGCAGGAAAGATGGTGGAATGAGATGCACATCATTCCCCTAGGTACATGTATGACTGCATATATGGTGCAACTCTACATCATGTACAACCAGAGAAATGAAAAGTTGTGCACCATTTGTGTACAATGAATCAAAATGCATTCTGCTGTATATATCTAATTAGAATATATAAATTTTTAAAAAGAGTAATGAAAATGTATATTCACACAAATATTCCTACATGAATGTTCATAGCAGTACTATTCATAACAACTGAAAAGTGAAGGTGCCTCAAATGTCCATCAACTCAAGAATGGATGAACAATGAGAATGAAATGGAGCAAACTGTTACATGCATTTATGAATGTCACAGTAAACGCCACTAGTATGTATAACTATAATGTACTAATAAAATCATAATGAAAAAATGGACAAGCAACATGTAGAATATTCATACTATGGAATATTATATGGGAATTAGAAGGAAAGAAGTACTGGTTCATGCTATAACATGGGTGCACTCTGAAATCATCATCTAAGTGAAAGAAGCCAAACAGAAAAGAACATATGTATTGTTCCATTGATCAGTAATGTAAAACATAGGCAAATCCATAGAGCTAGAAAGTAGATTCATAGTTGCCAAAGGCTGAGGGGAAGAAGGAATGGAGAATGTATTAGTCAGCATTCTCTAGATGAATAGAATCAACAGGAAGTATAATTATAAAAAGGGGACTTATTAGGTTGGCTTATACAGCCAGAAGCTGCATAGTCCACAATGGCCATCTGCAGGCTGGAGAGCTGGAAGAACCAGTACCTGTGTAGTCCAAAAGGCTGAAGCCCCAGAACAAGAGGGATCAACAGTGCTACCCTAGTCCAAGACTGAAGACTTCTGGAGAATCACTGGCAGAGTCCACTTTGGAAGAATGAAGAAGCAAGAGTCTGATATCCTCAGAGGACTACAGAAGCAATCAAGAACCCGTTCAAGAACAATCAAGCTTGCATCAGTTGCTGCTTCCTTATTCTTTCAACTTTTACTCCAACCAAGCCATCACCCTACTGGACGGTGCTGCCTATGCTTAGGGAGGGTCTTCATTTCGGTTGGCTATCCCACATGCCAATCATTCCTAGACATACCCTCATTGACACACCCATAACCCTCTTAATCCTTCGCTTCTCTTAATCCAATCAAGTTGACAATTCAAATTAACCATTATAAGGAGTGACTGCCAATGGGCACAGGGTTTCTTCTAGGGATGATGGGACTACTCTGGAATTCGAGTGATTATGTTACCCTATTTTGTGAGTATATGAAAAGCCACTGAATGTTACATCTTGAAAGGTTAAATTTATTGTATGTAAACTATAGCTTAATAAAACTGCTATTTAAAAACGAAACAAAACATTTCTGTTCAGTGAAAAGGGTGTCCTAGTCATGATTCCTCTTAGCAGAGAAAATCAAGGCGATAGATACCATTTTAGCACGTGCTACCAGTCAACAAAGAGTATCTTCCAAATAACTCTGAATTTAATTGTGACTTGGCTTCCCACTTAGAGTTTCTCACAGGAAATATACTTTTTATCAGTGAAAGTGAGCATTTCAGTCTTCTTTCACTTATGTCTTTGATAAAAAAAAAATTAGGGGGCTCTAATATGCCATCCACAAAATATACACATGGGCAGAAGAGCAAACTAGACAGATATGATCCCTGAGCTCATGATCCCCCAAAACTGGTAGAAGGGACACAAAACAAAGAAGGAAACAAATAACTAAACAGCAATCTTTCTCATTATTATTCAAAATAACTTTTCTCCCTACACAAATTCCTATCCTGACCTAAGTTGTTATATTTACATAATCTCCATATCTCTTCATAAATATCTAATATATGTGTAGGAGCACTCCCCATACCTTCAACCCTTCCCCTCCTTCTTTCCCCATTCTACGCTAATGGACTGTGCGCCTGACAGAGCAGTACCCCATTGTTTGTAACTTCGGGGCCATGATTGGTCAAGGACCATTCTTAAGCTTTCTGGAATAAACAGGGGCTCTGCATCTCGCTCCAGCAGAACAGTATTACCAGCACCTGGACTCTGGGTGAAGTGACTCTGCGACCATCTACTCCATACCCTCGTCCCGCAGGACCCCATTCCGTCCTTCCTATCGGTACCCTCGTCCCATGGGACCCCCAACTGGTCGGCAGACCCACACAAAGCACAGCATGTATGTACACATATACACATATATATGTAATGTATTATTTGAGATAATACCTGTAAGCACTTAGACTCTACTTGGCTCACAGTAAGTGCTTGGTGACTGTTGTTATTACTATTATCATTAGTATTACCTCCCAAAGAAATCTTCATGTTAATGGTGTTGTACTGAATGAAGATTATTTTAGGTCTGGGTGGGCCAGTCTCCCTTAAGGGAGGGAGCCCACTAGTGTCAGTCATCACAGCAAGAGGAAAGCATCTGTCAGGAAACTGGAGATATCTTAAGTAGGAGTGGGGGTATTGTCGGGGAGGCTCTACTATCTCCCTTGATTCACTCTTTCAGGTCTGGATTTCAAGAACTATGATTTGTGTGCCCATATCTAGTTGATCTGAAACCTTGGAGGAACTTGTTTAAAAAGATACTGACACCAAACCTGTGGAGATTGTAATGCAATAAGCCTAGGATGAGTGTGCTCTAGAATATTATTGAATGGCAAAAGTTAAAGACAGTTTTACAAAGAGGCAAGCCCAGATTCCATCCTCTCCATATTCCTACTGACCATTCCAATCTGAAGTATGCAACCAGTATCTGGCAAGCCACATTCTCCAATTCAGGCTACTCTTCCCAGCAATGCTAAAGCTAATCAAAGCCCGAGCTCCATACCTCCTCTGCCCAGAATGAAAGACAAGTAAGTCACAGTAATGACAGGGCTACAGTCAGGGACCTTCCTATGGGGAAAATGATTCAAGGTCATCCCTTCTCAAATGGATTCACATCCAATGCCAGTCAAGAACACATGGGAGGGAGGAAGAAGGCATTGGACTGGGATTTCACATGCACAAAGTTGATTATTGGGTATGATTATTGGGTTGATTAAAGATGTATGACAAGTGAATATTAAAGCTAAACCCCAATTTTTGTAATCATGAATTGGCATCTTTTTCTCCGAACATTAAGATATCATTATTGCAGTACATAAGTTTTATTCTTAAAAAATGCATTCTTGCTTTTATTTCAATAGTCTAATTTAGAGCAAATTAATTAACCACTCTGAAGCTCCATTTCTTTCCTTTTTTAAATATATTTGTTCTAATCAGTTACACATGATAGCAGAATGTTCTTTGATTCATTGTACACAAATGGGAAGCTCCATTTCTTCATCTATAAAAATTAGAACAATGATAGTATTCACCTCAGGAATTTGTATGAGAATTAAATGAGTTCAGGTATTTCAAACACTGAAACAGAAGATATTAAACTAATCAATAAAACTAATTAATGTTAGCTATTATTGGTGGTAATAGCAATTTTTGAGGTAATAATATCATTAAACAGTTAAACCAAAAAATCTAGATTCTGAATCTGCCTAGCTGAGGGCCAGACCTCAAGCCATAATGATTTCACCGTATCATGCCAATCAGTCAGCAGGTATCTCTCTCTTGGACATCTTTGTCAAGTCATTAGCTAAAGACTTTAAGAAGTTCTTTACTTTTTAAAATGAAGCCACTAATATTAGTCCCTCACAAATTTGAGGTAACTTTATTTCTAGGTATAAAATTAAATAAATGGATGGATAATACACAGTTATGTAGCTGGGTAGGTAGATAGAGAGACAGAAAATCAATAATGAATGCTAAGCATTGGTGGCACATACTTGTAATCCCAGCAACTTGAGAGGCTGAGGCAGGAAGCTTGTGAATTCAAGGCCAGCCTGGGCAACAAAGAGAAAGCCCATCTCAGAAAAAAAGAAAGAAAAAAGCCAAGAATATAATTTAATTGCTTTTGGGTTACCATGGCAACTTTCACTCATCAACAAATATATATTGAATGTTCATTACATGCCCGACATTTCACTAAATGCAGAGGATTCAGAAGTGAGCAAGGCCCAGCATGAGCCTTTAAACACAGAGAGATCATCCTGGATGTAAGCCACAGGGCTATAATATATCTATGTAGGTGACCCATAAGATGCATTCCTTTCCCACTATATAAATCCCTTATGTTCCTCCAAGAACTAGCATCAAATGATTGCTAGCCCTAACCCTCCAGGGTATAAATCACTCCCAGAGGAAATTCCCCACATTTTGGAGATCATATGTTCAAGTTTTTGCCAGGTGCCATTCATCACTGCCCTGCAGCAGGAAATTTATGAAAGGACATTCTGGGTCACAGACTCTTAGTGCTGACAATCACTTAACAGGTCATCTAGGCCACACTCACTTCCAGTGTGGGAATGCCCCCATTAGTATGTCTGAGAAGTGTTCTTCCAGCTTCAGAGAAATACCTCTACTATAAAACCACATCCTTTTAAAAAAAAAATAGCTTTTCCCAGATGGCATCACAATAATTACATGGAATGACTTGCCCTTAGTGAACATATTGTCATAAGATGATAAATTCCCTAGGGCTGACATTTATCAATTCCTATACTCTGGTCACAGACCTCACTGGGCTTCCTCAGTCAACTCTACCAAGCAAATACAATTAGATCTATGACATTTGAAAAGGCAGCATGATTATAATAATCATTTGGGAGAAAATGAGATGAGAGTCTACTCAAAAAAATTCAAAAAGCAATAAAAAAAATCCATAAATCCAGCCTCTATCCAATCCAAAAGATACTTAAAATAAGTCATATATAAATCATTAACTAAATTAAAGAAATGGCACTTAGAAAATTTTAACTCTAATTTCAGTTCAATTAAGGGAGAGAAGATGTTGAAAAAATGTTCAGTTAAAGCAACTGGCAGATATTTGTTAGGATCACAGAATTCCAAGATAACCCTAATTGCTCCTCTTGTCCATACGAGACCATACTAACTTCTGCATTGTCAAAATCTCTACAAAGGGCTAGGGTTGTGGATCAGCGGTAGAGTACTCACCTAGCATACTAGGTGAGGCACTGGGTTCGATTCTCAGCACCACATAAAAACAAATGAATAAATAAAATTAAGGTATGTCCACCTACAATTAAAAAAAATTTTTTTAAAAGCATCTAGCAAAGAGTCTTAAGTAAGAAAATCCGTGGATATGGGGTGAAACAAACTGTGATTTCACTTTAAAAGAAATCTCCGGAGGCATATGAAAAGATAGTCTCTATCCTGTCAACACAAACATGAATTTTACAAGCCTTTAGTTTGTATTATGAGAAAGCATTTAATTTATATCACTTCATTTGAATTTTTATCCATTCACTTACAATCTTGATAAGGTGGACAATGATTAGGCCAAACATAAAGATAAATGTACTTCCTCAAGTGTAAAAAGCTATTAACTTTTTGTATTTAATTTTGGGTTTTCATTTTAACATGCAATGTAGACATTCAAACACCAGAGGACAGTATGTGAAAGAAAACGAAGTTCCATTGTTATTCATCTAATTCAATTCATTTACTTAGTGCATCAAAGTAAAAATCTTAATTTTAAGTGCTTTTCCCCCAAAGACATTTTATGTCATTTCATGCTTCAGAAATTAAAAGTAGTGGTTGATAGAAATGCGAATCATGAGACCAACTAATCAAGTTAATTTGAATCATAATGGAAATTAGAAAGATTAATTTCATAAGCAATCATTAATAATGGAAGCTCTCATGTACAAATAATCAAAGCTTTAAGTATTATATGGTAATTAATTCATTAATATGGGTTACATATTTTAAAATAGCTCAAATCTTTCTTGCTTTGGTGTGCTTATTAATAGCAATCCTGAGGGAAGAAAAGCTAAAAGGTTTCTTTATAAAAAAAATTTTTATATGTGTTTTTAAATGGGCAAGTGGAAAAGTTAAATTATGCAACAAATTGGCCTGCTCATTGGTAACTTGCCTTCAACCATAGAAGATGTCAATTGTCAGCCCTTTGTGCAAGAGTGGAGAATTATACTCCTGACAAAGAGATGGCCTGAAGTGGAGGATTAATTACAGATTGAGTATCCCTAATCTAAAACTCTGAAATTCTAAATGTTCCAAAATCCAAAATTTTTTGAGAGTTGACACAATGCCATGAGTGGAAAATTCCACACCTACTTCATGTTATGGGTCCTAGTAGAAATGCAAGTGCACTACAAATGTATGCAATTCCCCTCAGGCTTTGTGTATACAGTATATATGAAACATTAATGAGTCTTCTTGTTTAGACTTGGATCTCATCCTCAAGACATCTCATTATATATAAGCAAATATTCCAAAATTTAAAAAATCTGAAATCCAAAACACTTCTGGTCCCAAGCATTTTGAATAAGGGATATTAAGCCTGTATATTATTTTATTGTCCAACATTGAAATTAATATGCATTTGATTTGGGGCTGGATTTGGAAAGTGGTCTTGCATGCTCTTGCCATTGACTATAGTTTACATTCAAAATTTAACTGAATAGCTCTATTTATCATTTGCAGTGTCTCTAGACTTTTTCCATATTCAAACTCATATGCAAAACACTTGATATTGTTAGTCATCTATGCAAAAATCGAATGGACTTGGGACACACTTTCAAACATTGCTTCTTTTTGTCTCATGGAATGTTTCAATATTATAATTAAAGAATTATGAAAACTATTCCAGTTTTTTGATGTGTTCAAATGATGTGATCTCTAAAATACAATGTTTTTCTAAAATATGTTAAAAGGATACCCTATACAAACTTTTTTTTTTAGGTAAAAGATCTGACCTTGTTTTCTACATTTCCTTCTTCCATTTTGCTAAGTTTTCCAGGTAAGCTGAATTTGTCCTGGTCTTGATGAAACCCTAATTACAATATTTGACTGCTATAAATCTGAAAGAAGCCTAATACAGTTGCCTCCCTCAAGTCAATAAAAAAGAAAATGATAAATGCAGTCAGATATCACAGGTCATGGCAGACCACGTAAGGAGCTTGAAATGTACTTCAACTGCAATAGAAAGCCACTAGAAGTTTTTAAGCAGGGAAATGGTTTGACTTGATTACCAGTATCACTGCCAAGGAGGCAAGATCAGATGTCAATGGAGAGACAGGAAGTGGCTGGACTGAGGCTGTGGCAGTAGAAATGATGTGAAGCAGACAGACTTAGGGTGTATTTGATGGTTTAGATCTGACAGGGACTTATGGTTGTAGGGTGTGAGTAAAAGAACAGAGTCAGAAGGGCTTCTAGCTGGGCCTGGTGGCACATGCATACAATCCCAGTGACTTGGGGGGGGCGGGTAGGACAGGAGGATGGCAAGTTCGAGATCAGCCCGGGCAAATTTAAGAGACCTTGCTTCAAAATAAAAAGAAGTTGAGGATGTAACCTAGTGGTAAAGCACTTGCATGGTATGCATATGGCCCTGGGTTTATCCCTAGTACCATGAAAAATTTAAAAATAAAATGAATTCTAGGCTTTTGGCTGAGAAACCCAGTAATGGAGAGGTTTGAGTGAGAACCAATTTTGCTCAGGGTGAGCAACTGGTCACAGAAAATGTGAAGGAATCATTAAACATACAAGTTGAAAAGTTGAGTTGGCAGCCAATAAAGGAATCTCAAGCTCACAGAAGAGGTCAGAGCTGGATAGCTAGATATAGGTCCTCATGAAACTTGTCAACTAATGGGAGCGGAAGGGTAGAAAGCAAATAATATACTATAAGTAAATAAACAATATAAATAGCATAGTATAAATTACAGCTGTTTTTAAAAAGTGCAATGTGAAGGAAGTCATATTTAAACTGAGAGATTCAAAATGGCGTTCTCTTTGAAAACCAAAGGCTCTGGAAACTAGTGACTTCTTTAGGGACATCATATTTAAGGGCTAATTATCTTAGGTTGCATACAGGATCTTTACCTATAAAATGATAATTTTTGCTCAGGGAAATCGATCCATAATTATCTGTACTTTCTAATTAATAGCAGGACCCTAGACCACTTTCCCACCAATTACAAAGATCATCCCTTATAAATATTATATAAAGCACATGCTCCCACAGTGGATTATGACCAAGGAATTAAGCACTTCCTGTCAACTCTTATTTTCTCTTGTTTGTAACTCTTTGTGTAACTTCTTTTCTACTGCTATGGATTATACCCTAGCTCTGGACTAGATCTCTTTCCACTTGGCCTCAGGCTTCCCTCTTCTGTTTGATCTGCAGACTCCCGAGCCCTTCTGACACATGCTTCCTACCCAACTCCATCCAATTTAGCTTTCAGAATGACCTACCTCAACTACATACATCATGTCCCTACTCAAAAAAGAAAAAAAAAAAAAAAAAATGAAGCCGAGCACAGTGGCACAAGCCTGTAATCCCAGCACTCAGAAATGCTGAGACAGGAGAATCGCGAGTTCAAAGCCAGCCTCAGCAACGGCGAGGTGCTAAGTGACTCAGTGAGACCCTGTCTCTACATAAAACACAAAATAGGGCTGAGGATGTGGCTCAGTGGTCGAGTGCCCCTGAGTTCAATCTCCAGTACCAAAGAAAAAAACAAAAGAAAAAGAAAAAGAAAAAATGATGGTTTGCTGGTTCTCCATAAAATCCAAACTCCCAAATGTGACTCCAGCTGATGTCTCACTCTTCCATACACAGACTATGCAATCCAAGCCAAGCTATCCACCATCACTGAGCCTGATTGGAGAACTTTGCCTCCACATCTTTGTTGAAGTGTTAGGCTTCTTTTAAGGTCCAACTCAAATGCAGTCTTCCAAATGATCTCCCTGATCAACAATTTTTGAAAAATACTTTACCTTTTCTATAACTACTAGTAGACAGCCTACAAAGTGACACCTGTCAGGTGCCATGTGCTCCTGCACTATAGATCCTGCATTTGCAAGGTTGTTTTTCAGTCTTTCCCACTAGAATGTAAGGCCCTTGAATCCAGCCTCTGTGTCTTTGTTCAGTTGCTCTATTCCTAATGTATAGTAGTGTCCAGCACATAGTAGCTGCTCCTTAAATAATTATTAAACCAAGATATAAAGATGTCTGAAATCTTAGTAATGAACATTAGTATTAGCCTCCCAATCTAAGGAATAACTGGGGGGGAGGGATATTGTTTTCATTTTGGTTTGGTTTGATTTTGGTACCAATTCAGGGGCACTTAACCACTGAGCCACATCCCCAGCCCTATTTTGTATTTTATTTAGAGACAGGGTCTCACTGAACTGCTTAGGGCCTCGTCGTTGCTGAGGCTGGCATTGAACTCACCATCCTCCTACCTCAGCCTCCTGAGCTGCTGGGATTACAGGTATGCACCACCTCCCCTGGTGAATAACTACTTTTAGATTATTTACATGGAGAGAGTGACCTTTCATCTTTCCTCTTTCAATATGTCTCATTAATTAAAATATTCCTTGTGGTGTATGCTGTGAATTTTCACATTTGCTTATTATTGCCTGTTGTACATTCCAAGAAAACAAGCAGCCTATCTGTTTGAATTTTAAAAAAAAAAAAAAAGAGCCATGCAAGGGGGGATTTTAGGGCTCCCCCAGCTCCAGACCCCATTATACCAATGGGTAGGCAGTGGGAACACAGAGACCTTCTTGTCAGTCCCTAGGCATTCTGCTTCTGCCCACTGTAATACAGGACTTGAGCTGTAAGAGGAATTTACCTCAGTTTTCTTACAGTTCTCTGGCCAATATTATCCATGACATTTTTGAAAGACTTAAATGCAATGGACAGAAGTTAACTAGCATCTAGTCATGTCACTTCGGCAAAATCATGTTAGTAGACCCGTGGCCACCAGGCTTGAAATGTTTACACTAGAGATTTCTCCCGTCTGTGTGCCTTTTAGAGCTCTTCACAAAGGATTACTGGTGTCCTATTTATCCAAAGTGAAACCACAGCCTGAGGTTCTGGTAGCAGCCTGTTATCCCCCCCACCCCACCTCCTTCTGTTGGTTCCCCCCTCCCTTCTTCCCTGTTCCTCTGTCTGTCACCAGCAAGTGCCACACCACTCCAGTTCCATCTAACTACCCATCCCATCATGCCCAGCAGGAAGCAAAGTTCAGACAGCTCTTCTGTTTTCTTATTTTTCTACAGAGATCACAGGGCTTATGTGGTAAGAAGGTATAATAAACTGAACAACAATCTAAGTTTGTGAATCTCAAGATCAAGAAATTAAAAACAGTATCCTAGAGGAAAAAAAAATATTACAATTTTTTCAGGCCTTGAAAAGGAGATAGCCATTGCTATAGTGAGTACTGGGTAACTTGACTCAGGAGACAAACGGGTGAGTACTGGGTAACTTGACTCAGGAGACAAACGGACAGATTCCTGAAGAAATGTAGACTTTTAATCAAATGAGTACAATTTTTGGATTTTGAAATCTTTCCTTTCCCGTGAGTCGATTACCTTTTCGGCTCCCACTGCCTTTGCTATTGACACAGCTGTGGGGTTCTCCACGCAGAAGGATCTCTGAAGCTTGCCCCAGGCCATGGCCCCTCCACCCACACACTTTCATAAAACAGAGTTCTCTGCTCAATTATATGTGCGTATACCTCTGCACAGTAACTCTCCTAAACAGATGGCACCTCAAATAACCTCAATGGTGCTATTATGACAGACTAGGGACAAGGCACGGCAGGGGGTGGGGACCAGCCAGGATTGTGTAAGTAGGTTTTGGCAATAGAGTTCTGGCCTGTCTTGAAGCCAAGAGTGATTATTACTACTAATGATTGCTATCATTTATTAAATTCCCACAAGGTGTCAGCTGCTTTATATATGAAATAATGATGAGAGGTAACATTTAATGAGTTGCTTATTATATGCTAGGTACTGTTATGAATTCATTACATATATTTCCATAACCAACCCCTCAACCACCCCAAGGGGTAGATTCTAATTCTTTAACATGAGGAAACTGAGGTGCAGACAGTTTCCATAACCTGCCAAGGGCACACAGTGAAGCTGGGACATGACCTGGAAATCTGACTCTAACAGCCACACCCTTGACCATCATGTTTTATTATTTGCACTGTTCACCTAGTTTTAGTTATTGTCACAACTGTACTTTCATAGCCAGTTCACAGATAAGGGAACTGAGGTTCAAAGATGGTTAGTAAGTCTTGGCTCCTGGCTATAGAGCTTCTGTTGACCCAGAAACCTCAGCGGCTGTGTGGTGTTGAACAAAAGTGTTAAGTGGTGCAGGTTTTCCTCAAGAACTACCATCTTCTTATTTCCCATTCTTTATTCCCTTTCCATCTCTAAATTCTCACTGAGGCCCATCTCACCTTTCCACTCTCCCTCAACCCTCCCATCATGAGACTCTCCTTTATCTCCTTCCCTCAGGTGGTAGTTATAAGAGCTAACAAATTATCCCTTTCTGGTTTTTCATGGTCTTATATAGTACTTTAGAATGCTGGTGTCAGCTGCTGAAAATGCAAATCGTAAGCCCCTGACATAGAGGTTCTGGTGGGTAAAGCTGGGTGGGGCTCCCAGGTCTGTATTTTCAGTAAGCATGATTTAGATGCAGGTATCCAGCTCTATTTACTCTTGTTCCAGTGTGTCTCTATCCTCTGGCAATAGGTTTACATCATGGAGAAGGATTTTCAAGTGGAAATTTCAGATCAGAGCAAAGGAGATATTGTAGAGCTGAAAGGCTTTGTTTCCATCTCCTACTATTATGTAGGCAGAATTTACGTATAGATTTTATTTATATAGACTTTAAAGCAAAGGTCTTTTAAATACTCTTGTATTCCATTTAAAGAATTGCTCTTTTTAAAAAAAGAACAAAATTAAAACCTCAGATTTACTACCACAAAACTTACTAAACCACAGTTTTCCCCCCTTTGGTCATTGAATATATTTGTAGATCACACATGTGACATAAAGAGTACTGGAGTTCATCCAGTTGTGTTGTTGACTAAAATTAGGATTCTTTTCCAGTTATATCACCCTAATGGATGACAGAATCTTAAAGACACAATTTCTTTATCAATACTGTAAAGGTTAAGTTTTGAACAAATTGAGCAATTTTTTTTTTTGTATTTCTGTGAACATCCTTCCAATAATATCACCTTGTAGAGGCTAAACTTCTGACAATCAGAAAAAAATTATAGAAGAAAAATATAAAGAAATACGTAGAGAAAATATAGAATTAATTCTTCAGGCTAAGGAGGTTGGATATTAAGCATTTTGAACTGTTAGACACCATACAAAGGATGAAGAGACTGACCCCAGGGGACTTAACAATGGGCAAGGACATGGTATCATACATAAATTAAGCTAGAATAAATACTAATGTATGCCCTGCCACTTTGATTTTAAGAGTGCAGAGCTTTCTGGCAAAATTCTTACTAGTAATAAATTCCTTTTGCTACCATAGTGACCTTACCGTTTAAAATGTTCTGTTATTTTTTCAGCCAACTCTGGATATGTTTTGAAGGTTTTATCTGAACTTCTTTCCCAGTTACTCCTCTGGTTGACATTTGCATAGTCATTTGCATAATGTTATTCCTGATAAAAGCTCTGGTTCTCTGAAGAAGAAAATTAGCAATTATTATTTTGCCACAGAATGAATGATAGCATAGGATGTTAGTTACCAACCTCATTTAAGAACTTTAGAAACAGGGCATAAAAATAATATGAAGACATATAGGATTAAAAAATTACCATCCCATCAAACTCTGCCCAGGCTTCTCTTTCAGTGATTAAGAGTGTCCACGGAAGGTCTGGAGGGAGGAGTAGATGGGCCGAGTTGTCAGTTGCTAGCAAGGCAAGGAGAAGAGGCAAATTATTCCAAGCAAACCATTTAATGAGGGCTTTGTTAGAGTGGAGGGCTGCAGAGCTGGATGACAGCTGGCACTTAAGAGTCTCATCATTAAGGCAACATAATTCTGTCCATCTGCAAGCTCAGAAAGGGGGGCAATAGTGGCTCACTCTAGCCCAGAGCCACAGTTGGCTCTAATTACGACTTTCCCTTATTGAAAGACACCATATACATATATGCTGCTCACACCCACAGGGGCACCATTTTTGTTTCAAGCTAGGAAAGGATGTTTCATAATCATAAGACTTCCTTTAAATGTTCCACATCTTCTCGCAGCCATTAGGGAAAGCCTGTTTCTGAGAAAGAAGTGCCCAGCTGCGCTTCCTCCCCAGGGTCTGGTGACAACACATCAAGTCACATCATTAGCAGGATGCCACAGAAATGGGGTGAATAGGAGGGCTTCCAGCAAAAGCTGAACGAGTCTTCTCACACATCCAAAATATTAAACAACCTCAGCAGTCCCAGGGGGGTGAAAAGTCCAAGGGTCACAACACTGATTTATTTGTGGGATAATAGCAACCCTTTAATAAGAGGACCCCTAAAATATATTCAATTTTTGTCTTGAAGTTATAGAGCTCTCAGAAAATAAAAAGAAAAAAAATCCTGTAATTTCTTTATCCAGAGATAAATAATAATGCCCTATAATGATAGTCTTTTATCCTATATTATTTGTTTTTATATGTATCTGGGGAGTGTATGTTTATTGATTGTGATACTGTTCTATAACCTCATTTTTCCTCGTAATAATATTCTGCCAATACATTTTCCTTGTTATTCAACATTTGACTCTACAACATTATATAACATTATTCATTTTTCCTACAACATAATTCTTAATAGCTACCTAGTATTTCACCTTTAAGAGAATGTTGTCTTTATCTCTCATTGTGGGGGAAGGAGAAGTGCTGGGGATTGAACCAGCATGCTAGATAAGCATTCTGCCACTGAGCTACATCCCCAGCCCTGTACTATCTTTTATTCAACCAGTCTCATAACATTGCACTTTTAGATTTTTTTCAGTTTTTTTGCTATTATGCAAATGCTTTATTTTTTTTCTTTTTAACACAAAACTTTTTTGTTTGTTTGTTTTGCTTTTATTGGAGCATTATAGTTATGCATATCATACATGCTTGGAGTTTAATTTACTCCATTTCAGTCCCCAGTGCCCCACCCCCTTTCCCTGCTCTGCTGTCCTCTATTCTACTGGTCTTTCTTTCACTCATTTACTTTTTTTTTTTTAATGTTTATATTTTAGTTGTAGGTGACAGAATATCTTTATTTTATTTTTATGTGGTGCTGAGGATAGAACCCAGTGCCTTATGCGTGCTAGGCGAGCTCGCTACCACTGCGCCATAATCCCAGCCCCTCACTCATTTACTTTTAATCAGTGCTTTTTATGTATACAAAAGGGAGGAATTCATGTGTTGTGTTTATACACACACATAGTGTAGTTTTTCATTTTGCATCTCCTCTTCTTCTTTGTCTCTCCCCCATCTCAATCTCCTTCTATCCATTGCTCTTCCCTATATCTTTATGATATTAACCTCCCCACAGACACCATCTTTTCTCCCCTACTTTGCGCTAGCTTCTGCATATGAGAAAGAGAATTCAACCCTTGACTTTCTGAATCTGGCTTATTTCACTTACCATGAAATTCTCCAGTGCCATCCATTTACTGGCAAATGGCATAATTTCATTTTTTATGGTTGAGTAAAACTCCATTGTGTATAAGTACCATATTTTCATAATCCATTCATCTACTGGTGGCCACCTGGACTGGTTTCATATTTGACTACAGTGAGTTGCACTGCTATAAACATTGATATGGCTATATCAGTAGAGTATGCTGATTTTATTTCTTTTAGATAAATACTATGGAGTGGGATATTTGGGTCATATGGTAGTTCCATTCCTAGTTTTTTGAGAAGTCTCCATACCGTTTCCAGAGTGGCTGTACTAATTTGCAGTCTCACCAACAATAAGAGGGTACCTTTCCCCCCACATCCTCATTAGCATTTATTATTATCTGAATTCTTGATAATTGCCATTCTGACTGCAGTGAAATGAAATCTCAGTGTAGTTTTGATTTGCATTTCCCTAATTGCTAAGGATGTTGAACATTTTTTTCATATATTTCTGGGCCATATGTGCTGCTGCTTTTGAGAATTGTCTAGTTATTTTGCCCATTTCTTGATTGGATTATTTTCTTGGTGCAAACTCTTTCTTAAAAAGAAGTAATCAGACAACTACATAATAGTCATATTTGTAGTAGTTCACAGAAGAGATTTCTAGAAGCAAAACTATTAATTTGACAATACTTTTTAATGGATTTGTATTTAATTAATCACAATAGCTTCTACACATTGGCCAGTAGTCATACATACACATAGGTATAGAACCATTTTAGTGCTCATAAAATTCCCTCATAGTCTGTAAAGTCACAGAGACTCTGTGGGGGTCTTCACCCCACAGGTGGGAAAGATTTGGTTTTAGCACTTACTGGGAGGGATGTTCCATGTGCCAGTACAGAGAAGTGGGCATTAACATTTCCTCAGATTTTAGAAGCACAGTGACATTGGCCCCTTAAAATAAAAGTAAGTATGGATTTGTCAGTGGTCTTGGTTTATGCAATGTTTAAGAAACTCCACAAGCCTAAGAGTTAGAAGGTGTAATTTCAAATTGCACATGTACAACATAAAGGTCCTGCAAAGGAAGGAAAGGGGGAAGCAGATGTTAAGTCCTGCTTATCAGTCAAGTGCTGCACTTGATGTGTTCCTGTATGTCATCACGGCCCATGCTTCTGTTTGTTAACAAATGATATTCAAGACCAATGTTGAGCATAAAACAAAAAACTAGAATTTCCATTCACCAGGAAAATTCATCTATAGCCAACTTTAAAAAGAAAAAAAATACCATAGGAAATGAAATAAACTAGTCTCACAGCATAAGGCAGACTCTGAGCCCGTGTCTTCATTCTTCCCTCCAAAAGCCAAGGAGTAAAGCAAGAAGGGAAAAAATCAGAGTTTGATGAAGGAAAACCACACAACTCTGTTTTATTTGTCCACATTAAGAAACAAAACAAAACAGATCAATACATGTATTTTAGCTCATTTCTTGTGATTTTACAATATAAAATAAAAAAGGGCAAATATGGCTATTTCGACGGCTAGCCATTTATAGGTAGACAATAAAAGTTAAATACTTGTCCAAACCTACTCAAGTGAATTTATAACAACTGCACAAATATCTTCCATAATCATCCAAAGTAGAGAGCCTATAAAATTTTGTCATGTGTTTTTTTAAACAGGAATAGGATATAACTCATAAAAACAATTTTAGGAATTCAACTTTAAATAGAATATATTTTCAAAAACATGGAAATAAACACATAAAACTATGCTCAGCATGGTTTCATTTATTTTTCATTACATCATGGTAAACCAGGTGTCAGCTGATACCTCCTAGCCTTAAGATTTAAATAAATTTGTTTTTGCTCCTTTCCAAATCCCATGGGGAGTTTGAAGCCATCCTCACAGTTTCTACACATTCTGGGCTGTACTTTGTCACAGTCATTTGTGATGACAGATTTCCTCTTCTATTAAATGTAATCTCACACAAAGGTCACCACCTGTGGTTCTTCCGTTCCCCATGCTGAGCCTCATGTGGAATTCAGCCATTTTGTTTTCCCCAAACACTCACTTAAGGCATTGGGGTGGGAGGTAAGACAACACAGATTAGGGATGAGCAGAGGGGGCTATGTATCAATAACACAAGTTCAAACGAAGTTGTTTATGGAAGTCCTTTGACTGCACGGCTATAGGAAGTTCTTATATTTAATCCAGGCAGTTGCTTCCTGCTCCACAGTTCTGCTTATTTCTCATTGCCCTTCTTTTCTCCCCTCTTTTCTCTTCCAAAAGCTGCTGTTTCAGTCAGCTTTTCGCTGATGTGACTAAAAGACTTGACCAGAACAATTGTAGAGAAGGAGAGTTTATTTGAGGGCTCATGGTTTCAGAGGTCTCAGTCTATGACAGCAGGCTCTATTCCTCGGGGCTTGAGGTGAGGCGAAACACCATGGTGCAAGAGTGTGGCAGAGGGAAGCAGCTTCACATGATGATCAAGAAGCAGAGAGAGACTCCACTTGCCAAATACAAATATGTACCCCAAAGCCAAGCCCCCCAATGATCCAATTCCTCTATGCACACCCACCTGCCTCAAGTTACCACTCAATTAATCCCATCAGTGGATTAATTCAATAATTGGGTTAAGGCTCTCATAACCCTTGAACCTTCTTGCATTGTTTCACATGTGAGCTTTTGGGGGACACCTCAAATCCAAACCATAACAGCTGCAGTCCTGCTCATTTCATAAGAAGGGTAATTTACTGTCTCTTCTTTCTTCTGAATGTGTCCTGGAGCCTCATTGTTTTGTGGATGAGAGATTTACAAAGCATGCTCTTAAATAACTACCATTATAATTTCATTCTCACTATGTGTGTGTTTGCGTGTGTGTGTGTGTGTGTGTACACATGCACAGATAGTCTGGTAAATGTTAAAGTTGTTTTAATATGTAAACTTATTTTCATAATCAGAGAACATTATTTAAAGTTCATATTTTGAAATTAAGACTTCATGGGCTTTTTTCTCTTTGGTGCTCTGGAAATTGCTGGCAAATTTGGGGAAGGTCCATTGTTAGACTGAATGTAAAATGACAGTAATAAACATTGGTTATTTGTTATAATTCACTAATGTCAAGAGGACTGAACTCTTACATGTTTCTTCTTCTCCTTCCGAGGTATTTTACTCAAAGTTCCTAAAGGTGTTAGATGTGGTTATCTCTGCCAAATTACATTCCAAATGGTTGAGATGGGGTCTGGACTAAAAATAGAATCCTTCAAAGAAATGGCTTTCAAAAAAAGAAAACCCATGCACATATTCTCACATATTCCAAACCATGTGTCATAGGCACTTTTGGTTACTCAAACATCAGCCGTTTTCCCTCCCCTTTTTAAACAGATGACAGCAGAGCCCTGCTTCAATCCTGAGGCTATGCCTCTTCCACATGATTCAACGTGGTATAATTTTCCTTGCCAGTGCTGTTCAATGTGGGTCAGCAATTTGGTACTGGCCAAGAAACCATGAGAAAATATCTACTGAGGGTCTTAGTGGTTCTTTTACTTTTGAAGAAAAAATATGCAAAAAGAAGAGAGAGCCTTTCCTCTGCAGGATATTTTCATCTGTGCACATGACACCTGGAGGTGCAACAGCCATTTTGTGACTAAGAGTACAGCAAGCTAAAGGTTGAAACTGACAGGGTGAAATGGCAGCATGAAAACAAAAACTCCTGCATCCTGGATGCCACCAGTTTACTTCTGAATTGACAAACCTTGGCACTTATTTTTTCTGAGAGAAAATAATTTTTTCCCTTATTTAAGCCAGTTGAGTTTGGATTTTTTTGGTTTCTTCTGCCAAAAGCTTTCTGATATGCTGTGTTCAAGTCCACTGACTAAAACTCAACCTCTTTGAACACGGTTTTACACCACTGCAGAGTGAGCCACTATCTCAGAGGGTGTCATTTCCATATATGTGCTTAAAGACACCTAGCCTCATTCACAGCCATGGCTCTGTGTTTATATTGCCCTCCTGGAAATTAACAGAAGCTATTTCTGCTCAGAAAAAAATTAGTACTGGACAGTATGGTTTTTGTTTTTGTTTTTGTTTTTCATTATACCAAAGAGTCTTGGGAAGCAGAAGGGTCTGTAGCTGTAATAAGATGGTCACATCACAGGGATAGCTCCTCTTCACCCAGAGGCAACTTGATGAGGAAAGGAACCTCCAAGACAATCAAGAGTCCACAGTTAGAGGGAGGTCACTAACAGCATCCATTTATTCTGTCTCCTGTATGATGATCTAAATTTGGTTTGAATATAACAGAAGGACATTTTATACGAAATTGACAAATAGACCATGGTACATATATAAAAGACTGAATTGTTTCAAAAGAGTCTCTATTACCACTCATTCTTGCTGTCCAGCCCCAGGGGTTTCCGGCTGAGTAACACAGCTTTGTCAGGTCATGTTCATGCTGACTTTAATATTTGTTTCTCTAGCAACCATGGGGTGGGTGTGGCTAGAAGCCATGATGGAGCCATAGTGACAAGAGACAGCCTTCTCTGCCTCACAACAGCTGGGTCCCAACTTGTCTCTTGTGGCATGAGCCATGTCATCTCTTTACTATTACTATCAAAAAATACTGCATGTTTTAAAATTTAATTTGCCCTTACAAATGATAAAATATGATTCACCCACATTATATATAAGCCATTAACCTTCCAAATATTACAGAAGAAAACAATCCTATGGATTATTTACATATCTCTCAGCTCATCTTCCAAAGGCCAAAATTTGGGAGAGCAATTTAATGCGTGTTCTGTTATTCTTTGTTCCTAGGTCTCCATTTTAAATCATTGACAATAATCCAATTTAAGGCTTAGTAACTGGTGGTGTGACCTTAAGCAAGTTACTTAAGCTCTTTAAGCCTCAATATCCTAGTAATATTAGATAATTTTATGCCAATGGTCAGTAAGATAATGTAAATGAAGAGCATGGTTAACACTTGCAAGAAGCAAGTGATCAATAAATGTTAACTATTGTGTTATAAGTCATTGTCGCTAACAATTCTGCAAAAGTTTGGCAAAAGAAACATCAATTTGATTTTGTCATAGTCTTCTTTACCTTATTTAACTATAATATAAAGCTGAAATGTAGCCTAATATTGAAGAATTAAGTAAATTAAAACTCATGCTGAGTCTCTAAGCACTAGATTTGACAAGA
>CM053402.1:121492363-121575381 GCA_028644305.1 Xerus rutilus | reverse complement strand
CAAGGTGTCTATCAACCAATGAATGGAAAAACAAAATATGATAAATATGTGCAATGGAATATGGTTCCATCTTTTAAAAAGAAGGAAATCTGACATGCTACAGAGATTGGATGAACCTTGAAGACACTATGCTAAGAGAATAAGGCAGTGACAAAAAGACAAATACAGGAGGATTCTGCTTACATTAGGTCCTGGAGTGATCAGATTCATGAAAGACAGAAAGCAGATGGTGGTTGCTAGGGTCTGAGAGGAGGGGAAAATGGGATGTTAGGGTTTAATTGTTGCAGTTTCAGTTGAGGAAGATGGTGAATATTCTGGAAATGGATGATGGTGACAGCTGCACAATGCTGTGAAGGTACTTAACATCACTGAGCCATACATTTAAAAGTGACTAACATGGAAAACTTTGTTATATATATTTTACCACAATACATTTTTAATATTTAATTATGAAATATTTCAAACATATATAAAAGTTCATAAAATAACAGCCACTTTTGCAAACTCCTAGATTTAATTAATGCTTAGAGTTTGCCAAGTTTCCTTCCTCCTCCTCCTCTTCTTTTCCTTCTTCTCCTCCTCTTTTCCCTCCTCCTCCTTCTTCTTGTTTGTTTGTCTGTCTGTCTTTAAGTACTGGGATTGAACCCAGGAGCACTCTACTACTGAACTATATCCCCAGCCTTTTTTTTCCTTGTGTTTATTTATTTATTGAGACAGGGTCTCACTAAATTGCCCAGGCTGGCCTCAAACTTGTGATTCTCCTGCCTTAACCTCTTGAGTTGCTGGGATTACAGGCATGCTTCATCACTCCTGGGTTCTTTTTCTTTTTTCTCTTCTTTCTTTCTTTCCTTTTGTTTATTATTATTTTTTAATTTTAGGAGGTAAATCATCACAGGTACAGCCACACCTTCTCTACTCACTCTATCTATTTCACTCCTCTCTCTCTACTCCTTCCCATTATATTTTAGCATTTTACTCTATAATAACATATGAAATTTTTTCATGTGATATTTAAATCAGGCTAAGGATAAAGTGTTTTGTACTTTGCTTTTTTTAACTCAACATTTTTGGAGCTTCTTCCACATCGACCTATGTAACTCATACATTTTTTCTTTTTCTTTTTTAAAAATTTTTTCTAATTAGTTATACGTGACAGTAGAATGCATTTGGACACATCATACATAAATGGAGTATAACTTCTCATTCTTCTGGTTGGACATGCTGTAGAGTTACACAGGCCATGTAATCATATATACACATAGGAAAATAATGCCCAATTCATTCCACGAGCATTCCTACCTACCCACTCCTCTCCCTTCACTCCCTTCTGTATACGCCAAAATACCTCTATTCTTCCCCTCCCTCCTTATTGCGGATCAGCATCTGCATATCAGAGAAAACATTCGGCCTTTTAACCCATTCATTTTTAACTCTAGACTCATTCCATCATTTGAATCCCTCACTGATGGACCTTTAGGTTGCTTCCACTTTTTATCTACTACTGCCACTGGGGCAGAGAATACCCTGTGCATGTCACCCTGGTGTTTGTATAAGTTACTCTGTTGCATGGTCCTGATATAGAACTTTTTGTTTGTAGGAGATGCACATTTTCCTCTCCATTGGATATTTTCAAGTTGATCTCCAAAGTAGTTGTACAGTCTTGAATTCCCACCTTCACCGAAAAATCTCTTGCTTCTGCCCTGCCCTTACCGAACTATTTTTTTAAATAACTTCTCCCCCAGTCTAATGAGTATAAAGTAATATCTGATTATGAGGTTAATCTGCACTTCTCCTCAATTAATGAGATTAAGCAGGTTTTCACAAGTTTACCAGCAGCCTAGATTCTTCTTTGATAAATCACTTGCTTCCTATACAGTAATTTCCGGAAGGGCAAGGACAGCCAATATTATTCATAGTCATGTATTCATTACCCAACACAGTGCCTAGAACTTAATAGGCAGGTACATATAGCTACTGGATGACAAAATGAACTGCCTGGTACTCTGAGAAGTGCTAGGTAAGATGGTTATTTTAAAAATTGTAAAATTTGTTAAAAAAAGTTGATAAAAACTGTGACTGTCAGGCACATACCACATACCTATACCCCAGATATTCAGGAGGCTGCGGCAGGAGGATTGCCAAGTATGAAGCTAGCCTGCGTAACACAGCAAGATACCTCAAAATAAAAAGGGCTGAGGTTGTGGCTTAGTGGTAGAGCAACCCTGGGCTCAATCTCTAGTACCACACACACACACACACACACACACACACAAACACATTATAATGATAGTAGGTGCCATAATTTCTCCTGACTTTGGAGTTCATGAAATTAAATAATTTGCCCAGGACACACAGTTAATAAGAGATAGAACCTGGACTCAAACCCCATCCTATCTCATGCCAGAGCTCATGCCCTTCATGCTAGAATGTCCTCCCTTCCCTCAAAACTCAGCCAGAAGACAGGAGAACAATGAACAAATGTAGTAAGGATCCTTAATGCTGTTAAAAATTCTCTGTTTTAACTTAGCTATTTTATCTTGATTAAATCTCTCAAGAAAATAAAAATGTGTTTCAAAGTCTAAAAGCACATTTGCCTTTGGAAAACATCAAAGGACTTTATTAATCTGGAGGCCCTGTATCGGGAGGAAAGAAAGAGTCTCCTATTTAAAACAAAAGCTGGTGCCAGCTGGTGCTGCTTCCAGATCGTTTATATCTGTGGCCCATACTTCTCACACACATTGTAACCTAACACACCCAACTGCCTATGACCTATCTCTTCTCAATGTCCCAAAGGCATCTCAAACTTGCCTCTGCGAAACTAAACTCCAGTCACCACCTTCCCCAAATCTGTTCCACCCCCAGCCTTCCTATCCCAGTTGATGACAACTCCTTCCTTCCAGTTTCTCAGAACAAAAACCATGGAATCATCTTCACTCTCAGCTCACAGAGCTCTCCTCAGCCACCAGGATGGCTCTGCCTTAACAATATGAAAGTGCCCTCAAGCTCAGGCTCTCCACTGCACTGCTCAGCTCCCCTCACCTTTGTCTCTGGGTACTGATAGATGCCCCCGTTTCTTTTCTTTCTTTTTATCATTTGCCTATTCACAACACAGCAGTCTGGGACATTCTTAAAACTTAAATCATGTGTCTTCTCTGCTCAAAAGCCTAAATGGAACTCCATTGCATTTGGTCTAAAAACTGAAGTCCTGGCAGTGGCACCCACCTGTGATCCCAGCTATTCAAGAGGCTGAGGCAGAAGGATCACTTGAGCCCAGGAGCTGGGGACCAACCTGGACAATATAGTGAGACTCTGTCAGAAGGAAAGGAAAGGAAGGGAAGCGAAGAGAAGGGAAGGAAGAGGAAAAGAGAGAGGGAGGGAAGAAGGAAAGAAAGAGGAAGGAAATAATCAGAGTCCTTAATATGAGCACTGGTCCACATGATCTAGTTCCCTGTTCCTTCCAGGAGCTCACTTCCTCTGTTTTTCCCTCACACAGTTCTTTTCAGCCACACTGACCTCCTTGCTTCCTCTGCACATGCCAGGGGACTCTTGCCTTGGGGCCTTCAAGACAGTATGAGAGCTGATCCCCAGATACTTATATGGCTCCTTCTCTCCTCCTTCAAGTCTTTGGTGAGATCTCACTTTTCCAAGAAGCCCATTCTAAGTACCTCCTAAAGACGATTTGATTTCTGCTCTACCCTAACCGTATACTCCCAGAACCCTGCTCTAATTCCTCTCTTTTCTACATAACTAATCATATTCCAGCATGACATATCTTAATACTATGCACTTAATTAATAATGCCCATCTCCTCCAGTGGAATATAAGCTCCTTGTAATCAGGAATAATTTTTGATTTGTTCTCTGATTTATCTCAGGCAGCTAGAAAAGCATCTGGCATAAATTTAGCATCCCAACTATTTGAGCATTTCCCCTCATTTTTGTTTGTTTGTTTTGGGTACTTGGGATTGAAGCCAGGGATGCTTTACCACGGAGCTATATCCCCAGTTCTTTTGATTTTTTGAGACAGGGACTCGGTAAGTTGCTGAAGGTCTCACTAAGATGCTGAGGTTGGCCTTGAACTTGGGATCCTCCTGGGATCATTCTGCTTCAGCCTCCTAAGTCTTTGGGGTTGTAAGTATGTACCACCATGCTCAGCAAACCTCAGTTTTGATGGAGAGAATAAATTAGTCCCAGAGAATGGAAGAGTCTCCTTATTCATTACTCATAGTGTGCATGTGGCCCCACTTTAGGGATTTAAAGATTCCACTTCACAGAGAGATGCAGCTGGGATTAAAGCACACCACCTTGGTTTGATCTGGCAGATGTAAAGGATTTGGGCTGTATGAATGAGCACCAGACTTATGAGAATGAAATGTTCTTCTTCAGGACCAGCTGTGGGGGCTTCTGGTGTCACGGCTGCAGAAGTCAGAAGATAGGTGGCATCTCAGGTATGTTTCATCCACAGCAGCCCTGTGCTTTACTTGGGCAATGTCCTTAATGGCATTGTCCCTACTCCTGGTTAGAAAAGTGATTTTTCTGGCTTTCCAAGACATTCTGTCAACTATTTACTATGCTTGAAGACATCCTTTTCTTCTTAAATTAACTAGAGTGAATTTGTGTGTTTACATCAAAAAATGACACTGACATGGGTATTTTTTCCCCTTTCTCTCCCAACTACTTTCCTATTTAGTAAAATGCTGTTTAGTAAAGATGTAATACTATTATTGTAAAAGCATCCTGTAACCATGAGCTAATGTGCTTGAGGAAGACAGAGACCCTGAGGCTAGTGCCACTGAGGATAATGTAAGTCATTAAATTACCCTTGAGATTCATGACCTCCAGACCTCTCACAACATGATAATGAGAGTCACGGAGATTTAGTAAACAGTTGGTGTATTTTCTGGTACTTTCAGTTCAACACATGAAGTTGTAAGTTTCACTTAGTTCTTTAGTCCTATTAGAGATCTTCATGTACTCTTTTTTGTTTTGTTTTGTTTTGACTAAGAAAAGTAAGGAACCGTAAGCATAGCTTGGATGTGTAAGAACAGGACAGAAAGAGAACCGAGTTTTTCTGCCTAATGGAATTTAGGACTTGGCATTTCTGTTGATAGTTTGGAACAAGGGAGAAGTGAGAGGAGTGTCAGGTCACAGAGAGCAGGAGGAGGGCACTTCCGTCTCATTCCTAGAGAGCTAGGAAGAGCATCATCACCTCCCCTCCTACAAGAAAAGGCTGAATAAGCTCCAGAAAAATCATAATTTTCCTGAACCCAGCTAAAATCACAAGGAAACCAGCTAATCTAAAGTTTGAGAAAAGGCACATCCAAAGAGATGGAGGTGTAAGCACTGCCTCAAGACAGGGCGAGGAGGGGACACGGGGTGCTGCACACAGATAAGAGGAATACAGCTGGAGTATTTGATGAATTGCCAGACACCAGGTGTGATTCCCAGGGAACCAAGAATAACCAAACCTCTACCCCCCGAGAAAATGTGGGGGTGCAGAGACCTGAACAAGCCTCACTTGGTGGACAAAGACTAGAGTGGAATGGCTGCCACAGTGGGAGAACCACAAATGCCATCTGAGCCCATCTCCTCTGTGCAAAAAGCCCCATGCTGCTGGGAGAACCGAAAACCCCCTGACACTCCATAGGCTCACAGAAGACCCACTGGAGTTGGGGACTGGAGGGGATAAACCTCTTCCTGCCGTTAGAAGTCTTCTACCACTTCTCCTAATGCCCTCCAAAAACACAGGCAGTTTGGCTGTCAGGAGAAGGAGAGGCAGGGACACACACACAAAAAAAAGTTGAGGGCTGGGGATATAGCTCAGTTGGTAGAGTACTTGCCTCACATGCATAAGGCCCTGGATTCAATCCCCAGCACCACACAAAAAAAATTACATTATAATTAATCAAACTTTAAAACTTCTGCTCTTTGAGAGATACCATTAAGGAATGAATATAAGGCACATATTGGGAGAAACATTTGCTAAACACAGGTTGGGTGAAGCCTTTATACCTGGAATTTATAAATAACACTCCTAAGTCAACAAAAAGGAAACTATCCAATTGGAAAAAAAAGAAAGAAAAAATGGGTGAAGGATTTGAACAGACACTTGGCCACAGAAGATATGTGGCATAAAAGCAGTTAAAAAGCTGTGGAACATCATTGTCCTAGGGAAAAGCATATGAAAAGCACAGTGAGATAACACCCCATGTTCTTTAAAATAACTTCTTTTTTAAAAAAACTTGACAATATCAAATGCCAGTGAGGATATAAACCAACTGAAAATTTCATACATTGTTGAAAGGAATGCAACAACCATGTTCAAAACCTGTTTGTCAGCTCTTTATAAAATAAAACATTCCCTTCTTCCATGTTTCAGCAATCTCATTTCTACCTATTTATCCAAGAGAAATGAAAACTTATGTTTACACGAGAACCTGTATACATATATTAATAGTGGTTTTATTCATAATGGCTGTAACAAAAGTGAAATAGCTCAAACACCTTCCAAAAGGCAAATGTTTTCCCCAAAACTGGCACATCCAGGCCAAAGTCTATGATTCAGCAATAAGAATAAACAAACTACTGTTGTACAAAACAAAGTGAGTCTCAAATGCATTATGCTGAGTACATAAAGCTACACATTGTATGATTCCTTTTACCTTCTTTTATATGCCATTCTCAAAAAGGCAAAACAGGCCAGGCACGATGGCACACACCTGTAATCCTAGCAGCTGGGGAGGCTGAGACAGGAAGATAACAAGTTCAAAGCCAGCCTCAGCAACTTAGCAAGGCCCAAGCAACTCAGTGAAGCCTTGTTTCTAAATAAAACATTAAAAAGGGCTGGGCTGTGGCTCAGTGGTTAAGCACCCCTGGGTTAAATCTCCAGTACCAAAAGAAAAGACGAAAACATAGGAAGGAGAAACAGATCAGTGATAGCCAAGGGCTGGGGGTGAGTGAACGGCTAGAAAGGAGCACAATAAAGTTAGTATATTGATGAACCAAATCTTGATTGTGGTGATGGTTATATAATAGAAGCATTAGACAAAATTTATAAAACTGCTATACCTTATAAAGATTGGATTTTACTTTACATGAGTATTACCTGCATATATCTGATTTTAAAAAAGAAGGAGTGAGAGAGTGAGTGCAAAGAAGACAGAGGTACTCCGAGACTTCGAGATTAAAAGTTTTCCATGATAAAGTGGCTAAGGAATTTTAAGGGATTCATATCTAAATTCTATTTCCATCCTTAGCTACTTAAAAAATAATGTGTGTGTGTGTGTGTGTGTGTGTGTGTGTGTGTGTGTGTGTGTCCTACAAAGCACACTGGGAAATCCTGGAGTAGAATGAGGTAGAATGTGGCTGCATCACTGATCTACTGAGGCCAGTGACAGCAGTGGAATCCACCAGGCACCAGCACCCAGGAGAGGGGAGGTCCAAGTGGGAGGTGCAGTCAGAGGACATCAGAGAAGCAGGCTGGTTTGGGCTGACCCTGGAGCAGAAGTGGGACAAGCTCCCTCTTCCCCAAGGCAACAGAAAAGATAAACCTTGAAAGGTCATAGGCACACATTTGGATTATAATCCTCCAGTAGCAATACAGAATCCTAGTGTTTTTCTCTACTCCATACCATCAAATTGTATTTTTCACAACAGAAGTGTAACATAGGCCTAATTCAAGAATCCACTGCAAGAAAAGCCCAAGACCAGATGGATTCTCATCTGAGTTCTATAAGACTTTCAAAGAAGAATTAACACCAATACTCCTCAAAGTATTCCATGAAATAGAAAAGGAGGGAACACTTCCAAACTCATTCTATGAAGCTAATATCACCCTGATACCAAAACCAGACAAAGATACATCAAAGAAAGAAAACTTTAGGGAATATCCCTGATAAACATAGACATAAAAATTCTCAATACAATTCTGGCAAACCACATACAAAAAACATATTAAAAAGATAATGCACCATGATCAAGTAAGGTTCATCCCAGGAATGCAAGGTTGGTTCAACACACAGAAACCAATAAACATAATTCATTACATCAATAGACTTAAAAACAAGAATCATATGATCATCTCAATAGATGCAGAAAAAGCATTTGACAAAATACAGCACCTCTTCATGTTCAAAACACTAGAAAAATAGGGATAGTAGGAACAAACTGGAAATCCATACCTCAACATAATAAAAGTTATCTATGCTAAACCCAAGGCCAACATAATTCTAAATGGACAAAAATTGAAAGCATTCCCTCTAAAACCTGGAACAGAACACTTTCACCACTTCTATTCAAAATTGTCCTTGAAAGTCTAGCCAGAGCATTTAGATAGGAGAAAGAAATTAAAGAGATATGAATAGGAAAAGAAGAACTCAAACTATCACTATTTGCTGACAACATGATTCTATATTTAGAATATCCAAAGAATTTCACCAGAAAAATTCTAGAACTCATAAATTAATTCAGCAAAGTAGCAGGATATAAAACCAACACCCATAAATCAAATGCATTCTTATACATTAGTGATGAATCTACTACTAAAAGAGAAATTAGGAAAACTATCCCATTCACAATAGCCTAAAAAAATAAAATAAAATACTTGGGAATCAATCTAACGAAAGAGTTAAAAGACTTCTACAATAAAAACTACAGAACACTAAAGAAAGAAATTGAAGAATACCTTAGAAGATAGAAAGACCTCCCATGCTCCTGGATAGTCAGAATTAATATTGTCAAAATGGCCATACTGCCAAAAGTGTTATACAGATTTAATGCAATTACAATTAAAATCCCAATTACATTTTTCATAGAATTAATAAAAAAGCAATCATGAAATTCATTTGGAAAAAATAAGAGACCCAGAATAGCCAAAGCAATCCTTAGCAAGAGGAGTGAAGCAGGAGGCATCACAACACCAGACCTTAAACTACACTACAGAGCCATAGTAATAAAAATGGCATGGTATTGCCACCAAAACAGACACATAGATCAATGGTACAGAATAGAAGACACAGAGACAAACCTACATAATTACAGTTATCTCATACTAGATAAAGGTGCCAAAAACTTCACTGGAGAAAAGATAGCCTCTTTAAAAAACGGTGCTGGGAAAACTGGAAATCCATATGTAACAAAATGGAATTAAACCTCTATCTATCACCATGCACAAAACTCAACTCAAAGTAGATCAAAGACTTAGGCACTAGATACAGAGACCCTGCACCTAATAGAAGAAAAAATAGGCCCAAGTCTTCACTATGTCAGCCTAGTATCTGACTTCCTTAACAATAAGTAAAATTGAGAATCAATAAAGGGATGAATTCAAATTAAAAAGCTTCTTCTCAGCAAAGGAAACAATTAATAACATGAAGAGAGAGCCTACAGAATGGGAGAAAATCTTTACCACATGCACCTCAAATAGAGCATTAATCTCCAGGATATATAAAGAACTCAAAAAACTTAACACCAAAATAACAAGTAACCCAATCAATAAATGAGCTAAGGAACTGAACAGACACTTCACAGAAGAAGAAATACAACTGATCAACAAATATATGAAAAAATGTTCAATACCTCTAGCAATTAGAGAAATACAAATCAAAACTACTCTAAGATTTCATCCCACCCAGATCACAATGGCAATTATCAAGAATGCAAGCAACAATAAATGTTGGCAAGGATGTAGCGGAAAAGGTACACTCACACATTGCTGGTGGAAATGCAAATTGGTGCAACCATTATGGAAAGCAATATGGAGATTTCTCAGAAAACTTGAAATGGAACTACCATTTGACCCAGCTATCCCACTTCTTGGTTTATATCCAAAGGACTTAAAATCAGCATATTACAGTGATGCCGCCATATCAATGTTTATAGCAGCTCAACTCACGATAGCTAAACTAAGGAACCAACCTAGGCACTCTTCAACAGATGAATGGGTGAAGAAAATGTGACATATATATATATATATATATATATATATATATATATATATATATATATATATGATGGAATATTACCCAGCCTTAAAGAAGAATGAAATTATGGCATTTGCCAGTAAATGGATAGAGCTAGAGAATATCATGCTAAGCGAAATAAACCAATCCCAAAATACCAAAGGTTGAATGTTTTCTCTGATATGCAGATGCTAATTCACAATAAAGGGGGGAAGCTAAGGAAGAATAGAGTTATTTTAGATTAGGTAGAGAGGAGGTATGAAGGTAGGAAGGATAGTAGAATGAATCAAACATTATTACACCATGTACACATATAACTATACAACCAGTGAGATTCTACATCATGTACAATAAGGATAAGAAATTATACTCCATCTATATATGATGTATCAAAGTGCATTCTACTGTCATGTGTAACTAATTAGAACAACGGAAAGAATCCATTGGTTTTTTTGTTTTTGTTTTGTGAATTATCATTACTGCAAGAGATACATTAAACCTTTGTTCCACTGAAAGTTACAGGACTGTCAGATCTTTGCATGTATTACTAATAAATATGATTTCAATTCTATTAGGTCAGTTTATGAGAAGTGAATGTTTTCTTTATATTTGTTTAAATGGTATAAGATTCAACTTGGACAAGAGTTCTAGCACTGCTCTGTAGAAGCATACTCTCTTACAAATTACATATGGTCAAGATTTGATTTAGGTCCACTTTTCAAAAATAGGTAACTTAAAATTAACTTGTTTTACTCTGTAAGTTTAAAAAGAAGGAGAAGCCAGGCACCGTGGTGTGTGCCTGTACTCCCAGCAACTTGGGAAGCTGAGGCAAGTTTGAGGTCAGCTTAGGCAACTTAGTGAAGCCCTGTCTCAAAATAGATAATAAAAAGGTCTAAGGATGTAGCTCAGTGATAGAGTGCTCCTGAGTTCAATCCTAGTACCACAAAAAATATATATATACGTATACATATATATATACATATGTGTATGTATATATATATGTATACGTATATATATATATATATATATATACATATATATATATATATATATAAATATAGAAGAAGAAGTTTGGTAAAGTTGGTTTGGAAAACATGGCCCAGCACTTTCCCTTGGTATTCACAATGCACATCAGTGTCCTGGACACTAACAGAATCTTCCAGTAAGGAAGGTCGTTTAACCATATTCTAGTAGAACATGAGCCCCATGTGGGCTGGGATTTGTTGTATTTTGCTTAGTGCCCCCACAGCTTCAGTGACAGGGAGGCACTCACTATAACTTTTTTTGAGTGAAGTCAGTATTTCCCACACTTTATATGAGCAGAGAACTCTTTCTCACTGTAACATCTGTTTAACAGCCTGCAAGTCAGTGTTCTCAGGAATCGCTGAGTTAGTTATTTAAAAAAAAAAAACAACAAAACATAAAATCAGTGCACAACTTAAAAGGAAAATGTGCATTGCCCAAAAAGAAGAAAAAAAAGAAAGTCTTATAAAAATATCAGATACAGTCTCATCCTTCCTTCACCATTTAGAGACCATCTAGAATATGGTGAATTGAACAGGTTTTGAATTTGGGGGCTTCCCCCCTCCTTGGACATCAGAACATTCATTCAAATGATATTCTGACTTCTTACCACTTCATTTCATGTTTCTCAATAACCAAGGAAAAGGATATGCAAAACTACAAATTATATATTTTATAGGGGCTGGAAAAATTCAGTTAATCATAGTACTTTTAAGATTGATTTTTATGCCAGATGTTGTGCAAGATATAATCTCAGTGATCTAGGAGGCTGAGGCAGGAGGATCACAAGTGTGAGGCCAACTGGGGCAACTAAGTGAGACCCTATCTCAAAATTTAAAAAATTAAAAGGGCTGGGGATGTAATTCAGTGTAGGATGCCCCTGGTTTAATCCCCAGTTCCACAAAAATAAAAATTAGATAAAAAGAAGATTGGTTTTTCACAACTTACCTGCCCCTAGAAGAATAGAAACTGTCAAAATAGATTAAGGAAGCCCAGTTCAGCTTTGTGAATCAATTAGACAAGGATGTCAAAAGTCTCATGGTATGCTTAGTTCTTTCGGGCATGGGGAGGAGAAGAGGGTTAGAGAGGTTGCAAAGATTTTAAAAACACTTGTGGATGATGGATACACTCTTTTGGTGAGCACGTCACTAGGATATATGGCTCCCAGCCTTCCACATCCCCTGTGACTATCCTTTGCTCTCAGAATTAGAAATGTCAACCTATACAAAAAACAGAGATTCTTCAACTAATATTGCTAAAATGATCATATTACCAAAAGTGATCTACAGATTCAATGCAATCCCCACCAAAATACCAATGACAATCTTCACAGAACTAGAAAAACATAGTCTTAAAATTCACTGAGAAGAATAAAGACCCAGAATAGTCAAAGCAATTAAGAATAATAATTGCTTTCTTAATTGCTTTAAGAATTCTTACTCAATTAAGAATTCTTAAAGCAATTAAGAATAATTAAGGAGGCATCACAATGCCTGACTTCAAATTATACTACAGAGCTATAGTAACAAAACAGCATGGTACTGTCATAAAAACAGACAGACAGACTAATGGAATAGAATAGATGACACAGAGACAAACCCACACAGATACAGCCATCTGATACTTGACAAAGGTGCCAAAAAATCATGTTGGAAAAAAGACAGCCTTTTTTACAAATGGTGCTGGAAAACTGGATATCCATATGTAGAAGAATGAAACTATATCCCTATCTCTCACTCTGTACAAAAGTCAAAATTAAAGTAGATCAAAGACCTTCTTTAAAAATAGCTTTGCAACTGCTAGAAGAAAACTTAAGGTCAATATTTCATTATACAGGCACAAGGAATAAGTTTCTCAATAGGACTCCTGAGGTTCAGGAAATAAAACCAAGAATCAAATCTAAAAGCTTCTGCAAAAGAAAAAATTAAGAGTGTGAGGTAAGAGTCTATGGAATAGGAGAAAATCTTCACTACCTATTCTTCTGGCAGAGATTAATATCCAGAATACATAAATAATTCAAAAAACTTGAGAACGAAACCCCCAATATCTCAATAAATAAATAGGCAAATGAGTTAAACAGACATTTCTCAAGAGAGGAAGTACAAATGGCCAACAAATATATGGAAAACATCTTTAGCAATCAGGGAAGGACAAATCAAATCTACACTGACATTTCAGTTCACTGCAGTTAGTATGGCAATCATCAAGAGTACAATAATAGGGGCTGAGGCTGGGGCTCAGTGGTAGAGCACTTGCCTAGCATGCGTGAGGCACTGGGTTCGATCCTCAGCACCACATATAAATAATAAATGAATAAAATAAAGATCCATCAACAACTAAAATATTAAAAAAAGAATACAAATAATAAGAAGTGCTGGTGAGGATGTTGCATATACTGCAGCCTTGCCAACATGTACACTGTTGGTAGAAATCAATATAAAGTTTTCTCAAGACTAGGAATGGAACCACCATATATGACCCAGCAATACCATTCCTCATATTTATCCAAAAGAATTAGTCAGCATACAAGAGTGATAAGTGCACACCAATGTTTACAGAAGCATAGTTCACAATAGTCAAATTAGGGAACCAGCCCTGGCGCCAATCAAAAGATGAATAGATAAAGTATGGAGCTGGGCACAGTGGCATACACCTGTAATCTCAGCACTTTGAGAGGATGAAACAGGAGGATCTTGAGTTCAAAGCCAGCCTTAGTAACAGCGAGGCGCTGAGCAACTCAGTGAGACCCTGTCTCTAAAAACACAAAATAGGGCTGGGGATGTGGCTCAATGGTTGAGTACTCTGAGTTCAATCCTCAGTACCAAAAAAAAAAAAAAAGAAAATACATGTGGTAGAGTTTAACTCACCCCTAAAGAAGAACAAAATTATGTCATTTGCATGAAAATTGGTGAGGACTATGTTAAGTGAAATAAGTCAGACTCAGAAAGTCAGAGGACATGTTTTCTCTCATATGTGGAAGCTAGAAAGCAAAAACCAGAGGGCAGGGGATCCTCATAAAAATAGAAAGGAGACCAGTAAAATAAAGGAAGGAGATCATGGGGAGGGCAGAAGGGAGATTAAGGGGAGGTACTGGGGAATAAAATTGAACAAATTATTTTGTTTGCAGGTGTGAATAGATCACAATGAATCCCACTATTTATAATATATCATTATAATGCACTAATAAAAAATTTTTTAAAGAAACAAATTCTCCGAAGATAAGGAATCAAGAGAGAAATTTCAGGAGTAGCATTGCAATGGGAATATGCTTGCCATGGTAAAGTGTGTGCATATTCAAGGAGGTTGGCCAAGAGGAAGTTTTTAAAAGCAAAACGAGGAGAATTACGTAAGTTGTTTAGATACAATAATTCTCAGCTACAAAGATAAATAAAAAGGGTGGCATCCATCCAAGGTTGAATTGATAAGTTGCTGGGCAAATGTCCTTGTAGGAGTTTTTTGTGAAAGGTCGCGATGGCCTTTGTGCAAGGCTGTGGTTCTGGCAGTTTTTCGTGATAGTTCTTGTTATAAGGCACAAGTGCATGAGATCCTCCCTTCCTTGTCTCTGAGCTTTATTTTCCATTAGTGCTTGACACAAATGACTCCATTTTGATTAATTTTCACAGGAACATTCTTCCTTTACCTTAGGAGTTTTATAGGGAGGTGCCAACAGAATATATTTGCCTGCACATGGTGAGAGAACTTCCTGGTTCCTCCTTTGGTATTTCAGGTTCATTGTGGATTGCCAAACTCAGGGAGAGTCAAGCAAATTGAAGATTGAGCTTGAATCACTCAGGTTCCATCAGCGGAGCACAGTCACACTGTGTGCAATAGCAGGAAGGACTTCTGTAAGGAATTAGATCTTCCACAGGTGTGAGAGGAGCTGAGCAAGTGAATGTGTGCAGGTGAGTTGCAGGATGAGAAAAGGAGTCATCAACCAGTCACACGGAGGAGTTACTCACATTCCAGTGACTGAAGTGAGACATTGGAGGTGTTCCTGAGAGGTCTATGAGAACCTCTTGCCTCTGCTACCTCTGTGGATCTGTAGCCTGGTGTCTAGCCATGGGCCTGGAGCTGCCGTTGGTCACAGATGCAGAGGAGAGTAGAGAAGTCTTTGTTCCCCATCACCACTTGTGACCCTGAAAAAATTTCAGAGGGTAATTAACAATCACTGTCTTTCTTCCACCTTTCAAATCTCACACTTCTTGCCAACTCTAACCTAATAGGAATTCTAACATTATAAGGAAGGAGATTTTGAAAAACAACATTCTCAGCTTTGATAAGTTGACGTAGCTCAATCTACCACACACAGTATGTGCACTTGGCAAGCTGAAAACATGCCATGTGCAAGAAGCCTCACTGGGGAACATGGCCAGTCCAGCTCAGCTCTATAGCTGCACAAGCTCCTCTCTACCCATTGGTCTTCGTGCATCCATATGTTCCAGATGACACTGCTCTCAGACTATCAGATGGCCCACGGAGGGAGTCTTGTACCACTCACAGCAAAAACTCTAGACTCAGAGACATCCATCCAGACCTTGCTTAGTATATTACATCACCTCAAGTTTCTTGGTCACTTTGTCTTGATTTTATTGTGTCTAACTTAAGCAGACTGAAGAGATTATCCATGAGGAACTTTCTAGTTTGACCATTCCACATCTGTGGAAACTTTATGTCTGGAGAGACAAGTCAGCCATTTCATGCAGTGAATGAAAATCTGCCAAAGAAAACCTCCAGTGTGTGGAAAAGAAAAGGCAGTAGTCATCTTTTCTCATTAGCGGCACCAGATTCCGCTACCTCAGCTGGATGCTGTTTAGTCACCTACAGCAATAACCTCCTTTCCCAGCTCCAAGCTGCAGCCTGAGCTCAAGCTGAAATCTCTGTGGTTATGAGTCACAAACTCTGAGAGCCAGGAATTGAAACAAGACCACGACAGGCAATTTGCCTTCCATAACTGGCTTCCTGAGAACTGGGTTCTTCCTAAAAGAGAAAATAGTATTTGTGGTTTATGAAATCTCACATAGTAGTTCCTCATAAACTCATAGTTTTAGAAGCAAATTCCTAATCCTCTAATTGGAAAATTCTAGATGTTTAGCTTTAGTTATTATTATCAGTTGTCAGGTCCACAGCTCCTTCATGGAGCATGAGGTTACAACAAATGCAGTGCTGAACAGAATCCAATCACTGATACAATCTGCTCCTATCTGGGAAGTCTGAGGAGGCTACTTGTCCTTTTGGAAAGGTTTCAAAACAAGGCTTTGCATTGTTAGCAGACCTCTAAGGGCCATGCTTCACCCCCACAGGCATACTCACCTAAGCTCCATGCTGAGCTTCTACTAGGGATCTAATCAATACTCATTGCTAGTCCTCTCCCTGCTGATACGATGAGCGATGAGCGGTGAGCAGTCAGGGAGAAGGTGGGGCCAACTCTACTTTAGATAGAGCACTACACCCAGGTTGGCCCACACTGACTAATTTCAAAGCTGGAGAGGAAGCAGGAACTGCAATTTGCAAACTATAAAAAGAGCTTTAGGGGGAATCAAAGGTTGGATAGAAATGGAAACTCAAGTGTTATCTTCTTCTGTAGAGTGGAACACAATGGGCCCCAGGGAATTGGGGGGGAGAGAGTGGCTGCATGGACGGTGTCACTATCACAGTTTGACCAAGGGAGAAAAGGGGTGAGACCAAGGGTGGGAGTATGATCCTGGGAATCCAAAATGAGTATAGCAAAGGATGGGACCACAGAAAAGAAAAGAGAAGAAAACAAAGAAACAGGAGGAGGACCACAAGGAAGCAGCATCAAATTCAAAGATTAAACAAGATGCTCTATGATGCTTTTGCTTGAAGCCTGGGACATACTGTTTTTTCTAAGACATCCCAGGGGAAACAGGAAGGAATGGGGAGGTTTTTTCAGAAGAACTATTTCCCTTCTAACTTCCCATGGGAGGTGACATTTGAGCTGATCTTAAAGACTGACCTGGAGTGAGTTCATGAAACCACACAGGCTGTGAAGCCAGATTCTGAGGCCCAAGCATGACCTCACTGCTTAATGTCATCTTAGGCCTAGCTGTGCCTCAGTTTCCCTGTCTATAAAGCTCATTTATTCAACAAATCTTTGTGGAATGTTGCACTGTACAAGGTAGCATTATGATGAATAAAACCAACAGAAATCTGTTCTCCCTGTAGCTTACCTTCCAGCCAATGATAATAACAAGATCCACCTCATCATGAAGATTAAGGAATGAATACATGTCAAACATAGAAAACAGTGACAGCACATAAGAAATGCTCAACAGATAAACATGAGTAAGAAGGGTAAAGACATTCCAGTTGGAAAGGATTTAGTAAATATGGAAACAGCAAGAAGCTCTTTCCCACCATCTTGGTGGACACCTTGGGGAGAGATGAAATCAGACAGTTGAATTAGGGGCAACTGTGCCCTGACCACTCAGCCATTTCCTACATATTTTGAAAGGTAGCAGGGTTCAGGATCTGGAGTTAGTTCCTCTCAGTTGCTCACCAACTTGCTTAGCTAGAGCTCTCTGTGCCTCTATTTCCTCATTTACAAAATGGAGATAAAATAACATCTACTTTACAAAATCAAAGGGAGGATTAAGTGAGTTAATATTTGTTATGCTCTTAGAATCCTTCTGTCTTAACTCAGGAAACATTGAATAAGTTTAAGATGCAATTATTATTCTTCATTAATGTTATTTCTAGAATCTTCCTCAACTCTCTAGTTTACCCATATGTGCCATGGTAATGTTTTATTCTTGCTCTTTGTCTTTCCTTTTATTCCTGAGTTTCCAGGAAGCTTTACTGCTTCCTTGCATTGGGTCTTCCCAATACTTCTCTTCTTTCTTAGGCCGCCTTTTCTGCTCTTGGCCCTTAGTCTTTGTTCCAAGGATAGAATGGCAGCTTCCAAATTTACCTGTCTTTCTCAAACTACCCATTATTCCAATCTGTTTTTCATGAACTGCCAGAATGATCATTCTCATACAGCATTGGCCACATGTTCATGGATCTGTATTTGCAATTGCACATCTTAATTTTATTCTGTCATTTGAAATCATCTCATTAGCTCTATCCACCTCAATCACCACACCAATATCCTATACTCCAAGATGCCAGCTCAGGTGCGAGGTAGAGAAAGGCATCCAGTCCTCATGATATTTGACTGCCATCTGCAGGGAAATTGTTGCTATCAGCCAGGGTCCCATCAGGAAACAGATGGTGTGTTCAAATTGGGTAATTTAAGGACAGCTTAATGAAAGAACTATTTACAAAGTTATGTGCAGGATTTAGGGAAACAAATAATATTACCTCAGGACTCCTAACAGTTGGAAGCCATTATCACCCTCTGGGCATGAGAGTTCAAGGGCAGGGCATAGTATCACAAACCAGAGAATAGTGGTTGAATGCAAAAGGCTGTTTGACAGGAACTATGACCTTCAGTAGAGGGATGTCGCTAACCGGAGGTAACCCAGCAAAGACAGAATTAGGGTAAAAAATATTCCCTCCTCACATTCCTGTTGCCCTCTGATCTTCTCTAAATTCAGCCTGAAGCCAGACAGCAAGGCAACCCATTGAGACAGTTCATTCAGAGCAACTTCCTGGGACACAGAAAGGGAAACAAGCAAAACGGGTGGATCAGGAAAACTAGGAAACACTCAGCATGATTATAATTATAATAATAAAAAATACAAATCTATGATGACCCCACATTTGCACAATGAACAATATATATAAAACCAAATACAGCAGCCCTGCCACCAAACTCTAATCATGACCACCTCTCTCTCCAATCACCATCCCTCTCCGTCCCCCGACCTTCATCACCATAGCTGGATGCCTGACCCAAAGGAAATTTGCGCAAGACACTTGACTTTGGACCCATGGGTACTGTACCTCTGAGCTATATCTCTAGCCCTTTTTATTTTTCTATTTTTAGACAGGGTTTCACTAAATTGCCCCAGCTGTTCTCAAACTTGAGATCATCCTGCCTCAGCCTCCTGAGTTGCTGGGATTATAGGCATGTGCCATTATGCCCGGAAAGATGCTTCACTTTTATCTGATGGACAATTATTGGAACACAGTGAGTTTGTTTGAATAAGACATCTTAGAGCCCCATGTCAGGAAGTGTTTTTTATTAAAAAGATACAAATCTGGGGCTGGGATTGTGGCTCAGTGGTAGAGCGCTTGCCTCGCATGTGTGAGGCACTGGGTTCGATCCTCAGCACCACATAAAAAAAATAAAACAAAATAAAGATTAAAAAAAAAAGATACAAATCTACTACAGCTACAATGTGAATGAGGTCCATGACTTTGGCATGGCAGCATAAGAAATACTGCTAAAAACAACATTTAAAGTCTAGAAATTGTCCTGTAAGCTTTTAGCAAATGAGGAAAAATCTTAAGAATATAAATCAAATAACATTTGATTTCAAGAACAGAACACTTCTGTAACATTTGGGCCATGATCAGCTTCTTTTTACCCTCTCCATCTTGCAGCTCAGCTTAATGGAAATTTCATTCCAGTTCGGTGTGACCAAGATGGTGGTCTCTCCTCTCAACAACCAATCAAACATTTCCATATCTCACCAAAAGGGGCAGCCCACTAGCATTTCTCATCTCAGCAATTCTAAGTTAAAGAGACCAAATCCCTCATTAGTGGGCTAAGAGGTTAGGGGCTCTTTCCTGTTACCCAGCCACCACACATAATACAGAGATCCCAGGAACAGAAGAACAAGAAATACTGATATCTGATAACCTTTAGCTCTTCTGATAGGGCAGAGGTTCTACCCAGGGAGAGGGAAGTCAAGAAGAATAGAGGTAGGCCAGGCACCTTGGTGCACACCTGTAATCTCAGCAATTTGGAAGTCTGAGTCAGGAGGATCACAGGTAAATGACAGCCCAGGCAACTTAGTGAGACTGTCTCAAAATCAAATTGAAAAAGACTGAAGATGTAGCTCAGTGGTAGAGAGTACTTTCACAGATTCCCAGGTTCCATCTCTACTACTTCCAAAAAGAAAAAAAAGAACAGAGGCAATGGCCCCACCAGCACCCAGAATAATTGCTTAGAGATTTTGACCAGGGGGAGAGGAACTCATAAGAAAAGGGCATTGTAATGCTCTCCCCAAAAGAAAGGGGACTTATTAAGTAGCAAAGTATGGGGATGTTGGAATAGAATGGTGCTCTTCATAACAATAGCTCCTTTCAATTAAAAGTAATAAACTAAACCATAAACCACCTCATTTACCAGAGAGGAGTAGCAAAGAGACAGCTAACATCTCTTATGGGGGTCATAATAAAGAACTTCAAAAACTACCATTGAATATGGCTCCGAATTTAGTTAGATCAGATTGCTGAGCAATTTATGCACCAGAGCATTTTCATAAAACAATAGATTAACCAATAATTGAGTTTAACATCACAGTGTGAGGCAGAAAACTGATAGATCAAGGAAAGGAAGTCACACAGAATTCTGCTTAACCTGTTGCCACCCCAGGGTGACTGTGTTCATACACAAGGTTGTGCCTTCTGAGGAGCAACACCAAGGGCTTCATACTGTAAGAGAAAATAGGCCACTAAATACACTTCCCTATCTGAGTAACAGAACAAATGAGCAAACACTATAAGCAAGCTCCAGAGATAAGGTAGGGGAATCAATATTCAGAGTTGCTACAATATATTGCCTAAAATCATCTTCAACAGCAACAACAACAAAAAAATACAAGTCAAGCAAGGAAAGAGGAAAGTGGGACCCATCCATGGGTGTGGGGAGACAGGCAACAGGAACTTCCTGTGGCAAAGCCCAGATGCTGGATTTAATAGGCGGACTTCAAAGCTGCAATTATAGAGATGTTCAAAAGGAAATGATGAGCCGGGCGCGGTGGCTCACACTTGTAATCCCAGCACTTAGGGAGGCTGAGACAGGAGAATCGCGAGTTCAAAGCCAGCCTCAGCAATGGCGAGGCACTAAGCAACTCAGTGAGACCCTGTCTCTACATAAAACACAAAATAGGGCTGGGGATGTGGCTCAGGGGTCGAGTGCCCCTGAGTTCAATACCTGGTACCGAAAAAAAAAAAAAATAAAGGAAATCATGACTAAAGAAGTTGAGGAAGGTATGGTGACAACATCCCATCACATAGTAAATCTTAATAAAGAGAAGTTATAAAAAGAACTAAATGAAAAACTTCAGTAAAAGTAGAATAACTGAAATGAAAAAATTTTCTGGAAGGGCTCAGCAAATTTGAGCTGGTAAATTAGCAAACTTGAAGATAGATGGATAGAGATTATGCATTCCCAAGAACAGAGAGAAAACTTAGTGAAAAAAATGAACAGAGCCTCACAAAAATGGAAGATATCTTTAAGTACACCAAATATATTTAATAAGGATGCCACACAAAAAAAGAGGAGAGAGCAAGGAGCAGAAAAGATATTGAAAGAAATAACAGCTAAAAACGTGTCAATGTGAATGACATAACTTAGGAGGTGATGCTTTTGTATGGCATATGACCTGCACAGCTGTCTGTGGTGGTCTTGAGTTTACCTCCACAACTACTACTAACACCACCATTGCTCACCCTTTGTCTTCTTCAAAGGAGCATGTTCCAACCAGCTCAGTCTCCACACCATCACCTAGACTTGCCTTTGCCATTCTGGTCCATGTCTTTCCTCTGACATTTCCTATTTCAGTATAACCCGTCTAATATCTTCTTATCAGCACAAACATATCATTTCTGCCAAGTCTGTGTATTTTTGTATAATTGTTCATATGAGTTACACAGTTTTTGGTAGGGTATTTGTGTGTGTGTGTGTGTGTGTGTGTGTGTTGCTAAGGATCAAGCCTAGAGTCTCACAAATGCAAGGCAAGTGGTCTACTGTTGAGCTACACTCCAGTCCCTACCATTTTCTTTAAATATCCAAATGGCTATTATGTTTCAGGTATTATACTAGGCACTAACAAAGAACAAGACAAAGACCCTATGAGCCTACCCACATTAGCTTATATATAAGTAATCAAATAAGTAGTATAATTTTAAATAGTAATTATACTATGTAGAATAGAAAGCACAGTTACAGAGATTACATGGAAGAAGAGAGCAATTTAGGATGGTGTTCAGGGAAGAGTCTGATGATTCCTGAGCAGAAACTACATGGCAGGAAGCCAGTGGGGTAAGACTATGGAGAAAGGACTTTCCAGGAAGGGAAAAGCAGCAGAGAAAAGGCCTTAAGGAAAGAATGTTCATGGTGAGTCTACAGAAAAGCAAAGGACAGTGTGATTGGAGAGCAGGAAACCGGGAGGAAAGATGTGGAAAATGGAGTTGATCAGGTTGAAGAAGCCTCCATCATGTAGAGCTACATTGGTGTGCCTGTCTCTCCCTGGGAGGTCAGTCTGAGATTACTAGACATTGGTCACTTCCTGAAACATCCAAATCCTACCTTATTCCCTACCAAGTCCTGCCCCTATTTATCCAGTGAAGGAAGGGCAGTGTATGAACTCAAGCCATGGAACCACTGTACTTGAAACCAAGGACGCCTACAGCAAAGGTGGGATGCCAGATTCACATGAGGAGAACTGTATCTATGGGCTAGAGGATCAATAATAACCTGCAGAGAATACGACTCCAGCATGCCAACAGAGAGAAATACTTACTGTAATACGAGTTACTTCACAATCTATGTAATTTCCTCTATTTACACACCAGCATTTAAACTGGACCACACCCTTTGAGGGGTTGTCTGTGATTACTCTATTACCCTTTTTTAAACAGGAATAAACTGAGAGATGAAGAGGTTAAGAAACTTAATCACAGTCATCCAATTGGTGGTAAAATTAGGATTTTTAATCACATCTGTTTGGCTCCAAAGCCCAGGCTTTTAACCAGCCACTACTTCTACCACCTCCTTGGAAGCTCAGAAGTTAAACAGAAGGCCCATCAGGAAGAGAGAAGAAAAGAAGAACAGAGGAAAAAGAGAGAGAGAGAGAGAGAGAGAGAGAAAGAATTAATAGGAAGAAGGCCTCTAATCCTATGACCTAAGCATGTTTTGACATCAACAAATAGGATTGCCTCTGATCAATTCATTTATGTTTAGCATAAGCCAGCGATTAAATAAGAATTGACTTGAGAGTGTAGGGACCACATCTTAGAATTTTTATTTTAAATTTAAAAAAAAGAAAGCTCTTAAATTTCCTTCTTAAAAATATATTGATTTATTTTAGTTTAGTACACACACAAAAAGGGAACAGAACAAAGTAAACATCACCTAGAGAATTCTCATTTAGTTTAACCACTGCTAAGACTGCCTAAAATCTTATAAGTCCTCATCGTAAATTTTCAGAAAAGAAAGTCTAATTGTTTTAGCTTGGATTGTGGGTGTCTTTCAATCCAGTCACCTGTAGCCAGGAAGAGTTGAGATCATACAGTGATATCATAGTTGCAGGAAGCCATTCCTTTGGGTTTTCCAATAAGGAGGTCATCGAGAACCCAGCTGGGTCTATTAAATCTAGTTTTGAAGACTCTCTCAAGTAAGTGTAGGGGACCAATTCTGTTGCAATGGGACTAGAGACAGCAATGAACTGGGGGCTGTTACAGTGATCTAGGCGAGACAAGGTCCTGATCTAGTTAAAGGCTGGGGACTGTTAGCCTTTCATTACAATAAAAAAGCATTTGAGATAATTAACTTATAAAGATAAAAGGTTTTTGGCTCACAGTTGAGGAGGTTCCAGTCCATGACTGATTGTCCTCTTTACTTTTGGGCCTGAGGTCAATCAGCCCATCAGGATGCAAGCACATTGGACAGCAAACCTGTTCACCTCCTGGCCAGGAGCAAAAGAGCAAGAGAAAGGGACTGAAATCCCCTTCAAGGGCACTCCCCCAATGACCCAAACACCTCTCACTAGGCCCCACCTCTTAAAGATTCCATCCTCTGGCCCAATAGTACAACTCTGGGAGCCAAGTCTTTAACCTCTGGGTCTTTGGGAAACATTCAAGATCTAAACTATAGCAGGCACAGAGAACTAAAGAGGGATTTCAAGAAAATTAAGAGCTAAAGTAAATTGACTTTGGTGATTGGTTCGATATGGGAGATGAGAGTGGGTTTCATTAAGAGGATGTAAGGACTGACTAATAAGATCATGATTTTGAGCTGCCTTGGCATGTTAGGGTAAAGGCGTGGGCAGTGTTATGTGTGCTTAAAGCCTAGCAAAGTGATCTTGGATAGAACAAGGCAGAAGCTAAAGCTACAATAACCAGGGAAAATGTGTCAAGTGAGAAGAAAACTAAGGCCAGAATCCAGGCAGGACTGGATATATAAAGGAGCAGGTAAATTACAGAAGAGTCATCCACAAAGGAGCCCGAGCAGTGACCGAAGAGATGTAAGAACTACTGGGGAGTTAACAGGAAATATGACACAGATAGACTTGACAGTACAAGACCTGGAAAGAGCATATGTGACCCAGAAACAATGTAGATTCAGTGGAGGACAGAGGAAGAACCGGACTTCAGGAGGTAATGGGTGAGGCCTCTCAGGAAATCTGACCATTAAGGGTAGAAGCTGGACCGAAAGGAATATGGAGGCAGCTGTGTGTATGTATGTGGGTGTGGGTATGGGAGAGAGAGACAGAGACAAAGACAGTTAAGTGCATTTAGGAACCCCAGTAAAGAGTAAGACTCAAGAGATGCAACCCTGAGGACAAGAGAAAAGAATATATCCAGAGCCCTAAACAGAGAGAGGGCAACTTGCTTTACTGTTATGTAATTAAAGGAGGCAGAAATGAGTCTGGGTCCAGGTCAGGATATAGACAGAGCAGTAGCACATCACGTAATCTCTGCTGGAAGGCTTCCATTTTCTCCATCACCAGACAGACTGTGTCATCTGCAGAGACAAAGTAGGGAGGAAGCGAGTAGGGCTTGAGGAGCATGTCCCTTTTGCCATGTAGATGAGGGACATAAAGAGGTGTTCCTTGTTCATGTTGGAAATGACATTTTGGTATGCAAGTCTGGGCAGGGGTTTTGTCTTTATAGTTCAGTAGCCAGGGCAGAAGGGAAAAAATTCACATATTATATTGATGTGGTTTGGGGGTTTTGCCGAGCGTGGGAAGACAATATGTCCAAGGAGAAAGAGGGAGAAGGTAGGAAAGCGCTAGTAGACATGGAGAAAATAGAGTAGGAAATGGAAGAGGAGGTATGAAGGGCCACATGTGACTGAACAGGGGAATAGCACTTATGCCATGATGAAAGTAATCTAGACAGTCGTAGTCTTTTTTCTGGCACAATAATGAAATACCTAAGGCTAGGTACTTTATAAAGAAATGATGCTTATTTAGATCACAGTTGCAGAGAATCAGGTTCATGGCACTGGCCTCAGCTTGGCTCTGGTGAGGACCTCATGGCAGAAGTAATCATGAAAGGCAGAATGCAAGCAAAAGGGGGAGACCACCTGGTGAAACAGGCATCCCACAGAACTATTCTTAATCCCTTTCAAGGCACACCCCAATGACCTAATGACATCCACTAGGCCCCACCTCTTAAAGGACCCATCACCTCTCAACATTGCTGTACTAGGGACCCAAATTCCAACCCCAAAATCCTTGATGAACACAAACCATATCCAAACCACAGCACAGAGTTCCATCTCCTGGGTACACTTATAATACTACAGCCCACGAAGCCTTGACTCACTTCATATTTTAGTGTTGTTATTTTTTGTATTAGGCTCAGTCTCAGATAACTAAGAGCTCTCCAGCTTACATGGGTAATAACTAAATAATAAACTCATCAAAAAAAAAATTGCAACAAATTTAGAGAGAAGGTCTTAATTGGCTTTTACTCACGATTCTAACCTCAGGCAGACTCATAACCAGAAGTTCAAAGAACTTAAATTGTACAACATGATCAAACCACATTTATGAATAAAAAAAAAAAAAAGAAGTGAAGTACAGAGATAACTACATTGGTTCCAGCTCAGTCTTTTTCCTTCTTTGAATCAGCTGGTTGCCTATGACTGACTGATGTTCAGCTGCTATGATTGACTAATACTCAGCCACTTACCACAAAAGCACAACCCTAAGTTAGCCTTCCAGTTAGTCTATGTACCAAGCCAGGTTGCAGTTGGCCACATAAGGACTTAAGTACTAAAGCATCCTCAGAGTTAGACTGAATTTAACAACCAAATAATAAACATTCTGAGCTCTTCAGGATATTTGTGCCAGGGGCTTCTCATGTTTTATATCATTTAATTACCAAGACAATCTTGTTTTTATGTTTAGTATTACCCGCATTTACAGAGGATATTTGGCGTAGATAGCATATGAGATGGGCTGTTTTTTTTTTAATAGTCCCTTTCCCAAAATCAACTTCAAAGGAGATGTTTGCTTCATCTTGAACATTCAACCAGAGTTTCTAACAAATCATGTGTCTCAACTCAAAGTTGACAAAAAAACCCAAAGAATATTAGTTTTAATTTCCATGAGCTGGAGGAACTGGAAAGAGAAGTGGTCCTAAGGCTTGTGGGCCAGGCAGGGTGTTGGCAGGGGAAGGGACAGCATGGTCTCAGGACGCTGATTCTGCCAAACTGCAGAATCCTGACTGAGGTGTATCTGGCAGGAAAACTCCAGTGTTAAAATCCTGAACACTTTGATCAGTGGCTTTTCTGAAAACTGTCCCTCCCTCTGCCTGCCCTACATGTGGAAGATTGAGAAATCCTATTAAAGGCCTTTAGAAAAAGCTCCATGCCATTGAGCATCTGTTTCTGGTGTGTGAGAGATTACACACAAGTGATGTTGGCCAGGGGGACCCAGCCAGCTCCAGGCTCCATGAGGAGACAGGACTTCAAAAGGGAGACGCTCAATTAAGGAAACAACCTTTTCTGGTTGTGGCTCTGAATCTCATTTCCAGCCCAGGCTCTTCTGGTAGATAAGAAGCCCTGGATAAGAGCCTGCTTGTCGCCTGAATGGCTTCCTTCCTGAGGGAGGAGGGAAAAAAAGGAAAGAAAAAGATTAGCACAAGCCTCAGCCTCTGATTTAGCTTCCTTTATGGATAAATAAATAAATAAATAAACAAGAAAGAGCCTTTTGCCTTGTGAGACGGTTCTGATTTTTCCTTTAGCACTGCCCCATTCAGATTGTATTTTATTTGTTAAGGTGGACCCTCTGTATTGTGGGACATTGTGTCCTTTTTCTATAGAAGGTACTTAATGGATTAAATCTGCAGAGTCAATGGCAACCAGACATTTATTAGAGAGTTCTATTTACATGCAGCCGCTCCTACAGTTTTTGAAAAGCACAGAATCAAAAGAAAAAATAAATTGCTGGAAAATACAATCACTGGAGCCCTTTTCCCTCCTCGCTCCACCTCCTTCCTCACCCTCCTTCTGCTGAGGGGGAGGGGAGGTGCTGAGTCACCTGTGAAGGGCTTTCCCCAGCCTCCCAGGGTTGGGCGTGGCTTCCAGGGTGAAAAGGACAATCAGTGTCAAGGAAGCACGCTGGCTTCTGGCTCTTGCAGTGTGTGCCTTTAGCCAAGGGTCTTTCCCTTATGGGTTCATGGAAACAGCCTTAAAAAATTTAGTTCTGAATACGTTTTAAAATTATTTTTTAAAAAGCAAGATAGCCCTAAGTGAAACTTGAGATTTCAACTCTGCACTTTAAATCAATAGAGTCCTAGACCAGAGAGTAACTTATAGAGTACTTCAGGAATTTGGCATCTCCTGCTCCAGGTAGGATCTGCACCAGTTATCTTTCCATGGAAGGACAATGTTATTATTTGTCATGGTTTTAGAAACTACACATTGAGGATCCCGTTGTTGTTTTTAGTGTGCTCCGTGATCTTTACGTGGCCAGCACTATTGTTAACAGGGCACCTTTTCGCAGTAGTGGAGAAAGCTGTAGCAAATACCAGGCTAATATCATTTCCTGGATACAGAACTAGGATTTTGCCTGATATATAGAAAGCACATAGGTGAGAAGAAATGTGGAATCAAGATTCTCATCGCACATCACTTCTTAAAGAAGAGTTCAAGTTATTATAGAATGTAAAATTAGTGAAAATTCAAAAAGCTTTTGTTAAGTTTTGTTGACAGCCTAAAGCAAAATGAAAATCAATTTGATAATATTTATTGACTATGCTGGATGCTTTTGAGAATGCTAAGATCAATTGAACATGAATGAATGTCAAATCTTATATTTAAGTTTAATCAATTGTGTAACTCAGGATACATGATTTATGGATGAATTAATTAGGCATTCATGTGAAAAAGCCTTGAATTAATACTGCAGCAGGAAAATAGCTCACCAGGCTTCACCATTTGAATACAACATGGAAGTCAAAGGAGGCCTTGCCTCAGAATCTCCTCTCTGAAATTACCATATCTGGAGTATTACCTTCATTCTGGACATTACAATCACATTTTAAAGTGGGCTTGGACAAAACAGAATCCATGTAAGACAAGGCACATGTATGGTTAAAGGTCTTGGAAAACATCCCATAAGAGGAATCATTGAGGGAACAGAAACTGCTTAACCTTGAGAAGACCATGCTCAGGCGAGACCTAGAATCCCAGAATCACACAGCTTTGTAGGAATCCCAACATAAACATAAACTGAGATAGTTGGTAGATGTGTACCATGTGAGAATTTTGTGTATTGCTATGTGGCTCAGCTGGGTACAGTCTTCTGCATTCACCTAATGTCTCTCACAGGAGAAACTGCTCATATCAAAGGTGAAATTTGTGCAATGCCCAAAGTATTCACTGATGTATTCATCATGTTGGAACAAATTCACAATTGCAAAAGAACTGTTGTAGCAGAACTGACTATATTGAACTTGAGATGCCTGTTGTTGTGTAAATGAATTAAGAGGCATTTTTCTAGAATACAAGGAAGAGAATCAAAGCTATAAATACAAACTGAGAAGCCATCAGTTTATACCTATATATTTAAATCCATGGAATCATCCCAGGATTGAGTATAGAGTATAGATACCTCAGAGTATGGCATCCCAACATGGAGGGTTCAGAGAAGTAAGGAGCAATTAACAAAGGAGCCTAAGAAAGATTAGCCTTTGATATGGCAGTAAAACTAAAGATTGTTCTAGAAACAAAGCAGTTAATTTTTTTCCAGGAGAAAGGTGGGATGAGCTTTGTTAAATGATGCTGTTAAATCAAACAAGATGAGAACAAGAATTAATAGTCATTCAGAGGTCATTGGTCACCTTGAAAATAAAAGTTTTGGTGGAATATAGAAGCAAAAGCTTGATTGCAGCAGGTTTAAGAAAGAATTGGAGACAAGTACAGATAACCTTATCAAGAAGAATGGAAACTTGGGAAATTGCTCTTATGGGGTACAGCATCAAAAGAGATTTTTTCTCAAGGTAGGAGAAAGTCCAGTAGTCTTGAATGCTGATGGAAATGGCAGGGGGGAAGGGAAAAACTGATGATATCCCAGGGAAAGGAAATAATGGCAGGCATCCCATCTTTTCCTGTATGAGAACAATAGATGGGATTCAAGATCCAAGTGGGCGGTTGGCCGCAGACAACAATGAGTGAACAGTTGATTCATAATGACAAGGGGGAGGGCATGGAAGAGAAGTACAGGTATATGTAGGCATGTACAAAAGTGGTAAGAGCCTTTCACACAGCTTTTTTCTTAGTGAAATGAGAAGCAAATTAAGATTTGTGGAGTAGGGAGATTGAAGAGAAGTATGAAGGTATGAAACAGTTTTCTAGGAAATCTGAATGAACTGGGGGAATGCTGTCAGATGGCTAGGCAGCAGTAAGCAGTAAGGGGCCTGCTAGAAATTAATATTGATAAGGAGATGCATGAGGTAATAATCATACAAAATCCTGTCGTTCACATCTGAAATGTCCCCCAAAGGCCCATGTGTTTGGATTTGGTTCTCAGTCATGAGCTATTGGGAGGTGGTGGTGTCTTTAGGAGGTGGGGCCTTGTAGGAGATGTTAGGCCATTTAGGGCATATCCTCAAAGGGGATTATGGGTACCTGGTCTCTTCTATTTTATACTTTGAATTCTTAGCCATGATGTGAATGGCTTTGTTCCACCAAGCACTCCCCTCCATGGTGTGCTACCTCACTATAGACCACAAAGCAATACACCCAATAGACTATGGACTGAAACATCCAAAACTGTGAGCCAAAATAAACCTCTTCTCTTTATACATTGATCATCTCAGGTATTTGTTACAGTAACAAAAAGCTGACTAACACATAAAGTGCTTGGAATAGTGCCTGTTATATCATTACATTTCAATCATTGGTAGCCATTTATTATTATAATTATGATTATTCTATCATACTTTTTACTTTTATGAAATTTTAAAGGAATCTTTTAAAAGGGAGAGGGATATTTAAATTCTGAGTGAATACAACTTTTTACAAGAATTTTCTATTACCATTTCCCACCACAAACTTCTGCTCTTAACTCCCTCAGGGTGTGCTCTCTGATACAAGCGCCTTTTCTGGGGCTTTGGTGCAGGCTGTGCAGGCTGTGCTGCCAACAACTCTGGTACTGCCATTCACATTCACTGTGACCCAAGTTGAGCCTTCATAACACCCTCTGTCCCTGGTAACAGTAGTCAACCTCATGGTAGACACACAACCCCATCAGATTCTTTCCATATATTATGGAGAGAGAATTCTTGCTCTTATGTTGCTTATAATGGAGATGCTCTATAATGCTGATCAGCAGATGCTTTCAACTAATTTTTGATAAATCTCCAACTGGTTCTCTCCATGTCTTCTCTAATGAAGCCCAACAGCACTTAGAATGCTCACTGCATCCAGGATGCTCTTGTTTTCTTTTCTTAACTCCTACCACTTGAGTTATGTGCTTACCAAGAATCAATTGCATTTATTCCTAAACCTGTTTACAGTTTTGTTATTCACTATAATTGTATGCCACCATGTATGTTATATAAATCGATGATGTATGAGTGTGTAAAGAGAGCTGTGCCTATGGAAAACAAGTCAAATGCTTTGGAAAGACTTGATAAAAGCAAAGTATTACACAGACGTCAAGTTGCAATCAATTTAAGTGTAGGCAAGAATGCTTTAAAAGATTAAAAACATTATGAAAATTTAGATTTAAAAGCATTTGCAAAGTCTCCCTCCACTATAAAGAAACTAAACCTAAAAAATATAGATAACACACTGTAAACACACTCAGAAGTCTAATTAGAGAGAACTTGACCCTTCTTGAAAAGGCTGGTTCATATGTGTGAGTGTATATAAATATATATACACACACACTAAAGTGCTTTTAGTTAAAATAAAAGGCTTAGGATATATAATACGATTTTTATGATTTTATGCTTTAGTTAACTTTTAAGTTTACCTACCAATTCCCAATCCTGATCCTGTAGGATATGATTCCACAGCTATGTTTAATTCACTAGTAGGCAAAGGTGGACATTGGAGGGTTCATTAAATAAATGTCACACGAGGGCACATGTTGGATGGAGAGGAGAGACTTGGGTCAAGATCAGCCAGAGGTTCAGCTTACATTGGTAATGAGGGGTTTCCTGACACCCCTGCAGATCAAAACAGGAAAGTGAACAGTTTGAGGGAGTTTAGTTGAAGCAGGAGGACAAGTATTTCCAGAGATGGTAGGTAGTCATGGGAGGGGGCACAGGAAGAACAGTCCAGAGTTAGGATTCCTGAGTCAGGCAAAAAAAAAAAAATAGCAGGGAAGGGGACCACTGATCCCAGAGGAGACACTTTTTACCTCAGCCCCATTTTGTGCTGCTAACAGTGCTTGGGTAGCTTTGGGCCTCAAGCTGCTATCCAGAGGCAGAGGGTATAAAAAGCCTCAAGGTAAATTTTGACCCAATCCAGAAAGAGTAGAGATGCTGGGGTTAATTCACATTATGAAAGATTTTGACATTAATTTGTAGCATGTGGGCCAGTTTTGTTGAACAAAATGATTTGAAGTAGGAAAGCAAAATATTCTCTATTTTCAAAAAAATTATTCCAGGCATGATTCATGATAGAAATTTTTCTGTACTTAAAAACAAGTCCATATATATTAAATGTCAACAGGCCTACGAAAGAATTTTAATTTCTCTTCAAATACCATATCCCCAAAGCAAACCTTGCACATCTACCTTGCACTTAATCGTTGTCTCCTAAATCAAATACTATCACAGGCTTTAGATCCTCATTGCTTTTTACTAAAAGTCAAAGGCCTGCTTTATGTATTTTGAGAATTATGCCCTAAAGCTAGACTGAACACTTGTACAACAGAAGTCTAACTTGAATGTTTTCTGTGTTCAAGATTAACTCTCCAGAGTTTTATGAGTTTTATTTGCTTAGACAATTTGATTATTACTTAGGTATAATTATCCTTGGCAATCAACCATTATTTTTCTGAAGACATCCATTTGCTATATATCAGAATTAAATGGTAACTGTGGAATTTGAATTTCTCCTATTTCAACAAGCAATTTAGCAATTGCATATGCTCTATTTACTTGGACAGATGCAACCTGCTGAGACTCCCATGTTATTAACACCTACTTAGCACCCTGAATAATATTTATTTAAGGTTCTGTGAAGATTTCTTCATCTGTAGAAGAAAGTGATTGTAACAAATATACAGAAGATCTAGAGGTGTTATAGTCTAAGTCTTTCCAATGTATTTGGATTTGTACCTCAATGGAAAGCTGACCACATAGTTCTGCAGACAAGTTCAACCCAAGGAAACTTCTTAATGATCTTAAATTTGCAATTGAACCTTTCCAAAGCAGTTAAGTTGTGATCTCTCATTCATTTTTGGTTTTCTTCCTTCAACATCAAACATACCTGAAGATTTTATGTGGAAGATGTAAAGATGAGATAGAAAACGTTCATATGGAAACTCAGAACAAGAGTTCAGTGACATTAGTAACAAATAGCAACAAGGCTGCTCACTCATTTCTAGTTGCTAGTTGAGAGACGAGTGTTACAAATTTAAAGGAAGAAGGAGTCCTCATAAGTTAGTGTGCATTACAACACCCAGGGAAAGTGAGGAATCGAGCAGGGTCCTGAGGGTACACTAGAATCAAGAAGGTAAGGTGCATAGGATGAATGAGGGGAAGGGGTGGGGCAAGAACAGGGATGGAAATTACTATGCTCATTTGGGGAACATTGACGAGTTCAGTCTGACTGGACAGAGCTTGAAAAGGGAAGTTGTTAGTGATTAATTTTGCTTGCATATGGTAGGTACTTAATATATTTTTGTTGAATTTAATTGGAGGCACATTGGAGGACAATCCTGAATGCCAGCCTGCAAGTAATGAAAGTCTTGAAAGTATCTTGAACAAGGGCCCAGTGGGATGAAATTACACCAGAAATTCCTGCTGTAGTTGAGGAATCATAACAAGGGCCTAGATTGTGCCAGTAAGTGCATTGACCACAGAGATTGATTCAGGAAAGTGGAAATTTGTATAAAATTTATTCAGGCAAAATGAATTCCTAGATGCCTGGGAGACAAATAGTCCTCCATCATGATAGCATGTTGGGCCATGAGATATAAGTTGAAGTTTTAGAGTGAAACTTCCGGGAAAACTCCCTAAAAATCAAAGTCAGCAAGTATGCGTTATTTCTGCTCTTTTTGAAAAATGGAAGTACTGACCTGAGCCATGAAAGAAGGGCCAAGAGACTTACTGAGATCTTGGCCTTGATGACATTGAGATACCCAATCAATGCCAGCAAGTCTCTACCCAACTTCTTACTTACAACATGAGAAGCACTAATCTTGTCCTATTAAAGTCCTGTTTTTGAAATTTTCTGCTGCAGACAGCCAACATAACTGGTACTCACTTCTCTACCCTCATTTTCTAACCTCTTTCCCCATCCCATACCTTGTCCTCCCTGCACTTTCTGCTCCAGCAATAGCAAACTACTTTCAATTCTGTCAACAAGCCAAGTCTTCTCACCCATAGGCCTTTTGTATACTCTACTTTCTCCCTCAAACTCTTCTCCTCCTTAATTGCTATTCAGCCTTCAGGTGTCACCATACGTGGCACTTCTTTCCTGGAGATGTCATTTTCTCCTGACTCCCCCATCGGGACAGAAAGCCTTCCTATGTATTCCAAAGCACACATCACTCTCCTTTAGGAAAGGAATACATCAAAGACCTCTTCCAAGAATGCCAGGCCTTCGGTATGCTCAGAGTATGGGAAAAGCACGCTGAGATAGCCAGGTGTATGCACCCAGGTTAGCTATCTGGCTTCACTTTCCCAGAGAGCCTCGCTGCCTGACAGTCTGCCTGACAGTCTGTCAGAAATCACTGGAAGTGTTGGATTCCATCGCTCCCAAGAGAAAACCTTTTATCTGATAGAGTAGAGAATGGAAAATGAAGCAACTTCATTCTCCTTTACCACATTGATCTGATAGTCCATTCAAAACCTGGGCAGACTTGGAATGTCCTTTTTCTCTGGTAATTTTATTCCTAGTTTGCTTTTTCATGCTGTGATGTAAAAGAGCCAGCAGAATCTGCCCTCAGGCTTATACTGATTATAATTTTTTATAGTAGTTTATTTTTCATTTAAATAAAAAGACCCAGCAATTGTGAGTGGCTGATTTTCTCCACATTGTATCCTTCCCTTTTTTCTTCTCTTTATTCAAGGAGGTGGTCAACCCCGTGTTCACAGTCTGCTTACTGTAGGTTTGTAGCAGGCCGGAATAGAAGGGGTGCAGAAGCAGGTCTGGTTTGTCTGGGAAAGCAGTTTTTCCCTTCCCCATCTCCCTCCCTGGAATAGAAGAGGATTCATGTCCTTCATGTGGGAAGAAAAAGAAGAAAGAGAAAGCAGGTGAGAGTGAGAGATAGAGTTGAGGTCTGAGAGTGTGACAGCCACCTGTACAACTCTTTCCAGAAGCTCTGAGGGAAAGTGGCTGCATAGTGCATCTGGGGCAAGTAACCACATGTTTCTGAGCTAGCATCCCTATTCCCCAAGGATGTTATGGAAATAGCAGAAAGCCACCAAGCTTGCAGGAGTTACACAGACAAGAACAAAGGCTCTCACCATAGCAATGTTTGTGGACATGCAGAAGCTGTGCTCCTGCCCTCCCACCCTTCCTGAGATCTTAGCACTTCATAGTATCCAAGTGCCCTGGCACCTACTCTGGCAGGATGAAGGAGATGCCCAGGTTGCCAAGAGAACTGCAAACAGCCTTGTTGGTTGTGACCTACACAAAAGTGGCTGAGCAGAAGGATGGGTGCAGGATGGATGAAATCCATTGATTCCTTTGTACCCCAAGTCTTACACTTAGAGAAAGAGGCTTTGTGTAATTTTCTTACCCAAGGTATGCTGTGATTCTACTACCTAGAAAAGTGCTTTTTGAAAATTATGTGCTAGCAGAGGCCTGAAAGTTAACTACTTCCACCAACCCAGAGTCAGAAACTAATGGAAGTTATAGGCAAGTTTTGTTCTTCCAACCAAAACTGTGCATGAGATACAGATCTACTATATAATGTTTGTCAGGCCTACGTGATGGATTGATAAGAAACTCAATGAGACAATGTGTGTGAAGAAAGTGTATGAAAACCTGTAATATACCATACATTTAAGGCATTATAAATACCTTTGAGCTTTTTTCTGATCCAGAAAACTTCTTTCTGTGTATGATTCACATTATTAATATAAAATATGAAATTTCTCTTGGGTTGCACTGTAACATGGAAGCAAGAAGGGATAAGACTACAAAATTACACATGCACTTTATTTATGCTGTTACAATTGGCTTATGAGATTGCCATTCTAGGCCCTTAGGTCATGTGTTTGTTTGTTCAGGAAAGACTATACATATTCCATGTACTATTAAATAAACGTTAATGTTTGTGACACTAAAGTTTAAAGAATCATCTCTATCAGGTTGTTCTCAGAGGACTCAGAAAAGCCAGCTTTCACAATATCAAAACAATTTCCTCTGTTGGAACACTGGAACAGGTTTAAAATGAAAATACTGTAATGCTCTTAAAAACACGCTATGTTGTCACAATAAGTTGAACTATATCCATAGAACTGCATCTAGGGATCCTATTTTTGGAACTGAATCCAATAAAACTTCTATTTGGGCTTAATAAAGCCCTTTCTCGCTTTCCCGTTCCTGCCTCATTTTATTTTTTAAGCTATAAGCAAAGTTACTTAATAAAATCTTCTTAGACATGTGAATTCATTTAGAAAGTAGTTCTGTAGTATCTTTTTGGCATCAATTTCAAATGAGCTCACTCTCCCCTTATTCTTTTGTTTAAAGATAATGCAAACTGGTAAGAGGAAAAATTAGCGGGGGTGGAGGATATTGCTGGATCCTTCAGGACAGCCTGTGACAGGAAGTCCCAATGGAGCAGCCCACAGTTACAGGAAGTGAAGCGCTTCTCTTCCCAGAGCTTTCTGCAGCTGTGTGGATCCAGGGGGCCACATTCCTGGAACGACCTCCACTTAATTACTCTGACCAACAAGGCCCCACATTTTGTCCTCAGTGTTGCAAGAGTATTTTCTGATTTTTTTAAGTTTTGACCTCTTACTGATTAGAGGCCAGCAGTGCCTGTGGGCTCCACCTCCTGAAGAGTCTTGAAGTTTCCTCTCCTGAAGTAAACTGTCCCCTGAGACTGTTCCCAGGCATAGGGTGGGAGAGCTTGGTGAAACCAAATGGCCTCCAAGACAGAATATCAAACTGAAAGGCTGCCAAGTTTTGCACATTCTTGCCATCTACCATGTTCCCTTAGTAAAAGTTTAATATCTCAAGGGATTCCAACCAGGTTTGATACAAATTTGTATTAATAATAAAAACATGTTAACTGGTTAGAGTAAACAGAAGTTATTGGTCTAGAGTCTGGAGTTGTGAATGTGTGTGTGTGTGTGTGTGTGTGTGTGTGTTATGTAATATATATGCACATTTTATAACATGAGTTTTCTAATACCCAGGGTAGAATTAAAAAAAGAAAGATATGTGATTTTAAGCCTTTTTAATAGGAGACATACCTTTAAATAAAAAGAAACATGCCAAGTTAAGAAAGAAGACATTTTTTTCAGTGGTGGGAATGGGATGCTTTCAAAATGTTGCCATTGTTTCAGACATAACAGTGCTCAACTACCAAACAAATCAAGGCCTTTGGGGAAAACATAAAAACTCATCATTTAAAGGCACATTCATTCTTCTAAGTCACTTGGTATCATTAAGTTATTGGCCCAAAACATCTTAAAGTGCTTTTGGGGCCTGGAAGAGTACACACTTTTCTCAAAGAAGGACCAGATCGCTGAATAATGGTTGGCCTCTCTGACCTTCTCCCAAGGAAAGTTAGGATTAAACTATTTTGAACTCATGTTTAATGCTGGAGCTGGTTTTTTGTCAATGCCAGGAACCAACTTTTGCTGAATTGCAACCATATACTTTACAAGAGTTTAACACAACTGACTGTTCACTCTAAAAGGTTTCTAACAGGGCTGGGATTGTAGCTCAGCGGTAGAGCGCTTGCCTCGCATGCGTGAGGCCCTGGGTTCGATCCTCAGCACCACATACAAACCAATAAAATAAAGACATTGTGTCCATCTACAACTAAAAAAAAAAAATATTTAAAAGGTTTCTAACATCAGACCAGGCTTCTCAACCTTTTTTTTTTTCCCATTATTGCTCCCATAAGAAGACCTTTTAGACATTTTTTTTTCCTAATTGCCACTGCTCTTCCCCAGGAAATTAAACACGAAAGAACTAAGGAATAAGATTTTTATCAGCTAGGGTCAAGCCTTAGACCAGTTTAATCTTTTTTAAAAAAAAAAAATATTTGCTTTAGTTGTAGATGGACATAATACCTTTATTTTATTTATTTCATGTGGTGCTGAGGATCAAACCCAGGGCCTTACATGTGCTAGGCGAGCACTCTGCCACTGAGCCACAACCCCAGGCCCCAGTTTAATCTTTAAGTTACTGTCCTTTTGAAAATGCATGTATTAGACCAAGGATTTGCCAGTCTTGGAACTATTGATATCTAGGGCCAGATAAATTTTTGTCATCAGGAGCTGACCCATACTCAGAGTAAGATGTTCATACCAGGCTGGTTTCTACTCACTAGATCCCAGTAGCACTACCTCCAGCCAGCTGGGATGATCAAAAATGTCTCCAGCCATTGCCAGATGTCTCCTGGGAGTCAGCATTGCCCTCATTTGAGAACCACTGCACCAGATATGTAAACAAGAAGCAGTACATCGAGGTGTAAGTAAGAATGGGATTTTTGACAAAATGCAGTAAAGACTATTTTTAAAACAGGAACTGAGGGAAAAGCCAGGAAAGAGAAGGTAAAATACAAAGACAATAGCAAACATGAAATAGGAAAGGCAATGTTGTGTGGGGGCCCAGAAAGGCAGTGGTTGGGAAATCAAAACCACATATGACTTGTCCTGGAAGCAGACCCAGTGATCTCATCTCCTTGCCAGTTCTGCTCCCTCTACCCTCAGGGCTCCCAACATGTTGAGGGGCTGATGGCAGTTTGCTCACTCATGTTTTATTTATAAATCTGCGGATTGGTTTCTTGATTTTTAATCATTAGCTCTGCTTTTTTTTTTTTTTTTTTTTTAGTTTCAGATTCTTGGGGAAATACTGGCAGGGCTTGTCCTAGTTTGGGTTGAGTTGCCAAGCAACCAGACCTTGATATACAGCTGGAACTACTGAAGTGTTTGCCAACCCCTTTCATAATCCATAGCACTCATCTCCTCTAATTGATCCTCAACAACTTAAGAGATGATGTAGACCTTTCATTTGCAAACAGCTCCACCCTACACAGACACACAGACACACACACACAGAGTACAATTTTGTTAGAATCTGTTTGAGGTATATTTATAAGATTTTATTTTAAAAAGAACTTCTCCAGTTAAAATTAAAATATTGATCTTTTAGGGACAGTTAGTGACATCCTAGAACCCTACTTCATATTCAGCACTGAGTGAAGTGCTAGAGGTATAAGAACAGATACAAATCAAATACTGTACATTCACCTTATTACATCTTATCGCAAGGAATTGTGTTGATCTAAGTGACACAATTTGAAAATCAGCTATCCCGGTGGTCTTGATGTTAGGATGAACCTGTCCTGATGACAGGCCACTTAAGAACGGGTATCCATGGCTTAGCATCATCTATAACAGCTCAATTTAGATTTGTAGGTTTAGATTTCATCTCCTCCCGTAATAGCTAGAGAAGACCTAAAAGATTTACTAAAGTACAGCAGAAATGGGTAAGAAATAGGAGCTAGAAGAAATGGAGTAAAGAATGCTAACTTGTTTTTATCAAAAGGAAAGAACAAGAGATGATTTAATGAAGAAAAAGGAGAAAGATAGCTGTTTAATTTTAGACATCATGAATCCCATAGACATTTAACCTTTATAGCTAGAGTAGAAAGCTACTGTTTAGCCCCAAATATTATTTCTTCTCCTTCTTCCATGGTGATGAAATTTTAAGCTAGGTTGATAGCCATGCAGAGTAAGCACTACATTTTCTAGCCACCTTGTATGAAGCCTTTTACTTAAGTTCTGGTTATTGAGGTAAAAGTTTTGGAGCAGACTTTGCAACTTTCTTTATTGCATATTACTTATACAAAATAGTGGATTTCACTGTGGCCTATTTATACATGCACATAATATGATTGGATTTATTCCACTCTCCTTACTCTTCCCTCCCCTAGTCCCCTTCCTCTACACCAATGGTTTCTCTGCCACATTCATGACCTCCTTTTTGGTCTTTGGTTTTGAGACTTTTTTTTTCTTCTTCTTCTTTTTTTCCTTCTGCTTCTTTTCTCCTTGCTGCTGGCTGGAGAATAGAAATAGTAGCTAGACCAGGAGCAAATCTATTGGAATTTCAGAAGACCTCAGGAATGAAGGATACTAAGAACAGAATCCCAAGATGAAAGGATCTTTCCTCTCTACAGGCATGGTATGCCAACCCACTGGACCAACCTCCAGACTTACACATGAGATAAACAAACGTCTCACTTGTTTGAACTTAAATGACTTGGAATTCTTCTGTTACTCTCAGCTTTATCTAGTCCCAAATAATAAGCCTGGATAATGGCCCTTATCCACTCTTGATAAGGAAATTGAGGCTCAGAATTGTTATTAAAACAAAAACAAAAACAAAAAAACCCCAGAGTAGTTAACAAAGGAATTTCCTTTGCCAAATGCCACATCACATGTGCTTTGTACTACACTATGTTTAAATTACCATATAAATTTAGAGCTGGACAGTAGAAAAAGCTTATTACAACTGTTGTCTATTTGAGGGACAAGAGGACATAGGTTCATCTCACTGTAGGAGTCTAGGAGACCTATCTTATTGCCTGATCCCTAATTAGGAGAAGTTAGTTCCACCATTGAATTTGTATTTGTGGTTTTAATACAGATCTGCCTAGCAAGAGGAATGACCCAAATTTATTCAATCTTCTTTGCACAAATGTGTAACAAGCATCTCCTGACTGCTAGGTATTGTTCTCACACTGGGCAGAGAGCAATGGACAAAACACACAAAAACTCTTGCCTTCATGCATCTATTTTTTTCCCAGTGGAAGTAGGTAGACAATATATAAAATAACGGTTAACTGATAATAGGTGATGGTAAGAGTTATGAAGACAATGAAAGAAAGAAAGAAAGAGGGAAAGAGGGAGGGAAGGAGACATAGAGGGTGCCAGTGGTAATACCTAGAGAGAAGGAAGTTGTATTGTTTGTTTGTTTAATTTTGTGGCACTGGCAATTGAACCTAGAACTTTGTACTTGCCGGCCAAGTGCTCTACCAATGAGCAACATTCTTAACCCTGAAGTTTATACAAAACGTTTGGGGAAGGCCTCACTGCGGAGGTGATAATGGAGTCAAGACCCAAAGCTGGTGAAGAAGTGAGCAGGGTAGAACTTCCACATGCAAAAATTAATTTGGAATTAATTATATATCTAAATGTAAGGGTTAAAACTAGAAAACTTCTAGGAGAAAACAAAATAAAATATGTTTACAACTTTAGAGCAGGGAAATATTTCTTAGAGAAGACACAAAATACACTAAACATAAAAACTGCTAAATTGAAAACTTCATTAAAAACTTCTAATTGAACTTTATTAATGACTTCTCACCAAAAAACAGCATTAAGAGAAAGGCAAAATATCAAATGAAAATATTTGTAATACCTATATCTGACCAACCACTTGATTCCAGAATATACAGAAATTGCTCTATATTAATTTTAAAAAAGCATCAACAACTTAGAATCATAATGGGCAAAATATCTGGAGAGATATTCACAAAGGTATACAAGGGGCCATTGAGCACATGGAAAGGTGATCAACAGCATCTGTTATTTAAATAATGACACTGAATTATTCAATAAATTTAAGCCATCAAAATGACTTAAAAGAAATGTTGGTGAGGAAGAAGAGAACCTAGAACTCTCATACATGGTTGGTGGGAAAGAAGAATGGCACAAAATTTTGAGAAAAATTGACAGTTTTTTGTGAAGTTAGATAGACCCCACTCTATAGTTTTCTAGTGTAGAATAAGTTTCTAAAATTAACTACCTGTCCATGCAGCAACATAGATGCACCCTCAAATCATTATATGGTACCAAAAAAGCCAGCACAAAAGGACACATACTTCATGGCTCCATTAATTTGATATTCAAGAACAGGCACTTAACTGATAATGATAGATTTCAGCACAGTGTGTTCTTCTGGAGCAGGTTCTTAAGAGGGATCACTGGGAATTTTCTAGGGTGATAAAATTATTTTCTGTACCTTGATTAGGTGATTATATATACATTTATCAAATTCATTAAATTGTATCATTAAGTTCACTTGATTTCACTATATATAAATTTGACTTTTAATAAGAACCATCAACTGGGCACAGTGGCACACACCTGTAATCCCAGCAGCTCAGGAGTCTGAGCCAGCCTCAGCAATGGGGAGGTGCTAAGCAATTCACTGAAACCCTGTCTTTAATTAAAATACAAAATAGGGCTGGGGATGTGGCTCAGGGGTTGAGTGCTCCTGAGTTCAATCCCCAGTACACCCCTCAAAAAAAAAACCATGAAAATATTGAATTTTCTTTTTACAAGAATGAGTTAGCAATTTTGAGATTCCTTTCAGTATGAGTGTGTGTGTGTAAAAATAATTGTAGCCAGATTTCTCATTATTGGAAAAGGCAGTTTAGAATATGGAAAGGGTAAGACTAGACTGGACCCTGAAATATGGGATTGGAATTGGAGGTATCAATAGAATTTTTTTATTTATTTATTTTGGGTACTGAGGATTGAACTCAGGAGCACTCAACCCCTGAGTTACATCTCAGCCTTATTCTGTATTTTATTTAGAGACAGGATCTCACTGAGTTGCTTAGCACCTCGCTAAATTGTTGAGGCTGACTTTGAATTCATGATCCTCCTGCTTCCACCTCCTGAGCTGCTGGGATTACAGGCATGCACCACCATGCCTGGCCAAGAATTTATATTTTTAAAGATAGATTGATAAGTAGATGATAAAGGCAGACGATAGGTAGATGATAGATAGTTTTCTAATTATTCCCAGTAAGTATGCTCAGAATCAATAGCTCTCATATCAAGAAGCACACAAGGAATCCATATATTCGTTTCTTTTTTTTTTCTTTTTTCTGGGATTACAGGTATGTGCTACCATGCCCAGCTAAGAAATGATACATTTTTTCCCAGTATTAGTGAACTTTTATTCATTTATTTTATTTATTATTTATTCTAATTAGGTTTACATGTCAGCAGAATGTATTTTGATTCATTGTACACAAATGGAGCACAACTTTTCACTTTTCTGGTTGTACACAATATCGAGTTACACCATGTGTGCAGTCATACAGGTACATAGGGCATTGTTGTACATTGCATTCAACCATCTTTCTTGCCCCCATGTCTCATCCCCTCTCTTCCCTCCCCTTTGACCAAAGTTTCTCCATTCTTCTCATGCTCCCTCCCATATTATGGATCAGCATCCACTTATCAGAGAGAACATTCAGCCTTTGGTTTTTTGGGATTGGCTTACTTCGCTTAGCATGATGTTCTCCAACTCCATCCATTTACCTGCAAATGCCATAATTTTATTCTCTTTTAATGCTGAGTAATATCCCATTGTGCATATATACCACAGTTTCTTTACCCATTCATCTATTGAAGGCATCTAGGTTGGTTCTATAGTTTAGCTATTGTGAATTGTGCTGCTATAAACATTGAAGTGGCTGTGTTATTATAGTATGCTATTTTTAAGTCCTTTGGGTATAGACCGAGAAGTGGGATAGGTGGGTCAAACAGTGGTTCCATTCCAAGTTTTCTAAGGAATCTCCACACTGCTTTCCAGATTGGTTGCACCAATTTGCAATCCCACCAGCAATGTATGAGTATGCCTTTTCCTCCACATTCTCGTCAACATTTGTTGTTTGTATTCTTGATAACTGCCATTCTGGCTGACATGAGATGAAATCTTAGAGTAGTTTTGATTCCATATATTCGTTTCTAAATATCATTTTCCATTTAAAGGAAACTGGGCTCTTTGAGGAAGTAGCTGATTCAAGGGCTAAGGCAGGGAAAGGACAAAATAATCCTGAAACGCCTTTCTGTGCCAGAAAGTAAGGAAATGTTCCAAGGTAAATGGGAACATAGAAAAAGAACATAAGAACCAGTTTGGAAAGGTCATCACTGGCCAAATCTAGCACAATTGAGTTATCAAAATATATAACCAAACTAATGGAATATAAGATATTGAATAAGATAAGAGTTCATGAATTCATGCTGATGTAAACAATTGCATCATACATGAATAAATGGAGGAGAAGGAAAAGCTCTTCTTTACAGAATAATGGAAACTAATACAGGTAGAAAGAATGGTGGAATCTGAAAGTCATAAATGGGCACTAAAATCATTGGTTGAAATTTAATGAGGAAAATCATATTTATATAGTCTTAAAACATCTCCTCACAAAGAATGTGTTAATTTTAAGGGGCGAGAAATAACACTGAAAAATCACATAGCTACTACTTTAATCAATTGATCAAGTTTCAATAGAAAATATGTGTGTGCATGAATTTGTATGTGGATGTGTTTGTGTAAGTATGTTAGGGAAGAAAAAAGGAGAGAGAGTGATAAAGCAAGTAAAAGAAAATGTAAAACAATGATGTATGTAGGTAATGAGGATATGGGGTTTCTTTGCATTATTGTGGCAACTTTTTATATGTTTGAAGTAACAATGAAATCAAGGAAAATGATGGCAGCTTGAACCACAGTGGTGGTGGTTTAGGTCAGAAGAAACAGTCAGGTTTCTAAATATATTTTCAAAGTAGAATCAAAAGAATTTGCTGATGGATTGGCAATGGCATGAGAAAGCAGAGAGCCAACAGGAGAATCCAAGACTGGAGATCAAAGCAATTGGAAGGAAGAAGTAAGCATTTATTAAGATGGGAAAACTGTGGGAGAGAGTTTGTGGAGGTGGAAGTCAGGGAATTTGGTTTGGAACTTAAGAAGTTTGCGAAGTCTATTAGCTATCCAAGCAGAGCAGCCAGTAGGCCATTAGAATATATATGTGGAATTTAGAGGGGAGAAATCTGGACAGCAGATATAAATTTGGTAGTCATCAGTTTATTTTAAAACCATGATGATATAGGAAATTAATATAGAAGACTGTCTTTTAGGGCATTCCTGATGAAGACTTGTCTCTCTAAATATATGAAAAGCAAGAAATCTGCTGTCGGGACTTAGATGTTTGCACACTCATGAAGCAGTTCCATATGTCCCCTGTCCTATTTATTCACTTACATTTTATAAGACCAGCATTTATTGAATATCTTCTGTATGCAAGGCACCATCTCCATGTGCTATGGTGCAAGCATCCACATGTCCAAAAGATTCCATCTAGGGGATATGAATTAATAGGTACCATAAATAAACAATCCAAAGTCATGTATCATAGAAATGTATTGCCCTGATACATTACAAAGATGTTTTAGGAAATATTAAGCAATGCCTTTGCAAGAGAAAATACATAACTTTATTTTCTCATCACTTCTGCAAGGCCAAGGGACAAAGCTTATCACAGTTTTGTTTACTTGTTTTTTAAAAATAACCCTACTGCTTATAAAAGGTTACAACAAATTGGAGGAAATTTAACCCCGAGTCCCTGGAAGTGAATTTTCTGTTAAATCAACCCAGGGCCTCTGTGAAATATTGCCTTCCCAAACTGAACAGTTATGGAAATATTTACTTGAGTTTGTGGTTGTTTTGTCTTCTTTATCTCTTCTTTTTAATTTTATTGTAAGATAAAACACTAATACTAAAAACCACACAAAACAAATGTATAGCTTAGTGAATTATTATAAGGCCAAACCTTCCAAGGTCATGAAACAGAACTTTAATCACCAGTCACCCCAGATGCCCCCTGAATGTACCAAAAACAACCCCAATCCTTCTCTTCTTCTTAAGGAACCAATATCCTGACTTGTCCCTCTAGTCTCTGTTGGAAGCTACATCTAGAGATGAGATCAGACTCAGGTTCCATCTCCTTATCAAATCTATAGGAGGTGTTTTTGAAGGCAATAGAGGCACATAATATCTAGTTGTCTCTCTTCTTGTGATTTTAGAAACTGTTAATGCTTATGCCTATAGTCACTCATTAGATGTTGCAAAGTGGTGACATTTTAGTTCTATCATTTTTCATTTATTGCTTGGACTACTTTTGTACAGACATGTCTCCTTATTCAATATTTGGTTATACAATGGTACAGTTCATATAAGGACAGGAGGATAAGTGCTTAATTCTTTAGGATAATGATTTGGCTTCTCATCGTCCTCCAAAATTAGTCATTACTGTTCATATTGTTATGAAACCATGGACTTAAATATATTTGATAAATTTTAATTCATTGCAATTATCCTTATTAACTCAAAATTTTCCATCTTGGGCCATGGGGAACCTCTTCAAGTTGACTCCTTAATCCTTTAGGCATAATCCTAGTAGTTGTTAATAGTGTCCTTGCCATCTGGTGTGACAGATGTTCCAGGGTCTTTTTGTTCATTGCCTGCCTTATGCCTGGCATCACTACAAGACCTGGCCCCTTGTGGTGACGAACAGTATTGCAAGACCACAATGTGGATGTTAACAATGCTCATTGCTATTGTGTAGGTTGTTTCTACGTCTTTGCAGTCGATATATCTTGAAATAAAATAAGATAAAGTACCTCATGGGTTTGTATTAATACCATTCACTTTTGATTTTTACCTCTTACTACTTCAGTGTCACCTTCTTCCATACAAAGAATCCTTGTTCACAAGAACAAAGGGAATGATAGAATTGAATGTCATAATGACTTATTTATTCTGCTCCATATAATATATATAGCAGAAGAACAATACTAAGACCAATTCTAATAGAATCAGTTAAATTATTCCCCCTCTCCACTTTTAACAGTTGCTCAGTAGCGACACTATCAGAGGACATAGCTATAAACATTTTTTTGTACTTCTAAGGAGCTGACGTATTTGATGCTTGCAACAGTCATTATATCAGTTAATATTTGCATCATTAATTTTTCATCTGAAGCTCATTTTCCAGATTTCTCAGGAAAGGTTCATGAACACAATATTCACTGGGTTCTCTCTGTACCAATTGTACTTGAAGGTTTTGCTGGATACAAAATCTTTGGTTTACATTGTTTCCTTGAATATCTGAGGTACGTTACTCCATGGTTTTTTTATTTTTTCAAAGACCATTAATGTCAAAAATTATAATAATTTAATTTTCTTTACCTTATAAGTAACGCACTCATTTCTTCTGTGTATTCAAGGAATATCTTCTTTTTTTTCAAAGTTGAGTGAGTTTTCTAGACTATATCTTGGCATTGGTCATTCTGGATTGATAGTCTCAAGTAGGTGGTGTGCTTATTCAATATCTAATTTCAAATCTGTTTTTGCTTTTAATTTTAAGAAAGTTCTCAAATTATATAAGGTTCTGTCTTATTTGACTATCTTGTCATGTTCTCTGAAATCCTTTGTGTATTTCTTCATTTCCTTTCTCTCCTTTATTTAAAAAATATGTTTCGGGCTGGGGTTATGGCGCAGTGGTAGCATGCTCGTCTAGCATGCGGGAGGCACTGGGTTCGATCCTCAGCACCACATAAAAATAAAATAAAGATATCCTGTCCACCTACAACTAAAAAATAAATATTTTAAAAAAATATTTTCTGTTTAATTTTTTTTCATTTTGAAATAATTTCAGGCTGTCAAATAAATTACAAAAAATAATACAAAAAACACTTTTCTACAGTTCACCTAGTTTCCCCAAATGTTAACATCTTACAAATTCATAGTACAATGGTCAAAGTCAGGAAATTAACACTGTTATAACTCCAGAACTTTATTCAAATTTTGTCATTGTTCAACTAAAGTTCTTTTCCTCATCCAGGCTCCAGCCAACATCACACATTGCATTTATTCTGTGGCTGCTTTGGTCGTTGATCTTGAAAAGCTCTTCCATCATCTATATTTTTTTATCATCTATATTTTTTAAAAGGGTAGGTCAGTTAAAATGTACACTGTCCCTCAATTTGAGCTTATCTGATGTTGACTTAGGATTAAATATAAGGAAGGGCCTCTCAATTTCAGCACTATTGATATTTTGGTCAAATAATCCTTTGTGGTAGGAGAATGTCCTCCACATAGCATAAACTGCATGCCAACAGCATCCTTGGCCTTTATATACTCAATGCCAGCTGCACTCCTCCAGTCTTGAGAATCAAGACTATCTCCAGAAAGAGAGAGTATTTTGTAAAGAAATGGTGCTAAGAAAACTGTATATCCATATGTAGAAAAATGAAACTTGATCCCTATTTCTCACCTTGCACAAAAACCAACTCAGAATAGATCAAAGACCTAGGAATTTCACCAGAAACACTGAAATCACTAGAAGAAAACATAGGGCCAACACTCCAACATATTGTATCAAATACTGCCTTTAATAAGACTCCCAATGCTGAAGAAACAAAACTAAAAATCAATAAAATAAGTGGGATGGCTTTAAACTAAAAAGCTTCTGCACAGCTTTTAAAGGAAAGGAAACTATAAAGAGGATAAAGAAAGTGCCTACAAAATGGGAGAAAATCTTTGCCACCTACTCTTCCAACAAGAGATTAATAACCAGAATATGTAGAGAACTCAAAACACTTAACAATAAAAACCTCACAAATAACCCAATCAATAAGTGGACAAATGAACTAAACAGATATTTCTTAAAAGAAATATAAATGGCCAATAAATATGTGAAAAATATTCAACATCCTTAGCAATCATGGAAATGCAAATCAAAACTACACTGAGATTTCATCCCATTCCAGTTAGAATGGCAATCATCAAGAATACAAGTAATAATAAATTCTGGCAAGGATGTGGGGGAAAGGGTACACTTACACATTCTTGCTGGGACTGTGAATTAGTACAACCACTTTGGAAAGCACTTTGGAGATTCCTCAAAAGACTAGGAATAAACCTAGCTATCTCATTCTTGGTATTTATCCTCCCCCCCAAAAAAACCACCCTAAAATCAGCATGCTACAGTGATATTTGCATGCCAATGTTTACAGCAGCACAATTCACAATAGTTAAGTTATGGAATCAGCCCAGGTGCCCATCAATAGATAAATGGATAAAGAAAACGTGGTATATATACACAATGGAGTTTCACTCAACCATAAAGAAGAATGAAATTATGTCATTTACTGGTAAATGGGTGGAGCTAGAGAACATTATGCAGTAAAATATGCCAGATGCAGAAAGTCAAAAGTCGAATATTTTCTCTTATATGTGGAGAGAAGGAATTTTTAAAAAATCTGGGGGCAGGTGGATCTCATGAAAACAGAAGGGGAAGGCAATGGAATAGAGGAAAGTGAACAAGGGGGAGGGAGGAGGAATAAGAAAGGGGACAAACACAGAATGAAATTAACCAAACTATGTCATGTGCATGTATAAGCATATTACAATGAATTCTACTTTCATATATATAAATATAATACATGAAATAAAAAATATTAAATAAAAAAAGTCTTCAGACATTTTTGAATATCTCCTTGGCATATGAAAAATTCAATCCCAGTAAGAAACACTGATTTAGGTTATCTATTTTGGGAAAAGATAGTACAAAAGCAGTACGTGTCCTTCGGATAACATCATATCAGGAGGCATAATTAATACTATAACCGGTAATGTTAACTGTAACAAATTGGTTAAGGTGATTCTGCAAGATTTCTCCATTGTAAATGTGATATTTTCTCCTTTATTAATAACGTGTCAAGTATAATTATACAGATATTCTGCTTCTCATCATACATTCACCTACTAATTTTGGCATCATTGATGATTTTTGCCTGAAGCAATTATTATTACAGTTTGCCAACATTTTCTTCTACATTTATTATTTATACTTCTACTTGAAGAGTTTTCCTTTTACCTCCATTTATTTCTTCATTCAATTATTTATTTTTATTAGTAAGAATTAATGCATTTTCTTTTAAAATTTATTGCCATCATTATTTATTTTGTTACTCAAATGGTCCCAGATAGGGCCATTCCAAGGTATTTGATGTTAGCTCTTTTTTTGTTGTTAACTTTACCAATTTTTTTGATGTGTAAAATGCAACCCAAGTAACAAGACAATTTTCAAACCTCTCATCAAATTTTTGTTTCCAACTATCATGTGTCAACATTCTGGAGCTACCCTGATGCAAAGCCATGGGTTATGGACTTTAATTAATAGACAATAGTGATTTTTATACTATTATTAAGAAAAACAAAATAAAAAAGCCAAGAGTGAGTGCAAATCAGAAAACATCATTCTGAGACTGGAGTAGCTTAGGTACCTATACTCACAGGGCCTTCAGCACGAAGAGGAGGTGTTTAATCTTGTTCAAAGAACTGTGATCTAATGCAATACCTGGAGGAAATGTGTAAAGGGCTCACTTGGTGTCAGGTGCCATGCCCAGTCTGTCTTGCAGGAAACCCAGGATGGTGGGTACTATCAATGCACCAAGCACTGCTGCTTGTCCTTGAACCATGCACTCTAGCTACTGCTGCAAATAATCTCTAAATGCCTTTGAGACTTTTATCACTCTCCAAAGACCCAAAATTCTTGGAAGCAAATAACAACAAAAAAGCTGACCTGAAAGTAGAGAAAGGACTGTGAGTGGCTGGGAAGGGGGCAGGGAGATGAGAAAGAGAAAGGAGTAAGGGGGAGGGTAGAAGAAGAGTGAGTAATCCTGATTAATGTATAATATATGCACATATGGAACTATCACATGAATCCTCTTAATTTGTACAATTAGTATGTGTTAATAATTATAATGATAATAACAAAGAATTCTCTTTTGTTTAGGGGAGGTCAGTCACTGATCTATTAAGACCTCCAACTGATTGGATGAAGTCTCCCCCACATTCTGGAAGGCAATGTGCTTTATTCAAAGCATACTGATTTAAATATTAGTCTCATTAAAAAAATACTCCCATGGGAACATCCAGAACTATGTTTGAGCAAATATCTGTGCACCATGGCCCAGCCAAGGTGACACATGGAAGTGTCTATAACTCAGATTTGTGTTACTTGCAGCCAAAAGCATTCCTGGTACATAGGGCTGTTAGAAATCTCTGAAAGTGTTAGGTGGGAGTTCACGGGCACCAAGATGGTGGAGACAAGGTATTAAAAAAAAGCTGTTGGAGAACAAGACAAGGAGATAAGTCCTTTCCCTGTTTACAATAAGTTTCATTACCATGACAACTCCCACCATGGTTTTGGTATTTTAAAATGACCAATGGGGATAAAGTGGGCAGTATTCTAATTAGGTTTTCTAAAGCAACCAATGGGAGAAAATTGGACAATATTCAGATTAAATACTGTCAATAAATCTGTACTTTATCTGTTACTTCTGTGTGTCCTGCTCAATTCTTTTTCAGGACACCAAGGACCTAGACCCCAACTAGACACCCCGATGATAATAAAAGTACTCAGAGACTCCAAACATTTATCATCCTAACTCTCCTCAGTCACAACCACACAGAGCATTTCCCTGCTGTGTCTTCATACTTCATCTCCTACATTCCCAACCCAAATCTATGCCTCTGAAAATTCTACCTCTGCATTGTATATCAAAGTCCCCAGGAAATTTACAAAAGTCCTCATAAAATTTACAGTCCTCATAAAAATTTACAAAATTTTGACAGGATTTTTTAACCTCATTTTCATTCAAATGTTGGCCGTGGTCTGAATGTATATCTAATATGCAGCCACTAGTGACAGGTGGCATTGGGCTAATTTGAATTTAGAATGTGATGTAAGTATAAAGAATACAAAGAATTTTTAAACCTTAATGCCAGAAAAAGAAATGTAAAATATCTTTTTTTTAAATATTTTTTTAGTTGTTGATGGACTTTTTATTTTTTTTATTTATTTGTATGCAGTGCTGAGAATCGAACCCAGTGCCTCACGTATGCTAGGCAAGCGCTCTACCACTGAGCCACAACCCCAGCCCATATCTTATTTTTTTACATTGCTTTCATGTTGAAATAATTTTGGATACATGGGATCAAATGAAATTATTTACACATATCATTATTGATCTTACTTGATTCTTTTTATTTTTCCAGTGTGGATACTAGACCATTCAAAATTACATATGTAAATTATGTTTGTAGCTCATATTATTTCTATTGGACTGGGCTGGTACAAATGTAGAAATTTTCAGAAAAATTCACTTTTTATAACTAACTTAATACGTGTACATTTTATTTGTTTTAATTTTTCTCAAAATTATGATTTTTTTTAAGGACTAGCTACAGCTCTGTTAGGAGCTGTTAGGAATCCAGGAAAAAAAATCAAAATGAAAAATCTTATGTGTAATGAAAGGGTTATAAGTACAAAGAATCAGCACTTTGTGTCCAAAAAGTTTAGCAATTTTCCCAGCTCACAGAATTGTGGGAACTCAGCTTTTCCAGGGAATAAATATACTATTTTTAACATTTTATTATACAATTTGTCACAAGCTGTCTCATGAGAGTATCAACAATCAGTTTCAAACAGAATCCCACCACAAACACTTCCCCACATGTGACTTGGAACATCTGGCGGGCTGGAGTCCTCCACGTGGGGCGGTGCGGGCAGTCTGACTTTGATTCCTGTGCTCCTAACACGCTTGTCATACCCTCACAAACAGTGGGAGTGAGTGCAGTGAAACCGTCCTGGGGAGGCCAGCCTAAGCAGGACTGTGTCCCAGCCTAGATTCCTCCCTTCTGCTGGAGGCATGTGCTGCATTCCATGGATGTCACTGACTGATGATTTATGTGGCACGTTCCCTACAGGGTTGAGATGAAAGCTTTGGTCTCCAGGAAAATCAGCCAGCACCTTCCAGCTGAAGAGATCATTATACCTGCCCTTAGCAGGAGGCTTGCGTTCTTCAGAAGACAGGATCATCACATGATGAAGGAAAGTCCATGTGCTTTCCAGCCAGGGGCACCAAAGCAATGAGACACTAAACCAGGGTGATCTAGTGGGATGTGAGAATCACCTGAAGGGTCGAGGAGGGTCTCCTCCCCTTTCAGCAGTATGGGTCTTTTTGAAAAGTTAGAAATTGAGTATTAAAGATCCATTGTTGTTGGCTACCTAAATAAGCTTCATAGGAAATTCTTTCCTAAAGGGAAGATATCTTGAATGGAACAAAAACTATTCCTAAATTATGCTAAGTAAAGGTCTTAAGGGCTGGGATTGTAGCTCAGTGGTGGAGTGCTTGCCTAGCACGTGTGGGGCACATAATAATAAAATAAATGTATTGTGTCCATCTACAACTAAAACAAAAAAATATTTTAAATAAAAAGGTCTCAAAAACAGTTTTCTTTAAATGAAGGACACATATAGAAAGGTGTAGTTCATAAATGAGGTGAAATCTTCAGAACAGCACTGTTTGTGAGGTGGTAAAATCTGTTTGACACTGGCTTACCCGTATTTAGTAAGTAGACACTCACTATGCTAATTTACACAGGCCTACTGTATGCACATCCCAGGATTCTCAGCAAGGATAACAAGACTCAAAAAAAAAAAAACATTTGCCTCCGCAGGAAACTAATTTTCTTTAAAAAGTTCTTTATCAAAATATTTAAAAATATTTAAGCAGAATTGATATGAATAAAAAAATTAAGATGAAATGTATTTGATTGAACATATGCTATTCCCTCAGTATATTAAACATTAATGTGTTTAATAAGCATTAATGTTGCTTTTTGCCACACTCATTGTATAAAAAGCAATGCCAGAGAAGAGAGTAAAAATTTCAATGCAAGTCTACTTTAGAGTCACTGCCTCTGTAATTTCAGTCTTTTAACAACAATGACAATATGACATGTAACATATGTGCATATTTTGTACATAAGGAACAATTTTGATTTCTGGGTTTTCTGGGGGAGTATTATTATGTGCTTTTATGCTGTTATGACATAGTTTTTGTAATATTCCTATCTGTGACTATTTGATGGGTGAATGAATAAATGAATGAATATACAAGCAAAAACAGAAAATATAAAAGGAATTCTGGAAGAGCAATATAGTAGTTTTATGGGAAGGAAGTTCTCACAATATGCTTTTTAGTGCCTAGTGAGAATCCATGTGACTTGTTGAAAAGGTTGCCCACTTTTTCTAGTTGGTAAATAATCTTCCATACAATGGGGGTTAGAGGTATTTGGTTTTTCCCTTTGTAAGAGGTGAAGCCTGTATTATGGGCAGACAACACTGCCATGTTGCAGGGTCATGATTGAAGTTCTCTCTCCTGAAAATGATGTTGTTGGGCAACTGAGTAGACAAAACATTAACATTTTTAAAAAACATTTAACATTCTGCAATGCTTCTTTTAACATTACCTTAGGTTTTACTTGTGCTGAAATCCTCTCTAAGGACACAGACTGTATTTCAAGATGTAATTTAGTTCATTGTTAGAGACTATGAACATTTTTTCATAAAACTTGTTCTAAAGGATGGATGGGATTCTATACTCATCCCCAAAGCCTGTTCATATTATACTATGGCTGACATTCCTCACGTTTGCAATGACATGTAGTTGGAAAGAATACTCTTATAAATGAATCACAGAGAGAGAAAAGTAATGAAGTATGTAAGAAATGTGTTCATTTGTAAGCTGCAATTTGAAAGCTTTAACTAGAAAAAAATAAGGAGATAGACCTCATGTGTATTTTCAGGATTTCAGAGATTAATTGGATTGATTTTTGATGATGTCTATTTTCAGTTGAAATGCTTTAAAAAAATTTAAAGGATCTGTAATCAATTGTAATATTAGCTCCAGGAGCCTAGGGACTTGCCAATTTTATTTATCACTATATCCCTGGCACCTAGAACTGACATATAACAGGTCATATAATAGATACTCATTGCATACATTTATTCAATAATGCAGCAAACATTTGCCGAGTGCCTGCCACCATAGAGGAGCTGAGAATAAAGAAGTTGAGAAATACCAAAGAGTTCATTTTCACAGAGTTACCATACTGCAGAGAAAACTCATAAAAGATATTCACACGTGAATATAAACAGTTAGCTAGGTGCTCTAAAGGAAAGAGTTACTTTGCCATGATTAGCACAAATTTTTGGCTTAAGAATGCAGTGAAGAAGAAATAAATTCTCCCAGAAAACTGAGAGGCCAAGGGGCAAGAGGGAAGGAAGATGTATGTGTGCACTCAGAAGAGAAGGAACTTTCCAGAGAGGCAGCGAACTGAGCTAAGGGAAAGACAGAGGTGAAGTGCTAAGCAGAGTCTCCGCCAACAACCCGAGGTGGGGCTGGAGTGGAAGGAGTAGAGAGATGCCCTCTCAAGGCCTGCAGCACCAATGTCCAGAGTAGGAGAGGCTGGAGGGTGAAGGGAGGTAGAACACAGCTCCATTCAGATATACAGATGTTTCATGACTTGGAAAGGTCCCACATTGAGTCTTTCTGAAAAGCTAATTTTATGATTTAGAAAAATAACTTTTAATCATTTTTTAAATTGAGTTCTAGAAGACTAACAGGAGGATAAATGCAAGGAAAACACTATTTATTAATTGCAGAGCATGTTAAGGTGTCCAACTCCAACACCCCGCTTGCCATTGTGGAATGAGCCTCCCACTTATAATCTGTACCCCAAATCCCTCATTAGCCCTGCTTTGGCTAATGCCCTATTCATAGGCTTGGCCACTTTCCTTTCTCCAGGATGATAGCATCGGTGCTCTCATTTCTCTCTCTGCCTTGCCATCCGTCACAGTGGCCTAGGACCCACTCTATTCTGGGGAGAGCAATGGAGTATTTTTCTGATGGCAAGAAAGGAAGCTACATTTTTCCAATAGTAGGAAAGGAATTAACATTGACCTCTGGCATCTGGGCCTTTGCTTGATTGAGGATGGCAGATACAATCCAATCTGGCATCATGAAATTCCAGTTTCTTCTTTGGCTTTTTTTAAAATTGCAATTTACGTGCTATGATATTTAAAGTTCAAAACATTGTTTGTAAGGAAGAAAGATGCAGCAATATATTGCAAAATAGTTACAAAAATATCTCCAGCACTTCCTGGTTAGATGAATCACAGATGAGGAGATCTGCCTGTTAGCAAGATGAGGTTAAAGTTCAAGAAAATGAACACATAGCAAGGATTTTTCTATGTATACCATGTGCATATGCACGTGTGCACATGCACATTTGACATCCTCAGAACTAAGGATTCTGGACAATATTTTGGAAAAAAAGAGACACGAAAGAGACCGAAGCATATCATTTCAAAAGGGCAAAAATACATTTATTTTAAAATGTCTATCTGATAGAAAGCTTATGAGTAGTACTGCTAAGTCAAGAAAAACCCCATATCTAACATTTAAATGCAAATTAGGCTCTCCATGTTAAACAAGTACCAGAAATAGAAGGAGTGAGAGTCTATGCAATTAGCTTCTTCAGCATCTGAGCTCCCAGGTTTTAAAGGGGAACAGTAGTAAACCATTTCCTTACAAATCTTAAATGAAGCGTAAATAAAACTCTGTGGATGCAATTATTCTCTTTACGATCCAAAGTACCAGCTGTGTAGGTTCAAGAGCCATTTGGAGCTCAGGCAACAGCTTGCCCGTCTTTCTCTTCTCTGTTTAGCTGTCATTCCCACCAAGTGCTGAAGGGCATGCCCAAGATGTTAAACACACTGCTCTGACTCCAAACTCCAGTCATTGAAACAATGTTTTCAAGGCAGTAGCCATTTTTGTTTAGACAAACCAAACTTGATTATATTACTCTAATTTCTTGTGTGTAACAGAATTATTTTATTAGCAGATATAGAAAATAGGAGAAAGGCAATGAAAAATTAATAGCTTGCTTAACTCCTCCACTCTCACGTGCTATACAGGATAGATTCATCAACAAGATCTATGCCCATGGGATCATACGAACATGCCTTAAGGCATGTTCTGAAAGTTTAACATTTTTGTGAATTTTATTTCTCATCGTTTTGCTTTGTCCTTCTCTAATAGCTTGTTTATTTTTCTCTAACTGGAAGTGACTTCAAACTTGTTAGCTCCTCCAGAAAGAGAGAACACAAGGCTGGGACATTGGTGACCAATGTGTTCAATTCTAGAGGCTCTTCAGGGACACTGACTACCTTGAGGGCGGCAGGCTGGCCAGGGCAGGAATTCACAGCACACATGGGCAAAGAAATGAAGGTATCAAATCCACCCTTTTCTGAATGCAGACATGATACTGTTGTAATGTTGAAGACAGTAGGTGACTCCAGAGTTGCTTCAGAAGAAAACTGAGGTGGAAGTTACAGTTGTAGTTTTCATACAATAGTTCTTCAAATTTTCATTGGTAACACAATTCACTGTGTGCCATTTTAATCTCTTAACAATTTAATTTTGAGTTGCTAGTTTGTCATATGAGAAGCCTGCCTGATCTCTTCATATATCTGCTTGCTTCCGGATTAAACATAATGCCAATAACTTGGGCTCTTTGAACGTATCCTGAGATGGAGACGGGGCCAGGCACAGAGACATGAAGGGATTAAAGAGGCTGCAACAAGTAAAAGGAACAACAGGGCAGAGTGAATGTCAGTTAAGGTTTGTCCTTGAAGAAAAAACAAGAACAAATCATATCTACCTGTGGGTGTGCTGTGGGAACTCTGAGGTTTGTGTGTTTACAAATCAGGATTAAGATCTAATGGCTTGGTGGGGGGGGTTGTGCCTCAGTGGTAGAGCGCTTGCCTAGCATGCGTGAGGCACTGGGTTCAATTCTCAGCACTGCATACAAATAAATAACTAAACATCCATCAATGACCAAAAAAAAATAATAATAATAATTAAAAAAAAATCTAATGGCTTAATCAGAATTAAGTCAACTCTAGAAGGAACCTTCAATCTACTCTAAAATGCTCTCCTTAAAAGATAAAAGAGAGCTGGGATTGGTAGCTCAGTGGTAGAGTGCTTGCCTTGCATGCATGAGTCACTGGGTTCGATCCTCAGCATCATATAAAATAATAAATAAATAAAATAAAGATATTGTGTCCATCTACAACTAAAAAAAAAATTAAAGAAAAGATATTGAGGCTCTTAAGTCTAAGTGGGGACAAATCCAAACAAGTAACCTCTCTTGTTTTGCTCATGAAAGTAGCTGGCATTGACCTTTGCAGATACTCAATCTGTTTCTCTTAACCTTCCTATTAAATGAATAGTATAGGAACTGAGGTTGTAGCTCAGTGGTAGAGTGCTTGCCTAGCACATGTGAGGCCCTGGATTCAATTCTCAGCATCACATAAAAATAAATAAGTAAAATAAAGGTATTGTGTCCATCTACAACTAAAAATATTTTTTAAAAAAATAAATGATATGTGTGGCAAGCTGCCACAATTGTTCTAAAAAAAAATATCATGAAATATCTAGTTCTCATACAGACTTAAATACTATTGCTTTGATACATGGGCACTATCAATTTAAAATAACAATTTTCCTCTAAGAGCTAAAATATCTAGGTGCCTTATGTCTTTTCAGGTGGCTGGAGGTATCTGTTCTCTTGTCTTAGCTTTGGGAGAAATTAGAAGAGCACAGCCTCACCTTGTCTGAAAGAGCCCTGAATCCAGGAAAGGGCCACCTGAACCAAGGCCCAGCTTGCCTCTCAAACCGCTTTTCTACATGTGTTAAATTAAATAAGCAGGAGACCCTTAGCTCAAAGGTGTCTCTGTACAAAGGGAAACTTACAAGCATATTATAAAGAGCAGAACCTCAGCCTATCACAGACAGTTAACTCATCACAACATGCCCAAATATGGAAAATACCCAATGGCACCACGGTTTAGACAAGACAGATGGCTAGCAGAAGCCAATCAGGTGATATCTCTATTTGGCTTCTGTGCCAGCCTATAAAAGCTTGCTGCTCACAGTACTAGGTGAGCTCTGAACCTCTTGTGGTTCTGAGTGTTTCCAAATTCAAGAATCTTTCTTTGTTTCAAATATTCTGCCAAGTCTATTTGTTTAAAGCTTTTAAAACATGCAATGGGTTTACTCTTCCTTGGACATCTATTTGCTTTTCCACAAACAATGAGTCCTGTGGGACTCAAGTAATAATTTCATGGGGATGGAAGAGATCCAAATGTATTTTCTGTAATGGGTATTTATATTGCAGAATAATTTATATTTAGGACATAATGATATAATTTTGTTTTGGATTATGTAGCATCCTAATTAGCTTAGAGATAATTTCTATAATACCAGAAAGAATGAAGGAAGACCAGGGAAAAATTGCTTTTTATCAATGTTACTTTCTTCAGAACAGACCTCAAAAGTTTCTGAAACATTTGCTTGGCCTTAGAGAACTGAGAACAACTTATTAGTTTGTGCCCACTTCCTGTTGGAGGGATGGTCCATCGGAACAGAAGGTCAGTCTCATAAACAGGGATTAAAAAAAATTGTAAGGGTAGGGAGAGTAGAAGGAAGTAGGAACAGAATTACTATAAATATTGTGGGAAAAGCAGGCTTGGACATTCAATTGGATTACTTGAGTGAGCAAGAACATTGAAACCTTCATGTTTAAGGGAACTGGATTGCTCAGCAAGGACAAAGTTAGATATGGAAAAGAAGTTTTACTGCTGTCTGCTCTACATATTGAACAATTACCACATGCCAGGCAAATTACCAAATTTAGCCATCTTTTCCTAATCTGCCTAGGGAAGCTTCTAAAAATAGGAAAACCAGAAAACATGAATTACATTGTAGTTTTGCCAGTAACCAAAAAACCTTGGACTAATTATTGAATCTCTCTGGATCCCAATTTTTTCTTATCTATTAAATTAAGGAATTGAAGTGTACATATTTGCAATTTCCAGATTCTGGAGTTTTGCATGAGGTTCATGAGTTAACATGGACCAAGAATTGTCTCCTGATTATCTTAAATAAGACTTGTAAATACATGTAATGCTATTTTCCAAAACACTGAAATGCGTTATGGCTTAAAAAATGCACATCTACTTAAATCTTAGACTTGTATAAATTATATATTTGACCCTATCAGAGGATGTTAAAAATTTGACTTCCATTACACAGATATATATGCAGAAACTAAAACGAGGTCTTTGTACTAGAAAATGTTTGGAACTATCAGGCTAGAAGACAAATAATCTTTTAATATTGTTTCACTGATATTCTTGAAACCCCATGTGCAAAGGAGATATATTCTTTCTAGATAAGAAAGAATGTCCTTCACTAGGATAAGAGTGTCCTTCACTAGGACACTCCTTAGTATCTATATTCTAAATCAAGATGGCAATCTCTAAGACACTTGCAATGCCCCTTTATCAACTGTAGGATTTCTGCCAAGCCATTGACAGGCCTTTTTTAACTAATGACATTTTTGGCAAGACTGGTTGAGGAGAAGTCTAAGTCAGAATGCAAAATGATTCATTCAGGTATTTGATTTCAGTCTAAAAGCATTTCATTTGCTCCATGAAAAGAACAAATGGCGATATAGTTATTGGAAAATGTGTGAGTTGATCACATCAGAACAGGACATGATGGCAAAATTGGGAGAATTTAAACCTCTCTACTTAACACAAAGGAGTTCTTATTACTAGAATGTATCATTCTTAGCAGAAAATAAAATAAAATCCTGAAGTGGTTGCCGCAGAGATGATATATTCAAAGACTGGTTTGCTGTCACAGCCAAGTGGTCACCACATGACTAATGGTGACTTAGTAGCAATGAAGAATAAACAGAACAGACCTCTATCAATTTTTCTAATTTACCACGTGATTATCAGAAATGGCATTTTTAGACAGGAACATGAATGGTATGCATTTATATCTATATATATCAAACTATACTTCTGAAATAAATTCAAACTTTGCCTGTGTTTAGTGTTTTGGGGACAATTCAAACACCACACATGGCATCTTCATCTGTAGAGCTTTTTCCTAGTGGAAAGAACAAATTGGTGGGTGGATTTCCTTCCCTTCTAATAATGTTTCAGCAGCAGCTCCCAAGTGCTTCATTTAATGTTACCAGATCTCATTCCTTTTTCAGATCCAAGTCCAACTTGTGCTAGGAAATAAAGACAGCTGCTACTAAAGTCTCCAAGATGACTGGAAAGACCAGAATCCAACTATTGCCATTTCCTGGATCTCTGTATTAATCTGTCCATTACACCAAGCAGTGAGAACTTTTGCCCATCGATGAAAGTGAAGGTATCTTTAAATAAAACAGATTCCTATAAACATATTCCTTTTTTGTTGTTGTTGATAATCTCCCAAAATATTACAAAATGCTCAAGGAAGGAATTAAGCTTTCTCAATGCCTGTGTAAATCATTTGTGGTAGCATTAAACTTCCAAATCTTTTTGAACTTGGTTTTTAGTAATGCACGGTTGGCCATTTGCATAGAAACTTTTGATTTTCCCCCATCATGAAGGTAGTAGGTATTAATTTGAAACAAACAAAAGACTAGTGCTAAGCCCCATTTGTGAGATACAGTCTCATGCTCTGAGAGTTTCCGTTCTGAAAGTTGCAGTTTTCAAGCTTCAAGAAATGCATTTTCAGGTCATTTTAGGGAGACTCAAGGAGAATGAGCCTTAATAATCACTCTGCTTCAATATGACACCCTTTTTTTCTAGAAATTAGGATTTAAGAGACAACAGAACAACATTATCATCATATCCATTATATTGTTAAATAAACTAAGAAGGTAACAGGCAGCTAAAGATGATTTTTAAGTTTCTAAAAAACAGGACAATACAACCTGTTTTCTGCTATGTTATACCTCCACAACTTCATCCTCCTCTCTCAGTATTTGTTTAGATTGATACAAACTTATTTACTTCTAATGACTTATACTTACCTTTTCAGGCAATTAATATTACAGAACAAATTAAGTTAAATGTTTCCTTTTGTCTATAGTTTATCTTCCAAAAAATAAGATATATATACCTTTAATACTACAGAAAAGGAAAAAGAAAAGAAAAAACAATTCATGTGCCTACTTGGTACTGCTCCTTTCTGTCAGTTAAGTTCCCAACTTCAGCAAAGCTGAGGATGCTTAAAAAGTCAGTTCTGAATTTATCTAGCTCAGAACTGCACACAAGAGAATGAACTGGGTGATTAAGAAAAAAAATATATATATTTTAACTTAAGTTAAATTGGTAGATTAGTAGAGAAGCCAAAGAAAGACATGGATTCTACTTCTGGCACCACCTGGCTTCATCTACAAGCCATTATTACTGCACAAGAAAATTGACTATAACACTGAAAGAATAAGAAAACCCCAGAGATTCTCATTATTCACTATCAAAGTAACCAAATCAAAGAGAGAAAAACAGCCAAGTCTATAAATGAAAGAAGATATTCACATCATTTACAAAAGACAGTAATTTTAGGAAGAACTTAGGGAAAATTTAAATGATGATGATTGGTAATATGGATAGAAACCACTGAGTCAATGGAAATTGAAAATATCACAAAGAATCAGAAGTTGTTAATTTACTTCATGGAAACATCTAGTATTTCCCTACATAATCCCATTAGAAACTCACATGCTCAGAACCCTGTGGCTAAAGGAAAGGCCTAATTTGATGTTCATATTTTTAGAATTCTGATGAACTATTTTTACTCCACGTGTACACAACTGGCACAATATTCAGTTTTATGTAATTTAATTAGTATATTTACTAGTTTTAATACTTCCTACCACAAGAGCTTAGGATGTCTAAGAACTCAATTTCATTTTAAAAATACTGTGCCAACATACTGTAAAGCTATAATAATTAATGCAGTTTGGTGTTGACACAAAGGTCAAGGTAACAGAAGAGAGAATCTAGAAACACTGCAGTGGGGCAAGACTGGCCTTTCACTACCAGGTGTGGGGTCCACTGGATATCCACATGAAGGTAAAGAAACAAATTTTGTCCCTCTACACCATTAAAAAAAATCAATTCCAGTTGGACTAAGGATCTAAATGTGAAAAGTAAAACAGTAAGACATCTACAAGTAAACACTGGCAATTATCTTCATAAGCTTGTGTGAACAAATCTTTCTTAAAACAAGAAACAAAGCACAGTAATCATAAAAGAAATAACTGACAAACTGGGCTACACTAAAATAGAATTTATCAAGACATTGGTTAAAAAAAAAAAAAAAAAGATAACCAAAGACTGTGAGAAAATACCCGCCATATACATAAAGATAACACATGTAAAACACACGGAACTACAAATCAAGAAGAAAAGAGACAACAGAAAAATTTGCAAAATACTAGAACGGGCACTTTATAAAAGATGATATCCAAATGGCTAATACCGAAAGATAATCAAGCCCATTCATCATCAGTAAAATGCAGATTAAAGCTAAGATCTACCAAAAGGCCCCAAATTAAAAGACTGATAATACCAGGTGTATCAAAGATGTAGAACAACTGCCAGCAGCATGTCAACTGGTAGTTGCTTTGGAAGTTAGGTCAACAGAATTTACTAGAGCTGAGCATACATTTATCATACCACATAGCACTTCTACTCTAGGGATATATATAGCTGAAATGTGCATACATATTCACCAGAAGATGTATATGAGAATGTTTGCTGCAGATTGATGTAAAACAGCCAAATGGCTATCAACAATAAAAATGATTACAAAATTGTAGTCTACCCACGTGATGGTACTATGCAGCCAGAATAGAAAAACACATAGCTACGTGCAGCAAATGGATGAGCCACATAATTATCAAGTTGACTCAAAGAAGCCAGGCAGAAAATGACATGTATGACTCCTTTTAAAGTTATATACAAGTTACCTTTGTGGGAGATTATGACTGAGACAGAGCAAGGGCCTTCTGGGTGCTGTGCTGGGAATGCGTGTTCTGGGTGATAATAGCGGATGAATTCCCTTTCATATGCACATTTCTGATGGGTACATCATTAAAAAGTATATTTTAAAGAGAAAACGCCTGATCTGTTAACTGGTGAAGAAAAATAGAAAATAAAAAGTTGAATATAAAATGACTGAAATGCTGAGTGTAAGTAGTCGATCCTCGTTCCCTCAGTACTGCCAGGGTATTGGGTGGACATGGAATTAGATTCTGTTCCCTATTCCTTAAAACACTTAGAAGCTGAGATTGTTTTCCTTGGTTATGAAGTTGGACTTTTGTTGAATTTTATGGAACTGGGTGGAGGGAATCTGGCCACCATGCCAGGGGAAAAGTTAATGAGGAAGAGATTGTGGCTTTGCTGAACTTTGATTAACTCCAGATTTTGAAAATGATCTTCAAACCAAAGAGAATGAGGCAAACATTCTAATATTTGGAGGAACCAGTTCAAAATAATTTTCTCTTGTGTGGCTATTGACACTGATGACACCAGCAGCAAGGGCCAGCTCACGAAGGCCACACTTCCCAGGTTTTTGCTGGTGAGAACTCGAGAACCAGACAGCATGACAGAATTATCAAAATGAGAGGCAAAGAGAGCTGCTCTAATGACAGTGAAGAAACCAACAGAAAATCTCCAAATAATAAAGGAAACTTAGTTATTTTTCTCACAGGAGGAAAGAGGAGCAAGACTATTGCGTTTCCATCTCTTCCCTCTGTCCTGCATCAAATTGTTTTAGTGACTGTGAGTGTGGCAATGTCCATGGAGAAACAATGCCCAGCTTAAAAAACAAAGGCTCTTAACATGATGCATATTGGTCAAAACTTAATGGAAGAACAGAAGGGGCACATGAAGGGATCTACTAAATTCCCCCCTAGCAACACACATCTTTTTAAAGAGTATACTTCTATTTGAAGATTTCATGAAGCCTAGAAAGTATCAACTATTATATGAAAACTAACAGATATGAAAAAAAGAAGTGCTTGTCTTTTATACTTGGCCTAAAAGAATTTTATATCAGGCTCTGATTATCATAATAATACTCAATTACATGTCCTCAAGTTCTCAGCATATTAATTGAAGTGATAGGATAATAAAACAGTTCATTTTCTTAGACTTCAGCCAAACCCGTAATATTGAAGATATGCCTGTGATTCTCAGAACTCTTGGCCTAGTTTTTTGCCTTTAGAGACACTCCATTATCTCTGGGGGCGGTGAGCAAAGGTATGCAAAACTTGAGCTAAAGTCTCAACATCTGAGTTCTGGGTCTAAGTTATTATTCCAAGAGTGTGAAATACAAAACTAACCAGTATGTGAGAGAGGAACTATTCTTACATTCCTTCCTTGCACGGTGGTTGCTGGGAATCAAAGTCAAAAGCAACTCCACCAATCACACTGTACACCCTGGCAACTCTCAGTCTGATTTTTGATACTTATTATCTATTTACTTTTTTCCAACACATCGTCTGTTAGTCATTCTAGGGGTTCAGGCACTGGGTAATTCCTAGTCGCTCCTGGACTAGATCTGGGAGTCAAGGTCCTAGGTAACAAACCAGGTCTTATAACTCCAATTACTCCAGGAGGTCACTCCCAGGGCTGCACAACCTCCTAAGCCATGCCTGGAACAAGACAGGGCTGTGCAACCAGACAAGATACACAAGAGTTCTGGAATGTCATCACTACTTTAACTCTATAGCATGATACTGACAGAACTTCAGAGATACAGGGCTATCAGTTGCTTGCCCACTGTGATACAGTGAGATCAGTAACCACTAATTGGGCATGGGGTAGGGGTGAGCAGTATTGGCAAGTGCAATCAACAATGCCACAGGCAGCTGGAAAGAAGCTTTAGAACAGTGGTTCTTACACTTGGGCAGAATCAGAATGACCAGAAGACTTTCACGATTACAGCAGAATAGACTGCTGTGCGTAGTTAAAAAGCAACTCTGTTATTTTCTCACTGGTTCTCAAACTTTAATGTTTGCATTATCTGGAGATCCCCTAGCCCTCTTTGTTGACAGTGCTGGTAATGAACCCAGGGCCTCACGCATGGGGCAAGTCCTCTACCACTGAGTTACATACCCCCAGCTCTGATGATCTTCTTTAAAATGCCTATTTTCATACTCTATTCTGTAGATTCTGATTCACTGGTACAGGATATGGCCCAGAAACCAGCCTCGAATGTTTTTTAAGTGTTCTTTCTTAAAACAAGCTTTTTCTATGATTTTGATCCAGGCTGACACTCGGTGACATTTGGGAAACACTGCTCTACAGGGTCACCTGGACCATGGTGGCTCTCCCCCCAGTTCTAGTGTGGTCAGGTTACTACTGCTCTCCCCTATGGGGAATGTGAGAGTTTCCAAAAGAACAAGCAGTACAGTCAATTCTAACTTCAGGATTGAGAAAGAGGGTTTCATATCCTATTTCTAAATTGAAAATCTCTAAATAATTGCTCTCAGCAATTACATTTTCCTTAATCGCTTGCTCCATGGAAAAGTAAGGGGGAACTCACTACATGTATTCCAAGTATTAAGAAATCTAGGAAGGTACATTGCACCTTGGTACAAACGAAGCCTTCTGAATGAACTTCAGCCAAGCAAAGGCATAACTCATGTAGAATGAGCTCTATGCCCCCAGATTATTGGATAGTTCAGTGACAAAAATCATAAGTGATAGAAGTTATTAAAATAAAATTTTCACTTAAAATCTCTGTGGACATATTTTTAAATCCTTGCATAATAAATGCAGTTTAACATTAAATTGTTTATTGAAAAAAATACTTTGGAAAATATGTGGTTGGTAACTGCTATTGTGGCTAACTCACACTGAATAATCTGCAAATAAGATATCTGGGGAAATTTAACACAGAGACCCATAGAACATTAGTCTTTTCCATGCTGACTTTCATTCAGGACTTTCATCCTGAAACTCCATTCAGAAAGCTACCAATAGTGATGACTAGAGGCCCTGTGAATAGTTAAAGCACATCTACACCAGGAAGGACTGCCCTGGTAACAAGAGTGAGGAAATCTTCATGATCCTCCACTGGGAGAGAAAGGCAAGGTAACACTGGGTAGTAACATAATAGCTTTTATCTACCAACACAGGGGAAGATAAGAATCTTATTTCCTTGCAAGTATCTGCAAAAAGTAGTAAAACCAATTGAAAACAAGTTAACCTTTGTGGGGGTGGGACAGGAACTGAGCAGATGGGTGACTGATAGGATGGGGAATTTGTACTTTATACCTTTTTTATACTTACCATTATGTTGAACAATGTAAATGTATTCCCTATTTTAAAAGAATTAAAACTATTCTCAGTCGCAAATTTCTATTCACCTATTACAGGAATGATCAATTTACCACTTTAGATACATGGTGGAAAAGAATGAAAACAGTTTTATCCTTACCTGCACCAATAAACACAAAGACTCCTGAGAATTTCTTTATGTGAGCAAATTTTTTTTTAAGTACAAAAATCAAAAGAAAATCCTTGGGAAATATTTTCAATGACTGTTTCTGGTTTATAAAAGATTAGTGAAATTCAATTAGCACACAGAACATATAATGTTTGGATTGTAAAACTATTCTGAGACAATACATTGACACATAATGTATGAAAATAGTTTGAAATACAAAAATACAGTTGTGATCCAGCAAATGGCACCAAATTAGAACAATTTTATTATTTAACATGATACCAAGGTATGTACATCATCCTCCCAAATAAGAAACAATATGATTTCAAAGTTTAAAATGTAGTTTCCAAAAAGAATCCTTATTATAAATTTGAAAGGAGAGGAAAAAAAAAAGCCCTACACATTAACAGAAACTTAAGTTTTGATCCTTGACTAAAATATGCACCCTGTACCAACCACCTCTCTCATACAAAAATGTATACTATAAATAAAACTTTCAAAAAGATCTTGGATGTTTATTGCACATCATACAGAACGTCTGCCACTCTCTAGGAGGCTTTCAGCCTAACTTCATGTGTTAGCTGGGAAAATAGCTATTCAAATTCCGGTGAAAACAGCACTGCAGATATTAACATACTAGGATCCTATATGATGTTCACCAGAAACAAAAAGTCTTACCAGACTGCTTCTGTTACTTTTTCTAAAGTAAGAAGGACTTTTGTTTTCTACTTTAAAAAGTAATTATAGGAGATCTGAACAAATAAAACATCCTGTTAAAATGTCAGTTTTCATTTTTCAAATAGAAAAAGATATAGAGGGATTTTACCCAGTCATATTTCTATTTCTTCTAGGACCAGCCCTTCTTGAAGTGTGTATTGTTTATGATCATGTTACAGGGTTCCTACTAATGCTGCCCATCATTAGCAGTTATTATTTTGGTCTCAGTCTTGTCAAACCTTCTCAGCTGTTGTTAAAACCAGCACAAAGCAGCCAGAATGCAATGGCCTTAAAAGTAAAAAGGCTCCTAATAAGTTTTTATACCATTTAGCACAGTGCCCAGCATAGAGTGGGCATTCAATAAATATTTGATAAATGAATGTACTATCTTTTAAGACTGTTTCCTACACATACATGTTAATGATTTATGAATAATACGTTGATTTAGGGGTACACAGATCTAACATGGTAACTAAAGAGAAAACACATATGACATAGAAACAGACACTGTTAGTTTCTACAATCCTGCCCCAGGACAGAATGTGTATTTAAGGTTAAACTATTCCAATAATAAAAATTGGTTAGTCAAATACTTTTATTTTGCCAAGGGACTCTAGCAGTTAACCTTTGGCAGTTCCCAAACATACAATGAACCCCAAACGACATGAAATGAAACAAAACAAAACAAAATTGCACTATAATAAGGAGTCCATGAAAGCAGAGAGGAGGCACCAGTTAGGGGACAGCAACTTCAAGGAGACGGTTGTTTTTTCGCTTGCATGTTGGGACACTCCCATTTTTCTGGCTGCCCTGAATGAACTTCACACATACTTTGTCCTGCCTGAACTGTACCAGGAACCTAGGAGAAAAGAATCAAACAAATTAAGGTATATACAAAACAGATGATTATTATAGTAACATGAGATTTTATTTTTTAATGGGATATTGATCTTGACAAGTATTACCCTTTCTCATTAACACTTAACCCTTCTTATTGTCTTTTACTTCTAGTAGTCATTCAGCCCTAATTAAGCCGGAACTCATTAACTAAACATATTGCAACAGGCAAGAAGAGCTGAGAATAATTATTTCCATGTTTCAAAAGGAAATACCAACATGTTCTATCTCCATCTTGCTCCTGGCAAAAATATAAACTGGGGAGGGGTCTGATTAAATTACCAACAAATTGAGAAAATGAAATTGAGAATTTTTCAGGGCAGGACGGAACCTTGAGACCCTCTCCAAACACTGGGTATGCATATACTTCCTGCACAGTTTTTGTCATATTTGCACATGTACACTATGTTAATATTTATTTATAGCTAAAATTATTTCAAAGTAATAGAGACCTACAGAATGATAAAGCCATGAGTTTCACCTGCCATTTAATACTCATTAAAATATTTATATAAAAGCTGGGCATGGTGCACATGCCTGTAATCCCAGTGATTCAGGAGGCTGAGGCAGGAGGATCACAAGTCCAGACAGCCTCAACAACTTAGCAAGACCCTGTCTCAAAAAATGAAAAGGGCTAGGGATGAGGCTCGGTAGTTAAGCACCTCTGGGTTCAATCCCTGGTACCAAAATAACAACAACAAAAAAAAAAAAACAAAAAACCCCACCCCCCCCCATAAATTTAAATTAAAAATTTTAAAACATTAAAAATCCATTAGTGTACACCTAAAACTACCTCTTACCCCACCAGTGGTATATAGGAAACATTAAGAAAACCATATTCTAGTTCAAATCTTTCCTTCTGCAGACCAGCAGGGGACAAGTGACTGTCCACAAGTTCATTCTTTGCACTCAGCACTGTGAGGGACAGCCAGCTGTACAAAATGCATGTCTTAGGAGCCAAGAGAGTAGCATAGCTGGGCCAGGTCTTCCCATCTCAAAACTAGTGACCTTTTCTCTCTACCATATCAATATCTCATAACGATGTCTTCTCTGTTTCTCAGGGAACAGCTTTTCTGGGTTGCTGGCACATTGCTAAGTGAGTCACTAACAGGCACATAGCCGATCACTCTTCACAGCCATCCATCCACAGCAGCAGTAAGGCCTAAACAGCTTCACTTGGACACATGAGTCTTAGTTTTGAGGCCTAAAGAGGCTGTGTTTTGCAAACATTATTTCTGGAGTGAAACATAACACAAAAGCTTCTAATTCATCAGTTGTTTTAAAAGGATTAAGGATAGCATGCTAGCCTTTTCAATAGGTTGTTTCTTTTCAACTGGAAAGGACCACAAGAAGAGCTATAGTTCCACATTTGCCTTTCTGAGACACGTTTCTGGTATGTATGCTTTTATTTATGTGCCTCAAAGAAAAAAAAAAAGTTCAAAACAAATTCAATATAGATTCATATGCTTCAAAAATCAAATACGTTACACTGTCAAAGATCATATGTGGTGTATTCAATGAGCAGGAACTTCTTTTTCTAACATCCATTAAATGTCTCCATGTTCATAGCTCATGATCAAGATTCATATTAGAAATATCTAAAGCTCAAATGTGTTGGGCACCATGTGCCACACTGCTCCTAGCCACTTACTTGTATTAAATCAGCTGTAACCAATCCAAGGGGGTGACAACTATTATTTATCTCCATTTCATAGAGGAGAAAACTGAAAATCATGCTCCAACAAACAATTACATGGAATGCATTATTTTGCAATATTAATACCAGTTAGAATTTCAAAGTAAAAGCAACACAGACTAGTTATTTGGATTTAATATATTAACTGTATTAATATATACAATTATAACTGTATAACTTAAATGATACATATATTTAAAATGTTTGATAGAACAAAGTCACTGTAGTTTTCACTATATTCAGGACTTTATTTTTAAAAATGCTATACACCTGTAGGTTCCTCAAAATGCAATGTTTACCACCTAAACCATTTGTGAGTATAAGGACTAGGAATTATAAGGCAGCTGAGTCTTTCAATGAATTCAATTCTCTTTTCTACCTAGGCAAGTTTAAAACTGCAAAAATAAACAAATGGGACTTTGACATCCTTCCTGAAAACCAACACCCAGTTTATCCATAATGACTACAGAAACTGGGTTTGTTAGAATCACTACTTCTCCTCCTAAAAAGGATGTGATGAGGAAGGGGTTAGTCACTGAATTGCAAGCTGTTTATGACACTGCTTCTCTGCAGCTGGCAAGGAAATGGAGTAAAGTTACTGTTGGCTAAAAATACAGACACAAGGCTGAAAAAAATTTTGTCTAAAATATTCTCAAAGGGAATTTCTAATCCCTGCCTAGGAGCTCCCAGGGTTCTGAAAGAGCTGCACTAGAAACTTCTTCCCCAGGTGCTACTCAAGCTTCCATTAGCTGCTTTACTTTTATTAGAACAACAAACCATTAGGAACCAGAGAAGAGGGTTGACAATGTTGTCAAGTGTCTGTTGTCTTCATATGGCCACATGATACCATCGTCACTGTACAACTGTTTATTGAAAGCTTATGGCATCAGAATACCATATGCTTCTCTAACAGGCAGGGTCCCTGATGCCCAGAGGTGAACTCATCCCAACAGCGTTTCATGGGTGGTATGTCTCTAAACACAGCCAAAGAGAGCCACCAGGGGGCTACTGTTGTTGACCACATTTGGGAAACACAGTACATGCCATCCTCCAAAGCCCCTCCAGAGAGTCAAAGTATGCAACAAGATTTCAGAGGCTCTGAGAAGTAGTATGGTAAGACTGATTTTAAATTTTCATCAGAGAACGTTTCCTTCATAGCACATTTTTATTAACATTCTGTAAGAGTAGTGTTCTTAGAATAGCAATATAGGAAGTGTTTAAAAGTACCATCCTTTGAGATCTGGATTAGTTGTAATGTCTTCCCTCTGTACAGATGACCCTATTAATGCCATGGGCAACTATGAGGTTGCTTCATCCATGTATTAAGGAGGAATATATCAACCTTTGGAATAAATATGATCTCATAATAAACAGGAAATGGCAGGGGCTACCAAGCCCAGAATCCCAAATTATGAAAAAACCTCTACCAAAGGGAGTTTAAAACTCGAACAGGCTCTGAAAGGTTTAAACTTTAATTAATTGGAATTTAATCTGCCGTTATCTTTTTTTCCTAATATTCTTTATTATTTTACAGGAAAGTAAGAGTATGATTCATAAAGGGGCAGAGATAGGTATAAATTCATTTTTTAAAAAAACAAACTTCTTTTAAAAAACTGCAAAACTCTTCCTTATGTTTTTGTAGTGCTGGGATTGAATCCAGGGCCTTACAAGGGTTAGGCTAGTTCCCTGCCACTGTGCTATATCCCCAGCAAGGAAAACTCTTAATTAGAAAATAAAATCTTTCTATGCTATTTATCAAATTTTTATAACACATGCAAAGAAGTATATAAGTAGTTGGCAAATTATCAATTGAAAAATAGTCAAGTATTAATCAATTTGGTTACTCAAATTCATTCAAACCCCTCACATGGAGGGTTTAATAAATGGCGGGATGCCCCATCCTATATGCAAATAATTAGCCTTTACAATTTGAACATAAATGTGAAATGAAAAAAAAGCAAGTTTCAAATTTACACCTGTCTTAACATTACTAATACACACTTGTCAACCTGGAATGCCTTTACTCCAACTCTAGTTACCAATGTAGAAAAAAAAAATAAGTCACCTCAAATCTAACCATTCAGAATCTCCCTGGCCACTTCTAAACCTCTTTCCTCAAAATCTACTTCTGCAACAAATGGTACCATCATTTGGGCTCAGGCTTAAGCCTAACATCCAATCTGTTAATACACCTTGTTTTCCTTCAAATTACACTCAGAAGCTGGCTACCTCTCACCACCTCACTCTAGCTTAAGCCACATCACCTTTAGCCTAGATAGCTCAGAGTGTCTTCTAACTTATTTTCTCTGCTTCCATCGCTGCCTGCCAATAGTTACTTTTCACACTGCAGCCAAAGCAATCTTTGAAAATAAATGAGATCCTGCCACACCCTTGCTTAACACCTATAATGGTTTCTCATCATCCTCAGTGAACTCTCAACTTCTCTCAGATACCAAGCTCTATATGACCAGGCTGTTCTCTCCAGGGTCTTCTTCTACCATCTGCTTGCCACAAAGTTTGCTCCCATTTCAGGGCCTTTGTCCTGCTGCTGCTCAGCACCATAAGGCATCTCTTGAGATTGCTGCCTTGCTCACTCCCTTACTGGAGTCACAGCATCAAAGAGGACTCCCTGACCTCCTTCTAAAGAAGAATACCCTCTGACTCTTGCTTTATTTTCCTCTACCACAAGCACCTGTCACTAGCCCAAACCCTATCACCAACTTATTATTTTATTTGGGCATCTTCTTCTTTCTCACTAGAATGTCAGGTACCCAAGGTAGGAACTTGGACATTGTTATCCACTGCCTGTCCTTTAACTACAACGAATACTAGACATATACTGGGTACATAAGTAATGGCTGTATTAATGAATGAGATCAAAGAGCTGAACTGAAATTATAAAAGTAAAAGTAAAAGCAAAAGGGCGTATTAAACAATATATGAACATACTCATCGGAAATTTCAATATTAAGCTTCTGTTTGGTTTGGCTGAGAGTTGTGCGGTAGAGCTTGGTGGCCATTTCAATCAGGTGGTCACTACTGAAGAGAAAGTCTCCTTTACTAGCTGCTTCTGAGCCCTGAAAGGATAAGCCAAGAGTCAGAGATAATTAAAGACAGCTGAGGAGGAAAATGTTTACAGGCTTGGCTGAAAACCTATTTACAGTCTCCTTAAAACTTTAGACATGGGAGTCCATTTCCCCAAAGTAAACAGTAAGGACAAGAGCAGTACTTCTTCCAACTGGCCAGGGCACTTGAGTAAGGTTATCCGACCCCTTGCTACCAAAGATAGTTGACAGACCATCAGGAGCATCCAAATCATGTGGGAGCTTGTTATAGAAGCAGGATCTCAGCTCCACTACAGCATCTACTGAATAAGAGTCCACAGCAAGATCCCTGGGTGGTGGGTCTGTACATTCAGGATCAAGGAGCAGTGACCTAACTTATGACTCAATCTGAATAAAGCTATTTAAAAAACTCCTCAGTGATTTGGTTGAAAAAAATAATAATAACAATAACACTTGCAACAAACATCCTAAAGCAGCAGCTCTCAACCTAAGCTGCACAGGAGAATCATCTGGGGGAACTTTCCAAAAATAGGATGCTATGTTTCATTCTGAGGATATGGTCTGAAAGTCAGCATTTCTTAAAGTACCATGCTGTTTTAATGTGTGCTTGGGTTGAGAATCACTGTCCTGTGACTCAAAATACTCCCTTTATGTTAAGATGCACGGTGGGGAAAATAGGCTAAGGTAAGCTTTTGGGTCTTTCTGTTATGAGTCGGTCAGTATCACTGTATTACCTAGATGCATATCCCTAAATATGTTAATATTTGTTAACATGTGTATTTAGTAATGTGTTACCTGAGAGGTACTATGCTAAGCACTTGACATACAGTATCACTTAATCTTCATAGCAATGCCATAAAGTAGGGAAATTATTATTCCCATTTTAAAGATAAGAAAAATTGGGGGAGCTCATGAAAGTTAAATGACCTGGCCATAGGCATAACGATTACTGAGAACAAGTCTAGTTACCACACTTAACCACTCCATTCAAGCTGGGAGGTCCTGGTAAAGTAAAAAGCATGAACATTAAAAAATCTTTAGGTCAGAATCATTAGGCAATAGTTTTATTGGAGTTTTGTCCTTTGATTAAAAAAACCTCCAAATCAAAGATGAACAAGAAGACATCTGTAGTCAGGTGCAGTGGCGCACGCTTGTAATCCCAGCATTTTGGGAGGCTGAGACAGGAGAATTGCAAGTTCAAAGCCAGCCTCAGCAATGGCAAGGCACTAAGCAACTCCGTGAGACCATCTCTAAATAAAACACAAAATAGGGCTGGGGATGTGGCTCAGTGGTAAAGTACCCCTGAGTTCAATCCCCAGTACCAAAAAAGAAAAAAAAAAAAAAAAAGTTGTAAATTGATCTGCAGAATAAAGAACAGGAAGAGACATAATTTAAAGCATCAAATGAACAAGTCAATAAAAGTGACTAACCTTATTCAATGATTGAAAAACCAAACATGAAATTTTATATAGGAGTTAACATAGCCAAAATTTGTCAATCAGTAGGGAGGACATCAGTCAACAGGACTAGTCTGATGGGGAAAATTTTAAAAGAAGTTAGACAAATGGAGAAACATTCCCATCAAGTCAGCAGGTGAACTTTTACCTCCTTAAGGTGGACAGCGAAGAAGCCATCATTTTGTGAGCTCATCGATACCTTGGTCACATCTACCAGGGGAACCTCTGACTTGATTTGTCCAGACTTTTGATCAGCGAGAAGGAGATTATTATTTGTTAAGAGGAAAATTCGGGATGTACTCTAAAACAAAACCAAAAGGGATGTAAAATCAGTGATCATAAACACCTCAAAATGGCCCATGAGTTTAAAGCATTAGTTGTTTGTAGAAATGCACATTTTATTCCAGTGTTTCAGCGAGCATACCTATGTAAACTAAGAACATGTCAAAGGACATAAACCACATCTTTAAATTCATAGAACGTTCAGAGAGCAAGCAAAATTCTGCCTAAGCCTAAAGGTGAGATGAAATCACCTCAAGTTAACTCCACTGAGAATATGAAATGTAAATTTTAACATTCAGAAAACTAAGGATGACTGTCTTGGGGGCCTCTCAAGTTTTCAAGGTTAGCATTTTTACCTTCCCATTAGCACGGTTAATTTTGTTCACAACTTCAGCAATGATGATCTTTTCTTCAATTGCATCTTTGAGTTTCTTGTACTTGGGGTTTTTGTTGATTTCCAGGTAAGCTCCTTGGAATGGTTGCCCAACACTAAGGAGAAACAATTCCTGCATGTTAGAAATGGTTTCAAATGGAAGTACCTCAGGCAAAAGGAAACAAGTGTTACTTCTAAGGAGTATCTGACAACTTCATGAAAGGTAATATCAATTTATTTTTATATATTTCACTTGCACCTGTCCTAAATATAAGTTGGAAATGAAAACTTAAACCTGTTTCAAATATATTTTAGATGTGATCATGGCATTTGGTAGGTAGGATTTTGATAAAAATCTTATCCCATGGAACAATCAAGATAGAAATCACTAACAATGAGGGCCAGACTCAAGTACATGGCATCATGTGAAGGAAAAGGCAATTTCTTCTAATCTGTTAATATAAAGTTAACAGCTGCCTACAAAGGATTTACTAACGCCTTTAAACAATATGTGGCACTGAAAAAAAGAACTAAAATTATTTCTATCACCCTCTCCAAAGAAAAATTCCATTTTCTCACAGAGAATAAGAAAACCAATAGGCCTTCTGGGGAAAAATGGATTTAGGGTGGTTACTTAAGAAGGGAACTATATAGCACTTAGTACACCATGTAGCTCTGATTCTAAATAGGAAAGGTATAAAAGGAAGCCCAGCCGAGATTCCTAGGACGTGCCTCCAAGTGGACACAGTGGCCAAGACCCACATTCCATATCACAGCAGTTTCCTTTCAAACAAATTACTTTTGGCAAGAGGTATAACCATGCATGTGTCACTAAGATGTCAATTTCCCTAAAGACTGGGGTGATTCTCTCAGGGCAGTTAATTATACCAAGGGAAAAAGGAAACAAGTGTTACTTCTAAGGAGTACCTGACAACTTAATGAAAAGTAATATCAATTTATTTTATATATTTCACTTGCACCTGTCCTAAATATAAGTTGGAAATGAAAACTTAAACCTATTTCAAATATATTTTAGATGTGATCATGGCATTCGGTAGGTAGGATTTTGATAAAAATCTTATTCCACGGAACAATCAAGATAGAAACCATTAACAATGAGGGCCAGACTCAAGTCTCTCTGTTTCAAGAGATACACAACCTTCATTTTTAGCTATTCAATTCTGGCAGTGTGCACACACAACTTTAAATGCTTGCGACGTGGGCGGAGAATCAGGGAAGAAAAATCCACGTAGGTGGCCAGTGCTTCACAGCTCCTGGGATATGAAAGGCCAACGCCCATAGGAGCTGCCGTTTCGCAGAATGGTGGGAGGGCCAATTATTCCACCTCTCCCACTGCTCGTGGTGTAAGAGCACCACCGTCCCTGAAAAATGACAAAAACTACCCCAAAAGGACTTGGCTTGAAATTAACTTTTTTTGTGTGTGTTCATATTCAAGCATGTTTTAAATAATGAAAAGTGCTAAGAGCCTTTTACATTTTTGCCTCCTCAAAAATGTACTCCAGCCTCCAGTTTCCAAGAGTCATCTACAGGGAATGTTCATTAAGAAGGTGACTCTTAAGTGCATAAAAGGAAAGCTGAATGGCATTAGTTGCTGGAGAAAACAACCAGACAGTTTTCCTGTTGAAGCAGGCTTCACAGAGCAGGCACTTGGGACGACTCTGGATTCAAGCACTATGTTGGACATAAGGGAGTAAGTACCACTTGGAACAGCCAAATCAGTTTACAAGAAAGCTATGCAACTTAATATTTAAAGCCAATGAGACTGACAACTTGTATTCATTTAGCTCTTCTTTAAAAAGAAGAGCTTTCAAATAGGTGTGAAGATGGAATATGAAATACATGCCAGTACTTAGAATATAATAATATTTTAATTTCTAGGTCAGACTTTAGGAAAAGTTAAAAAGTTGTTACTAAAAGAAGTTAGAAGATTTTATGGATTGAAATTACATGAGTACTTTTGTATAAGTGCCAGATAAAAATAGTAATTGTGTGTGGGGGAAAATGATGGGTGCAGGGTATACACAAATACTCAGATACCCAGTCTTTGCCAAGGATTTCACTTGCCAAACTTGCAACTGTGTTCTTCTTTTTCTGAGTATGTAGTGTTGATAATAAAGTAGCTGAACTTGCTGCACAGGCCACTGAAGTCATGACCAATGAGTTAGCTGACCGAAGGACACTACAAACCCAAGCTTATGCAACACCCAGAGACTAATACACTGTTTCACTTTCATTGACCTTATGAATGAGTTTCTGACCTGGCTTCTTAGGGCAGGAAGACTGGAATGGTATTTACAGCATACTGCAAAGAGAAATCTGAAAGTAGGAGTTCACAATGCAAGTTTATCTTAATAGCCTACATATTTTTATTTTGTATGACTTTTATTTTATATTCGGTAAAGTATGCAGGCTAATGTCAACAAAGTAAAACTACCTGTAATCTCATTTCGTTAAAGTACACTATGGAAGCTATTGCTTAATGTTTATGTGTGTTCATATCCAGCTGATTATAAAAATTATTCACAAAATTAATGATCTTTCATTGATTACTGAAGTCAAACTTCACTAGGAAAGACCTTCATATGTATTGGAGAACAAGTTTAAAATATTTAATTTTATGAGTAAAGCAAAACCAGAATACCTAGATGGGTATAAAGCCTTCTTATCCTTGAAGAGCTCACTGGCTTCTAGTTTCTCTTCATAAATAAGTTTCTGCTGGTCTGTGAATTGGTCTCTGTACTTTTTACACTGTGAGATATGAGGAGAAAAACAACAAAAAAGAAAACATCACTTGTATAAACCAACCATTACTCATTCTTAAATATGCTAAGTTAACTTAATAGCAATAAGAATAAAAGTGAAAGTGTAAAAAACATTCATTAAGAGGCCCAAAACATTTTTCCTTTCTGATTTTTTAGAAGTTGGTTTTGGAAAAGCACATAAAGACTATTATTTTTATTATAGAATGTGGAATGCTTCTTCAAAACCAACCAGGGCTCAACTGGCATGTGCCCCGTGAGGAACAGACTCATCTCACTGTGATGTCAGTTCCTATGGATCCTAGTCCTGAGGCTTACTCTTCAACAGAGACACAAAACAAAAAACGCTGGACCTCACAACCCAGTGCATGCATTTGCACACACAGAGGATGACCCAAAAGCTTCACAAAACAATATATATATATATATATATATATATATTTTTTTTTTTTTTTCGGTACTGGGGATTGAACTCAAGGGCACTCGACTACTGAACCACATCCCCAGCCCTAGTTTTTGTGGTTTTTTATGTAGAGACAGGGTCTCACTGAGTTGCTTAGTGCCTCACCATTGCTGAGGCTGGGTTTGAACTCAGGATTCTTCTGTCTCAGCCTCCCAAAGTGCTGGGATTATAGATGAGAGCCACTATGTCCGGCTCACAAAACAATATTTATTCTGCATGTTGTGTACTCTGCTATTTTCTACTCTCTACTTATTTCATTTAAAAACTCTGGTAGTAATCTACTAAACTGATTTCAAGACTCACAAATATGCTACGATGTATGTTCTGAAAAACACCAATACAAATCCTTCTATTACTTTACAATGTGGATGGACACCTGAGAAGTCCCCTTTCACTCTTACTCTGAGGATGCAGTGAAAGTAGACCGGGACAGCCAGAGGACCAGGGACAGACTTTTAAGAGGAATGTTCTAAGAAATTCAGTAAAAGGTAGGGTTGAATACCACCACTGAAATAACTTCATGCAGAAACATTATCATTGCTGCTACTTCTTCCCGCAGAAAGGCTCCCTTCAGGATGAAACAGGCTTCTCAACCCCCAGCTCCTGTCTCAGGGAGGCCAGGATGGGGCACAGAGCAGAGAGCAGACCTCTGTATTAGCAGCTCCCTGTTGTTCTTTCTGAAAACAGTTTCCATGTTAGACTGAAAAGGGGGGGATGAACAACTGAGAGGTTGTTGAATCTCCGTTACAGAACAGAACTCATAATTCAGTTCCGTATGTTGAGCAAGTCCCACCTGTCAGGCTAATTAGCAATAATGTCACTTTATACATGTGTTATCTTGATACATAGAGAACAAGCCTACACTGCTGGGCAGGAAAGCGCTGCCTGGAAAATATATCCACCCATCATTCCTTGACTAAATATAAACTCTTCCAGCTAATGATTTTATTACATCTGATAATTGCATATATTTAGCATTCCACATATCTGGCTGAACCAAGTTTCTGAAATAAAGTCAACATCTGTAACAAGTACCCCATGTGTTCCAACACTTAAATTGCATGCTGTGCTTTCCTATGAAATTGAGACTACTAAGATATAAGGCACTATAAAATAGATTTTCAGCTTCCCTTTATTTCAGGTAGAGGACATTTTGTCTTTTAGGGACTTTAATGCCCTTTTCCAGTCAACTCAAGTGCTGTATTCATATGTGGATCATCTGCATTGGACAGATCTGATAAACTCATACAACTGTAGGATTTAACTATCTCATTTGAAGATGTCAACATTTTATGGTTTCTATCTCCTATAATATCTTTTCAGACAAAGAGAAAAACACAAACTGGACCACTTGAAAGCAACCAGGACCTAGAAAGAAAAGTTGGTACAGTCTCTTACTCCTCTTTCTAACCACGGCCAGGAGGAGACCTCAGAGGCAACACCTCGGCTTCTGAAGGATCTCCCACAGAGATCCAGAAAATTAAGCACAGTGAACGCAAGGCTCAAAAATACCAAGTCCTCAAACAAGTCCCTCCGAGGCAAAGGAAGAATGTGTTAAAAATCTGATTTTATACAACAGCTGTTAAATACTCTAAATACATAGTAAGCCTCTGAAGAAATACATCATGACATTTTTTACCCTCCACAAGTGGAAAATTCTTTTTAGTTCCTTATGAGTAGAATCCAAGAATAGGTAAGGTCTGGATGGCCAATTCTTGTCTATTGGTGATAAGGAAGGCATCTTATTTTTCATTTCCAAGAAGTATTTTTGCACCTGTGTTGGGTTTGAGAGAAGATACCAGATAAGGAAAATATACCAGAAAAGACATGTTTTACATGCTCGATGATCAAAGGAACCAAAATCTACAGTAGAATTTATCCAGTTTTAGTTTTAGTCCATAGAACTGTAACTCCTCTGGAAGTCTCTAGTCCATTCTTTTATACTAAGTGAGGAAATATGAGCTCTATCAAACAGTTAAGAGAAAAGAAAACTAACTCAAATAGTCACATTAACACTAGTATTAACACCAGCCAACCTATGGAACTGTATTGTCAAATAAGTAGCTACTAGGTATATGCATGCGGCTATTTGTATTTAAATTTTTGGAAATTTAAATTAAATAAAATTGAAAATTTAGTTCTCACTACCACATTTCAAATGCTTCATAACCACATGTGGCAAGCAGCTACTTTATGAATCTTAAAAGTTACAGAATATGTTCATCACTGTAGCAAGTCCTGGTGGACACTGCTGTGGAGAACACATTGTCCCTGCTCTAATGATGGTTCATCTTGGTTTTTTTTGACTTTGCAATGATGCAAATGTGCATGTGGATTCAGAAGCAACCATACTTTGAATTTTGGTCTTTTTTCTGGGCTAGTGACATGTGGCTCGATGCTCTCGAGATGCTGAGCAGCAGCAGTGAGCACAGCACCCAGTTACCTGTGCAATCAGGAGGGTGCACAACTAAAAGCTCCACAGTGGGCAGTGCTGCTAGGCTACGTTTGGTAGTTCTGGTGTATTTAATGCATTCTCATAAATCCTGTCAATTTACGATGAGTCAATGGGAGTGCCACATCATAAGTAGAGGCGCATCTGTACCTAATGTGCCAGCTCTAAGAGTTTCATAGCATTACTCCATTTTAATCCTCACAACAACTCTGAGGTTAGTGCAATTATTATACCCATTTTACAGATGATCAAACAAGGTTTGCAGAAGCTATATAACTCGCTAAAGGAACAAATTTAAGCAGCAGCGTGGGCCATCTCCAGCGTTTGCACTCTTTTCCTCACTGCATACACTTCTCTAGAAACAAAGGGCAACTTCAGATTCCAGCCTCACTCAGCCTTGCTCTCCTTCACCCCTAACTTGTTTGCCCTGATGCAGCTCATGCAGTTTAACAGGGGAAGAGTCTGACTTTCTTGGTGAATCATTTTCCTCAAAGTTTTCTTTCTGTCAAATAAGTCAACAATTTTATCTATCATGTATGGGCCCCTAATATCTTTCTGATATGATTCTACTGAATTTGGAGCATGGGAATGATACAAAAGGTTATTAATTCCATTACTGTTATGATTTAAAATTACTGTCCCTTAAAAAAATTCACAATTTACTGAGTTTATAGAGTTGGTATTATCAAGTTCTTAATCCAATAAGGTTAATTAGCCATACACATAAAGTGTCAACTTACAATTCTCTGAAGCGTAAACTCATAGATTTTCTTTCCAGCATTAGCTCTGAAGAACTTCCTGTACTCCCTACGTACCTTTAAGAAGAAGAAACAGATCCATGGTTAAAGAGTGGCTAGCATCTGATCACAATGATACATCTCTTTTTTCAAAAAAGACAATTTGTGAAACAAGCAGGTTATAAGTGTTCTTTCTGGATTGAGTAAACTAATGGAAGCACACTCAGATGGTAGATCTTAAGTCAGAGAAAAAGAAATTGAGAGATGCAAAATGATAATATCAAAATGAATTAATGTTTTAAATCCTATTAGGGTTTTTCAATAGGTGATCTGACAAGAAACATTTGTACAAACTTGTCACAAATTAAAATACACTTCAGAAAATATTATATAATATCTTATAATCTTATAAGGTATATCTTATAATCTCCTCACAGGTATTTTGTGTATGTGTGTGGTGTGTGTGGTGCTGGGGATTGAACTCAGGGCCTTGTGCATGCGAGGCAGGCACTCTACCAACTGAGCTATATCCCCAGCAGCCCATTTGTTGTTTGTTTTTTAAACAAACAGGGAAAAAATATCTGAGGAACTATATTGAAGTTTCCAAAAAGCTTATATATGAAGACAGAACTTCAGTGTTGTACACAGAGAACTGAATGTGGCTAAAAATAAGTATTTAAAAAGAAGCTTTTAAGCTACCATTATCCTCCATTTAATTGTTTTCTCTTATCTCTATTCTTTATACTTAATGTTATTGTAATGCTTAAAACATATAGTTTTGATTCACTTTCCCTTGTATATTGTTGCAATTTACTTCACATACTACCTAATAAATAACAATAACTAAGCTGGGTGCAGTGGCGCAAGCCTATAATCCCTGCACTTTGGGAGGCTGAGGCAGGAGAATCGCGAGTTCAAAGCCAGCCTCAGCAATGGCGAGGCACTAAGCAACTCAGTGAGACCCTGTCTCTACATAAAACACAAAATAGGACTGGGGATGTGGCTCAGTGGTCTAGTGCCCTGAGTTCAATCTCCAGTACCCAGAAAAAAAAAAACCCCAAAAAACAAAGAAAACAAAACAATAACTAAATGAGGTGTTTGCTGAATAAATGATACAGCTAAACTTTGAAGTTGAGAAATACTGAATTTATTATCATCCTGATATAAATAGGAGAGACAGAATTCAGCAAAGCATTACTCTATCTGAATATTCTGGAATTATGTAACTTTTTCTCTTGTCTCCAATTTCCTAGGTTTAAATGCACGTGTTCAAAATATTTTTATA